>OX369308.1:48217435-48817435 GCA_947284805.1 Coleophora flavipennella
CATTGCTGCCTGTAGACAACTATGGCACAAGGGGATTGTATATGACTATTCATGCATAGTCTTAATAATGTGTCAAGGTGCTACGCAGTCCCTCCAGAACTAAGATGGAATGCCTTGTACGCCAATAAATGGGATGATGACTGCATCAAAAATAAGTTATGCATTACCAAATTGTCAACCTACTAAAATTTTATTAAACCTACTTGCTTGGTTTTCCAACAAGTGTTAACTTTTAACTACTCAAAATCACAAAATGAGAACATAAATGACGTTAAAAATATATGGCTACACATCTATGTATTTCAAACATTTTTAGAACAAAATGGCGTTTTTACCAGGTGTTAAAAAGTAACTCAAGTGACTAGCAGCACAGATGAGATACTTCGTAACTAGCAGTGATACCCAGCCAGTGGGACCTTGCATGAAAGGCCCTACATACAAAACATTACATTCATTTAATGAAAAATTACATTATTGAACTATCATCAAACTCAAAGTCATTTAATGCATCATCATCAACATATTAGCTCATATACATAACCACCGAGGGGCTCGAGCCTAGCCTTAATTAGGGCAACTGAGTTATAGTTAAGTATTTTGTTAAGTTCTAATACCAGCACTTACCAATGTAATAGAATTTCTTGGGAAGCAGCCGCAGCAGAGGCCTCCAGCTCGCCGCGGAGTCATTCTCACCGTGGCACACCAACACGGGGGGGTCCAAGCAGTCTCCCCATGCCACAACTGTCAATACATGGTGATAGAAACTTATATTAGATGGTAGAAAAGTAATATTGAAACAGTGTACACTTGTAGAAAAGTAATATGAAACAGTGTATACTTTATAAGTAGAATACAGGGAATCTCTATTTATTATTCATAGGTACATAATTTTAAAATTTAAAACATTGTTGAAACTTGCATTATTTGAAAGTGAGCAACTTAAAAAAGATCATATTTTTGTAAACTTTAGTTCTTACTATAGATAACGCTTAACTCAGTAGGTTCCTGCAGTAGCAGAGCAGTGCTGGAGGGGTGTGGTGATGTCATATGATCGAAGCGAGACTTCAGTTGGGCCAACCGGGAGCCTGCATTCCAGTGCTGTTATGTCAAATTTCACCGCTCCCGCACAGCTTCCTACCGCTGAAACCTACTGAGTTAAGAGTTATACCTAGTATTAACAACTAGTGATACCAAAGTTTTGAAGTCATGTCAGTTGGGCCAATCGGGAGCCTGCATTCCAGCACTGTTATGTCAAATTTCACCACTCCCGCACAGCTTCATACCGCTAAAGCCTACTGAGTTAAGAGTTATACCTAGTATTACCAACTAGTGATACCAAAGTTTTGGCAAGTGGGAGTACAGTTAGAAAGAACATCAAGCCTTCTAAAATGTTCTCCAAGGGAATCCATACCTACAAAGAAAGTAGTAAAGAAAAACTGACTATACTCTGAAAACACATTAATAGGTCTCCTTTATCAAACTTTAATAATTTTGTCTATATAGGAAAAAACAGGAGATTGTAAGTAAGTCTTGATAGACTTGGTGGACCGGTGGTCATTGCTACTGCCTGCAAAACTGAAAGTCGTGGGTTGAATCCCCACCCAAAGCAAACATTCCATTAACAAATAAAACTATGGTTTGTTTGATCTGTTTCTAGGTAGCTTATATTTATATTTTGTATATTTAAAAATATATAAATAATATGTATGTAGGTTGGGGTCAGATGAATGTGTGTGATTTGTCTCTGAATATTACTTTAAATATCTTACTTATTAAGTAAATATGCTTTATTCCAATTGTATAACATCCATATATGTATGTATTTAGACATATATGAGTCTGTATATCAGTCTTTGATTTTTCATAGTACAGGAATAAAAAAACAAATAAACACCAACGTCAAAAGCAGATCAGACTTAAAAGTCATTACGTAGGTATTTAATAAAATGCAAAGGCAACTTTAAAGGAGTAATTTCTTCCAGGCAGCCATTGTTGGTAAATCAGACTGTTTTAGTCAAAGCTCATTATCTCCTCCTACCTAGTAAGGTAGTTGTACCTATATACTTACTACATAATTACCAACCATATATATATTTTTGTGTGCGCAATGATATAGCCAAGCCTAATACACTGATTAGATAACATTAAGAATGAAATAATAAAATATTTTAGATGGCATTGCCTGCGACTTCGTCCGCATGGAAGTTTTGAATTTTTCCACAGGAACTCTTGAATTTTCCGGGATAAAAAGTATCCTATATGTTAACCGGGGCTATAAAGAACCACCATAAAAAATTTCATCAAAATCGGCCTGGTAATTTTGGCATAATGCGCGAACATACAGACAGACAAACAGACAAAAATTCCAAAAGTTGTTGTTTTGGCCTCTATATCGTTAGTAATGTCCAGCACAGTTATAATTTTCCAAAAATATTTCATGTACAGACACAGCCCCTTTATAGTTTTATTATATGTAAAGATAGTAGTTACATAGAACACTTAGTAGGAACTTTCATAAATTTTGTAAAACAACATCTGATCTGGTATCTTACATGTCTTTTTATAATAATTAAAAACCTAAATTTATTTATTTAGATAAACTGTCATACTTCGAACAAAGTAGAAAATTTTGAATGGACAAATTCCAATGTGTTTATCTTAAATCTAAAAATCATCGAAAGACTGATTACGGCCCTGACTTGACCCTGAGTTTATCAAGTTGTCATTCTGGCATCTAAAACATGTTTTAATACTTTTAGTAGGTATCTCTAAGATAGTTGCCCAAATATTTATCAGCGTAAATGTGACTTTTTGACGCGAAATACGTGTGATAAACTAGAAAAATATCTATGTAAGTGATTTATAAATATTTTTTCAAATACTTACTGCAAATTCTTCCCCAAGGCGCTTCTATGAACCACTCCTTTTCGAGTAAATCCATGGCACTAAACACTATATAAGAGATAAATTAGATTGGAAATAAGTTTAATTAAGCTATGAACATAATACACTAAATATATTTTGTGATTTCTAGACAATATAATTTTTTTATCAAACAAAATCCACATGAGATAGTAAATTAATCGCGCGGCAAACAAAACAACACCACAAAGAAAAAGAAACTATTTCAACGACATAAAGTTTATTTTCTAATATCGCTTCTGCGATACGTATGAAGTAGGACTATGACAGCGTTTGTTTGACAGTTCAAACTTCAAAGTTCACTCCGTTCCGTAGCACGCAGCTGCAGTAGGTAATATTTTTTTTTTATAATTATTAATTTATACTTATACAAAGAAGAATAGATAGGTGATAGTACATACTTTTGTGTTGTAATGTTGTTACTAATTTTACAAATCCATTATTGACGTAACTAGGGGGGAGACGAGTAGGTAACCCCTCCTCCAGAAACATTGGTGCCACAACCAGAAAATTGAAGATTAAATACTGACCAAACTAGCCATTTACCATTTTAAACTTATATACTCGTAGATGTCCCTCTTTATGACCAAAAACAAACAAAACATTTTGGAGTATTATGTACATTAGTTTTCCTTTAAGATGGATGACAAAAGATATCAATTTCGAGAGCAGCAATATAATTATTAGGTAGGACCTATGTCCTATATCATCAGTATCATCACGGCCTTTGGCTAATCCCCTAAAAAAATTAACTGTACGGCAGCCTGCATTAAACTTTCTCAAAAATATTTTATTAAAAAATCATACAAAAATTTAATAAATTTTTGATGCGTTATCGTCTTATAAATTGATGACACGGGCTGCATTCACGAAAAAGTGTGACGTTATTATCCCGTTACGTGACGTCATTGTCCCGTTACGCCAGTGTGACGTCATTGTCACGTTACGCCCGAGCCAAACGTGCAATTTCAATTTCAATTTCAATTTCAATTTCAATTTCAATTTCAATTTATTGTCAATAAGAATACAACATAACAGCAGTAGTGCAAGCGAGAGTTGTACTTGTACTTGCTTGGGGCTTGGGGGCTTGGGCCTGGAGCTTGGGGCCTGGGGCCTAGGGCAAGGAGCCTGGGGTCTGGGGCCTGGGACCAGGGGCGTGGGATCTGGGGCCTAGGGCCTGGGGCTTAGGGCCTGGGGCTTGGGGCCTGGAGCTTGGGGCCTGGAGCTTGGGGCTTGGGGCTTGGGGCCTGGAGTTAAAGTACAAGTACTAGTTGTACAAGTTTCAGTTAAAGGTCAAAATCAAGGTCAAGGTCAAGTTCAATTTATGTTAAGTTAAAAGGAATAAAAGTACTAGGCTTCCAGGATCTTACAAGAGGTGTTCCACTACTCCCACTGCGGTCGACACTCTGTGAGAAAAAAACATATGTGTGTGTCAATGGATTAAAAGTACTAGGCTTCCAGGATTTTTGAGATGTAACGTTCTAATGCGGTCGATACTCTGTGAGAAAAACACGTATCTGTGTGTGTGGCAAAGGATTAAAAGTACTAGACTTCCAGGATCTTTTAAGAGATGTTCTAATGGGGTCGATACTCTGTGAAGAAATGCCAAAGAGTGGCGGTGGGCGGTATTTTACATCTCCTTAAAGATGGAGCTAAAGAAGTTTTACTTCAGTCGTGTGCTCTAAAGCACACAAGAGTTCGGCTTGTGACACGTTATCACGTAAAATTATCGTCCGTAAACCAACTTTACAGACAACATCGTTTTTTTATATAATTTTGATTAATTCATGTTGCATGACCAAACATATACTTTCAATCAATAGCTCCAACCATTTGTGAATAAATCGCAAGTTTCAATTTCATTTGTAGGAGAATCATACAAACACGATTTTTCACAGAACAATGGCTAAAATATATTACAAGTAATAGACAAACAGCAACTCCGACGTGCAAAGTTTCATCAAAATCGTCAGGCGTTTTTAAGAAAAAAAATCAGTTTTTGTTGTAAGACAGCTACTCTTTGGTTTGACAGCGATATGAAGAAACTTTTGATAATCCCTCGATGAAATAATTTAAAACTGTTAACTTTCTTTGGTCCCAGTCGGACTAAAGATTTAGCCTTCAGAGCTAAGCATGACGGACGGACGGCATTAAGATGTTCGGTTTTCGGTATGTGTTAATATTGTAGAACACATTTTCATAAAAATTGGAAAAAGCTTTTGTTTTTGCGATAACAATACTTCCTCTACCATACGTACCGTACTACAGGGTCGAGAAAGTAAAAACGGTAGGTAACACCCAGTGAAAGTTTTTAGGCTCACTCGCCCATTTTCATGCTGTGAACTGCTATGGGCGCCCCTAAGGTGTGGTCATGGCCGTAGCTAGGAGGGGGCATTGTGGGGCAATGCCCTACCTTGAAATCACAATGCCCTACCTTAAAAATACCAAAAACTAAGATAAATTATTATAATTAAATTGTTTGATAAAAGTTTAAAAAAAATGTAACGATACTTTTCCGAACATACCACAGTTTCTGACATTCATTTCATATTATAATAATTCTTTGTTCTCTGTATAGATGGCATTTGAAGCGCCATAACATGAAGCGAGATGGGTCTATTTAATTATAATATCTGTGATGCCCTACCTCAAATTCGACTCTAGCTACAGCCCTGGGTGTGGTAGGTGTTAGAGCAACTTCAACTGAAACAAGTTACGCGTATGCAATCTATACCTACATAAAACTGTAGGCGATGATGGGGGTCTTCGTACAGGTTTTACTTTGGGCATTGTAAAAAAACCAACGGATAATCCAACTTATTTTAACTCCGATAAATAGCCTACCTATCTGACTATTAAAGTAGAGTAGTTCGGTGTTTGTTTAATAAATTCTACGGCAGCCCGCACTAAACTTTCTCGACATTTTTTTTAATAATTTTGATGATTTCAAAAAATGTTAAACTCGTTATAAAAAATATATACTTATTCGTCAAATATATACTTAGCCAAACTTGCGATTTATACGCATTAAATGGTTGGAGCTATTGATTGAAAGTATATGTTTGGTCATGCAACATGAATTCATCAAAGTTATATTATAAAAAAAACGACGGGTTGCACTCCGGGAGTGCCAGCAGAAGTGAAAACTTGAATATTAACGTTGTGTATTTATATTACATTAAAAAGTTTATATCTCAGAAAAATCAACAAAAAATCAACTCCATCCGTCTTACGAATTTTCGATCAGGTCACGTGTCCTGACGCGAGTTTAACTTTTTTTACCCATTACAAAACAAGTGCACAACGCCGCTAAAGAAGTTTTCACTACTCCATCCGTCTTACGAATTTTCGATCAGGTCAAGTGTCCTGACGCGAGTTTAACATTTTTTACCCATTACAAAAAAAGTGCACAACGCCGCTAAAGAAGTTTTCACTTCAAAAATATGTCTGTAAAGTCGGTTTATGGACAATAATTTAACGTGATAACGTGTCACAAGCCGAACGCTGACCACACGACTGAAGTAAAACTTTTTAAGCTCCATCTTTAAGGTTATGTAAAATACCGCCCATAGTTAACTCTTTACCATTTCCTCACAGAGAATCGGCTGAATTGGAACACCTCTTGTAAGATCCTGGAAGCCTAGTACTTTTAATCCAGTGACACACACAGATAAGTGTTTTCCTCACAGAGTATCGACCGCATTAGAAGACCTCTTTTAAGATCCTGGAAGCCTAGTACTTTTAATCCATTGATACACACAGATACGCGTTTATCTCACAGAGAGTCGACCGCATTGGAACACCCCTTGTAAGATCCTGAGAGCCTAGTACTTTTAAACCTTTTAATTTAACAACTTTGCGAGCAGAGCAGGACCGGTCGTCACGTAAATCCTTGGGGGAGGCCTTTGTACAGCAGTGGACGTTTTTCGGCTGATATGATGATGATGAGGAACCATTTGTGAGTAAAGATCATACATGCGGGTAACCTGCGGAGTTGTATTCTGAGCAGATTGATATTAAAATTAAAAAATAATAATTGCAAAATGACCATGGGTTTCTTGGGGAAAGTTGTTCAGTTTCATGACTACAAGCTCCTGTTTAAAAAGTGCATACCTTTGTTAAGGCCCTATATGGTGTAACAAAATTGGCGTAGGCCCCGTTAACAAGTTTGCTGAAATCGTAAAAAAAGATTGACCTTCATACAAAACAATCAGCTGATTCCAATTTTGTGCATTTTTGTATGGAGCGTCGAATTTTATTTTTTGTGAATTGACTATGGGTTCTTTGAGGAAAGTTGTTCAGAATGATGAGTAGAACCCCCAGTTAACGGGTCCTACACCAATTTTTTTACACCCTGTATATTTAAGTCAGTGATAAGCTCCTGTAGCTATACTCTAAGACGCTTAGATATTACATAATCAGATTAATTCCACTCACCTATTATTTTTAGGTTGCCTAGAACAGTGATGAAACTCGTTGAAAAGGAAGTCATTATAAAAGCTCCATGGGGGAAAATAGCAGGTAAAAATATAGGTCCATAGTTTTTGCGAGGCCCAAGCGCAGAAAACCAACAAAAATTTTTCGCGCCAACTTCAAAGCACGCGTGAAATAGACCAATAGAAACGCAGAAATGCTGGAGCGCGCCGTATGCGGCAACCATCTGACCAGTGTGACGCCAAATTATATATATTAGTACTAACATACAGTATGGACCAGCAAGCTATACGAGCGTATCCTTTTAGCCCGACTTAACGACGTAGTGCAGTCTAAAAACCTTCTCCCCAACGAGCAGTTTGGCTTCAGAGTCAAACACTCGTGCGTCCAACAGGTGTACCGCCTAACGGAGCACACAATAAGCGGCTTCGCCCGCAAACAGTATACAGGAGCCCTCTTCTTTGATGTAGCGAAAGCTTTCGATAAAGTCTGGCACAACGGCTTGATATACAATCTATATCAGCTGGGACTGCCAGACCGGCTCGTACTCATCCTACGAGACTTTATCAGGAATCGGAGCTTCCGCTACCGCCTAGAAGGAGTCTTCTCATCCCCCCGACCCATCAGAGCGGTAGTCCCCCAAGGCTCCGTACTAGCCCCCACGCTCTTTTCGCTTTACATCAGCGACATGCCCCGATTCCCCAGTGTCAATCTCGCCTCAGCCCAAGTCTTAGGAGACTGGTTTAGGAAATGGAGGATCGAGGTAAACCCACAGAAGAGCGCAGCGATTCTGTTTACCTTCAAACGGCTGTTCTATCACCAACCCCATCGACCGCAACATCACTATGTTCGGTAGCCCTATCCCTTGGGAACACTCGGTCAAGTATCTGGGGGTAACCCTAGATAGTCGACTGACGTTCAAGGATCACATAGAACGAGTTCGAAACAAAGCCGTGTCGTACTAGGCCGTCTCTACCCCATGACCAACAAGCGGAGTAAACTGTCCCTTAGAAATAAGGTGACACTTTACAAAACTTGCATCCGCCCCATCCTCACCTATGCCGGTGTAGCTTTCGCTCACACCAGTCCCCGTCTCATTCGCCGACTTCAGCTAATCCAAAATCGCTTCATGCGTAGAGCCACGGGCTGCCCGTGGTTTCTACGGAATGAAAATCTCCATTGCGATTTAGAGCTCCCCACCATAGCTCAATACCTGAAGCAGGCCTCCATCCGATACTTTATGTCTGCTGAACACCACCCCAACCCGCTACTCGTAAACGCCGCCGTTTACGAGCTACCCGCGAACCCCATTCGCGTAATCCGACGCCCCAGACACGTACTCACTGCCCCCGACGACCCGACCACGCTAGCCGTAGCTGCCCTGACCCCGCCCCCTAACCCACAGAGAATCACTGCACCGACATTCTGCCCTCGCCGGCGAGGGCGGCGTCCCCCCGCTTCTGGCGCTTACCAGCGCTACCGGCATATACCAGGCCGCTTCTCTCCGATCCTCCCACGTCCAAGCAACGACCTAAGCCGAGGTCCGTGCCCACCTGGGCGCCCTTAGGCAGTTGCATCTTTTTGCTTTGCACTAGGTTGAGGGCCTTCCGTACTCGCCTCCCCTGCCCGGTAAAGTTGTAAAGGCCCCAATGGCCAACAACAAGCTTGTCCTTTTAAAAAAAAAAAAGAAAAACAGTATGGACCACAGTATTGCGATATTGTAATTCTGTGGTATGGACACTCCCTGCCGCAATCTAGATTGCGACCTCATCCCCTCGTCACCCAGATTGATATATAGATTGGTTACAGTTTGGTTGTCGAACGTATAGGTTTTCGCCCCCATTTTGTTTGTTCCTTCATTCCTTTTTTGAAATGTCATTTCTGGCCCGTTGTATGAAGTGTCCAGGGTGTGGTGACGCTTTAGGGTCCAGACACAGTGCATTTTGACTGCAAATTTGCAGTTTGGATGCAGTTCTTCTAGTAAGTGCGCTTTGAATGCTTCCAAACTGCGAATTTGCAGCTGGAATGCAGTCCGTGTGTCTGGACCCTTATTGACGTCCAGCTGCTCGCTCGCTGACCTCGGTCACGACTACTGATTATTATAAATTTTTGCTCCCACAAAACGTTAGTTTTCACTTGTTTATTCTACGATTTTTAGGTACATTTTGTTTACATCAGGTTGATTTCATCACTCATCATTTCAGCTCATATACGTCCCCACCATGGGGCTCGAGCCTTCCCTGAATTAGGGCGATCGGGCCTTAGTCGACCACGCGGGCCCAGTGCGGGTTGGTCGACTTCACACGCAATCTTTGAGTTTTTTCGCAGACGTGTGCAGGTTTCCTCACGATGTTTTCCTTCACCGTAATACAACCGTCGGATAAACGTACTTTAGAAATCGAAATTCGAAAACACATTGGTACGTGGCAGGATTCGAACCACGACCTCCCGCACAGGAGGTAGCGGCCCTTGCCATTGCGCCACCGCCGTTCACTTCATTTCATCACTACTCTTTATTATTTACATAGCCATGTGTGATTTTATTTTAATTTACTTCGAAAAACCTTTATTTTGTGTTGCAAAGCCCATATACATAGTTTTTAAAACGCAAAAAAATTGCTGGGCCTACCCTACTGCAGTCTAATAAAGCCCATTATTATTTTAGAAAATGTTAAAAAAAATTCGAGCGAGACTTACAGTACTCGCATATGATGTGTAACATGTGACAAAATACTTTATAAAAGGACGGCAAAGATACGGCAGACTAGGCTGTATGGTCATAGATACCTTTGCCTTTTCCGCGCTTTTAAAGCCTGAAAAAAGGACGCAAAGATACGGCAGACTAGGCTGTATGGTCATAGATACCTTTGCCTTTTCCGCGCTTTTAAAGCCTGAAAAAACGCGACTTCCTGTTACAATGGGACACATTTCCGTCCCATTTCACGAAATCACTCCCACAAATTGCAGGAAAGCGAGAGCGAAGATGTTACACATCAAAAATAGTATACAGGTTCTTTTTTTAGTTAAAATAAAATACTTTACTTTTTTACACCTTACTTTTTTATAGGTACTTTTTTACTACTGATATATTATGATTACTGAAGATACTGAACTTCACAGAGCCTTGTAATTTACAGTAGTGGCCTTCTAAACAGGAGACGTGTAATAGGGCCCAGTTTGAAAAATATAAATTCAAAAATTTTCACAACAAACCTTTAATTCTTTACTTTCAATATGTTCAACTACAATACTGAAATTTACACAATAAACACTCTGCAGCGAAGAAGTAACTATTAAATATTTCACTTTCTATTTACTTCTAACAGATTTCATGAATATTACAATTTTCATATTTATACTGCACTTGCCATATTAGACATACCATGTTTATTATGGCCCCTCATAATAAAGGTTTTAAAAGGGTTCAAACAAACGTACAAATTATCGTAATGACAAAAACTTCATTTAATTGAGTTTTGAAATTGTCACAGCTTTCATTATTACCTTTTTTTGGTTTTGATAGTCAAATAAAATATACTTCTTTTTTATTATTCTCAATTGGTAATATGTGACGATTATTGATTATTGTTGGTTTTCTGCGCTTGGTCCTTGCAAAACTATGGGCTTTCTTACCCAACAGTACCACAAAGTATATTTCAATTAGTAAAAAAGTGGGCTTGCAACCCGGCTGTACCTTAGGGAGGTACCTGCCTGAGGAGTGCCCGTTCCCGCGTTTCACAAAGCTACAAATACTTTATATGTAACCGTTTATTTTTAACCGCCTCCGTGGCGTAATGGTTAGCCCATTCGCTTCACAGCAGGAGATCGCGGGTTCGATTTCCGGTGGGGTCAACTTGTAAGACTCGGTTTGGTTGGTGGTAGGGCATTTTCTAAGCCCGCCTGGCTAGCTACCACCATCTTATCTAAGTCTTGCCGCCAAACATCAGTGTTAACAACATTGATGTGTTCCGGCTTGAAGATAAGATAGCCAGTTCTCCATTGCGTTGGGGAATCTTGGTAAGCCCGCTTCCCTCTTCGGTATCATCGTCACTTACCATCAGGTGAGATGATGCCAAGGGCTTACCAATTGTGAATTTAAAAAAAATGTGATTGATTTGTTCCTCGTAGAGATATACTTTCCTTGTTGGTGGAGACACTTTCGAAAAGTTACATTTTCAAAAGCAGTTAATGACAGTTTGCGTATATAGTTTTTAGACAGTGGTCAGGGTCAGCGCTCCTGCCTGCTGGACAGAGGGTTGTGGGTTCAGTTCCCACCTTGAGCAACTATTCGTGTGACGGACGGGCTTGTTTACTAAATACCTATTTATTTATATTTTCTATTTGTAAAATTGTAACTTGTAGCGAAATGAAACGGGCCCCACCCAGGTAGGTACCACATGACTTATTTTCTCGTATTGCAACGTATATCATGTATCTTTCTAATATGGTTCTTCTATTTCAGTTTTGACTTGGGGGAACAGATCGAATCCCCCAGTTCTTCTCTGTCATGGCAAGATGGATGTCAGTTCAAGTTTTCGGCCACTGGTATCACTCCTGCCGAAAAGTTTCTATTACGTGAGCGTAGACTTGCCAGGCAACGGACACTCAGACCCTTTGCCAAGAGGAGGGAGGTTCACTGTGGTGGATTTTGTACCCACTATTGCTAAGATTAAGGATCATTTCAAGTGGGACAAGTTTATTTATATAGGACACTCTATGGGAGTTGTGATAGGTAAGATATATTATGTATGACTAGCTTTTGATTAAAATTATCGAGTGCTTCACCTGTCTACCTAACTACCAAATTTCATCCAAATCTGTTCAGCCGTTTAGGCAAGAAAATGAAACAAATAAATTAAGAAGCACCCATACTTTCGCATTTTTTTAAATCAGGTAACAAAGTACAGACCCATTTTTATATTCATAAAACTAATATAATCCCTACTATCCCTACTATATAATATTATAAATGTGAAAGTAACTCTGTCTGTCTGTTACGCTTTCCCGCAAAAACTACTGAACGGATTTGGCTGAAATTTGGTAGGTAGACAGATTAGGACCTGGGTTAAGACATAGGCTACTTTTTACCACGCTCGCGAGCCGCTTGCGGCTCGCGCACTGCGCACCCTCGAAAAGTCATAGAAATGTGGTCCACGCGGGTGAAGCCGCGGGAATCAGCTATTACCTATAAAACTTAAAATACTATACATTGAATTAAATTATAAATCACTTAAAGTAATTAGCACGAGGTGACGTTAGTGCTGTAAAGGCGTTAGTGATCGGCAAGCTCCCGCGGAATCTACGAAACACCACACCCTTCTTCGGCCAGAACTCCTCCCTAGTGGAGGACTCCAAGTGCTTAGTCGGGACTTGCACTACAAATAAGTTGACGTTGTGGCGCGACCCTAATCCAACTCGGCTGGGCAGCGTCCGGAAAGCTTCGCGATATCTTCACGTCCCAAATACCGCAGTGTTTCAAGACTAAGGTGTGTGTTGCCAGTGATGACTTACGGAACTGAGACATGGTCGCTTACTATGGGCCTCATAAGGAGGCTAAAAGTCACCCAAAGGTCAATGGAGTGTGCTATGTTGGGAGTTTCTCTGCGTGATCGAATCAGAAACGAGGAGATCCGTAGCAGAACCAAAGTAACCGACATAGCTCACAGAATCGCTAAACTGAAGTGGCAGTGGCAGGGCACATAGCTCGTAGAACGGATGGCCGATGGGGCAGTAAAGTTCTCGAGTAGCGACCGCGCACCGGAAAACGTAGCGTAGGCAGGCCTCCCACGCGGTGGGCCGACGACCTGTTGAAGATCGCGGGAAGCCGATGGATGCGGGCAGCGCTGGACCGGGCGTCGTGGAAATCCTTGGAGGAGGCCTTTGTCCAGCAGTGGACGATTTTCAGCTGATATGATGATGATGATGATGTGGCGCGACTCCAATGGCGTTACCCTAAAGGCGCACTTGGTCTTCTTCTTCATGTACTCCATCAGATCTACAACAGTGGTGGAGTTGTAAAGCCGGGACACGTACAATCGAGTGGTGGGCAACGGGCGCTCATCAGGAAGTTGGGCCCTGTCGGCGCAGTGCCGCACTTGTTATTCGGACGAGTTCGCATCTTCTTCCTGTTCTGGACGGTAACGAACCCGTCATCGCCCACTCAGTTGGTTGTTGTAGATCGGTCGGTCTGCTTTATAGATCTTGCAATGGAGACAGGTCGCCGAGATAACGGTCGTTTCACGGCTGAATAGTATATTAGCAAAGTATATAGGTATATTAGTACTAACATACAGTATGGACATACTCCCTGCCGCTCTCTAGATTGCGACCTCACCCCCTCGTCACCCATATTGATACAGATTGGTTACAGTTTTCGTGTCGAACTTATAGGATTTCGCCGCCATTTTATTTGTTCTGTCATTCCTTTTTTGAAATGTCATTTCTGGTCCGTTGTATGAAGTGTCCAGGGTGTGATTAGGTACAGTCGAGTTCATTAATATATTGGCAGGGCCAATGGTTCAAAACATCGTAAGCGTCGAAATTAATATACAGTTCTATACAAACAATTAATGAACCGTTTACATGATAACATTTTTTTGATATTTAAATTATGTTTGTATAGAACTTATTAGGAACGGTGCGTTCCTACTCGACGAGAGCAAAGGGAGATATCTCCGCCAGGCGAGGTGGTATGCCTGGGGTCCGGCCGTGGACCAATCGTTGATGATTGGTATCTGTATATATACTCAGCGCTGAAGAAATTCTAATAGCGCGTTCTAGATGTTGTATTTCTTTTGTTCTCTCGTCGCTTGTGTTAAGGTTCAGTGGCGGGTAACTGCAGTTGCCGCCACAACTTTATATTCATTTCGACGTTTACAGTGTTTTGACCCATTGGCCCTGCCAATATATTAATGAACAAGACTGTACTTATTTCAGCGACCTTGGTATCTTATGGAAAGGGTTGTGGGTTTCGGTGATTACCAACATATTACCAAGTTTGTTTGTTCTGCGTGTAATGGGTTCAATTGCGTTTAACGCAATAAACAGGATACAAAAGAATTGATGCCGTTAACTGTGGCGCCGACTCACCATACTTAATAACTTTTGAACTCTTTGAATAGTCAATTCTCGAAAAAAAACTCCATACAAAAGTATACTTATGTTCCTGATCACCTAATCAGCTGATCATTTTGTATGTAAAGTTCATTTTGCTTGGCGAATTCACTATTGGTTTAGTTGGGAAGGGGAAATGATTCAGTATGATGAGTATAACCCTAGCACAAATATCCTAGAAACGGGTTCTACACCAAATTTTCTACACACGGTTTAATGAAGTAGTCCAACTTTGGGGCCATTATATTTATATTGAGTTGTAACCTTTCTTTCCTCTTTTCAACCGACTTCAAAAAGGAGGAGGTTCTCAATTCGACTGTATGTTTTTTTTGTATGTTTGTTACGCGATATCTCCGCGGATTGTGAACCGATTTTCAAAATTCTTTTTTTATTCGAAAGAGTAATATACTCCTGAGGGGGTCCCATTGTCACCAAGTCAGGATCTGATGATTGGATCCCAGGGAAATCGAGAACAACCCTACTTTTGAGAGAATTTCATTTTGAAGTCGGTTTTTAAATTTTTTAAACTTTTATTTTTTAATTAACCACTAATTAACGATAGAAAATTACTTGTTTATCTATTTTTAAGGCATATACTACGACCTTGCATATCCTGGCTGCGTATCTCGTATGGTCGAGTTGGACCCCGTACCGGCTACTCACGTATGGGAGGCGACTACTTTCATCAATTGGTACCATTTGTTCTACGAAAGTTTCTATGATGAGGCCAAGTATGAAAAAGTAACTGCCAAAATCGATACTGCCCCGAAATACAGCTATGAAAAGGTAACCTTCTCTTCCAATTTTCAAAACCACTTTAGATTCGAATGCACAATTTGACACTCAATTTCTTACCTAACACTTTCACATCTCCGACGTTCGTTCGTCCATTCAAAATGCATTATTTTATGTTTACGCACTTCTTATAGATTGTTGTACGGACACGTTTACCTACAATCATCATCATCATAGCTGAAGGACGTCCACTGCTAGACAAAGGCCTCCCCCAAAGATTTCCACGACGACCGGTTCTGCGCTATCCGCATCCAGCGGCTTCCCGCGACGTTCACCACAATACAATCAACCATCCCCAATTCTTGGTACGCTTAAATTCTTTACAAATGTAAGGATTTGGTCGGTTTCGGACCACGGGCTGAAAGGGAAAAAGCTGGAAGTCTTAAAGCCACTGAGATATAAGTATTTGTTCGATTCCGGACCAAGGACTGAGTATGAGGGACAAATCCAGAAAGCATAGAAGTTCTGAATCCTTATGTCAAAGTTAGAACCGCTACAAACAGACATAAGAATTTGGTCGATTACAGACCAAAGGCTGAGAGGGACAATGCTGGAAGGCTTAAAGCCGCTGACTATATAAGGATTTCGTGGATCACAGACCAAAGACTGAGAGGGACAATGCTGGAAGGCTTAGATCCGCTGACCATATAAGGATTTGGTCAATTACAGACCAAAGAATAAGAGGGACTGGAAGCCTTAAAGCTGCTGACAATATAAGGATTTGGTCGATTTCAGACAAAGGTCAAAAAGGGACAAAGCTGGAAAGCTTAAAGCCGCTACATACATAGATTTGTTCGGTTACAGACCAAGGACTTTGGGGGACAAAGCTGGAAGGCTTAAAGCCGCTACAGACATAATGGACTCGTTCAGTTTCGGACCAAGGACTGAGAAGAATAAAGCTGGAAAGCTCAAAGCGGCTACAGACATAAGGATTTGGTCGGTTTCAATCAAGGACTGAGAGAGACAATGCTGTATGTAAGACAAGGACGTTCAACATCATCATTACTCTTACATCTCTGCCTAACCTTGCTTCGTCTTTCTCGGTCTGTGGTCTAGTGGCAGACCAATTCCGTGCGTCTGTAGTGGCTATTATACCACCTATGTAAAAATAGTTCGTTCACCAAATGGCGTCTTACCACGGACTGACACGTATAAAGAGAAGCAGACCAAACATAATTACACACACTTACCTACACGTATGTAGGGAATAGTACCATTACTATTATATTATATCATCATCATCCACTGCTGGACAAAGGCTTCCCCCGACGGCCGGTCCCGCGCTGCCCGCATCCAGCCGCTTCTCACGACCTTCTCCAGGTCGTTGGTCCACCGTGTGGAAAGCCTGCCTACGCTACGTCTTTTGGTGCTCGGCCGCCACTCGAGAACTTTACTGCCCCAACGGCCATCTGTTCTACGACCTATGTGTCCTGCCCGCTGCCACTTAAGTTTAGCGCTTCTGTGAGCTATATGGGTTACTTTGGTTCTCCTACGTACCTCCATTTATAGATTTCCTAGAATTAGTACCTATTGAAATCGTTTAAAGCACTTCCTTTTTATTATATAATGCAACACCACGCACACAAGATATAAAAAACGTGTGGCACTCGGGGACTGCCGCGGTAAAGCTATTGCATAGCATATTTTATCAACTTAAGCAATTATAATTATTTTTTATATATGCAGTATTTACCAGTACTATATAGTCCTTGGGGCGCGAGATGTTTATGTAATAAATTAACACTAAGAAAGTTACACCAGTAAGATTGACCAAGTCCTTTTAGTACCGCAAATCGCATATAGATGGCTCTGTAAGTTTTTTAGAACTCGTGGGGTGTTAGGTTATTTTCGTTACGGAAATTCTTGATTCGGTCGCCGCGCTCAAAGCCCGCGATAAAAGCTATGCAATAGCCTAATATCTTATTATACAGGGTGTAAATAAATTAGTGTAGGAACCATTAACTGGAGGGTTCTGCTCATCATACTGAACAACTTTCCCCAAGGAACCCATAGTCAATTCTCAAAAAAAATTGAACCCTCCATGCAAAAATGCACAAAATATATGGGTCATTCAGCTGATCAATTTGTATGAAGTTATTTTTTTTAACGATTTTAGAAAAGTAATAACGGGACCTACAGCACTTTTCTTGAAACCTGTATGTCTGTGTGTCTTACAGGCTTTGAACATGCTCGAGAACGCCAGGGGTCTTACTCCTGAAGCCGCCAAGCATGTCCTAGAGCGTTGCTTGACGCCAGCAGGCGATGGATTATACAGGTTTGTAACTTTAGTTAATAATGCTAATAATTTAGATAGGTAGGTATGTACTTAAATAGTTTTCAATAATTAAAAAAGTACAAGTAGTAAAAAAGAACGTTTAAGAAATAATATAAACGTTTAAGAATGCTTAAGGAATAAGTATGGCTAGCACAGCATCGCCTTTGGTCGCGCGGTGGGTAAAATTAAATTAACGCAAATTAACACAGTACAAACCAGGGATGCCCCGAATGTCAGTTTTTTTACATTCGCGAATGCGAATGTTAGGTAAATGTTTGGGCAACCTAGACATGGATTTAATACAACTTAGGGACTCATAAGTGTGATGTTTATTTATATATTTTACCTTTTGGTAAATTTGTTTAATTAAAATCGTTGAATTAAAATAATTCATTAAACCTCATCGACCTAATAAAGGTTGATGTTAAACCTTCAATTAATTAGCTTTTTGTTGTTGGCTCGGTACCACCGCCGGCTCAACATGATAAAATAAAATGATGTGAATATTATTTGGGAATGCGAACGTTCTGATGATCCCTTTTTGTCATTTGAGTATAGCCATTTTTGTATTGAACCTGACATACATATATTTTTAACAATTAAGTAACTTAAAATAAATTTATATTTATTTATTTTAAAATAGGCTGCTTTTAAAAGGTAGCACATTCGATAAATATAAACAAAAATGGTCCTTTGGTAAAATCAAGTACCTACAATAGAGTCTTAAGAAAGATTTGTAACTGTCATCTTAGAAAAATACATATAATCTGCTAGTATTTTTTTATCGGTTATGAGATGTAGTACGCATTTACATTTGATACACTTACTAATTCCGATCGTCAGTTTTCGTTTGCGCAAAAGACGGCACACCAATTTTCGAAATTAGCCCTACTATTTACCATCAAATCAGAACTATTTATCATCAAATCAGGCGAAGGACCACCACTGCAATATAAAAACCCCAAGGATTTCCACAACGACTGATGCATGTGCGCTGTGCGCATTCAATGGCCTCCCGCGACCTACACCAGGTCGTTGGTTCACCTGGTGGAACGCCTACACCTACGCTTCTCCCGGTGCACAGTCGCTACTCAAGAACTTTACTTCTCTAAAAAACTATTTATATCGAGCTTTATTTACAACTAGCCGTCCGCCCGCATTATTTTCGTTTTTCCCGTGGGAATAACACGTTTTCCCAGGGTAAAAAGTAGCCTATGTCCTATTCCAGGACCTAACCTATATGTGTGCTAAGTTTCATTCCTATCCGTCAAGTGGTTTAAGCGTGAAAAAGTAACAAATATCCATACATACAAACTTTCACATTTATAATATTAGTAGGATTTGTATGCCCCGTTAGCACACTGCTGCTTGCTAAGAAAGCAGATTTGCTGAGCAGGCAAAAACTGACCACTAAACAACCACTAGGTATACAGAGTGTAACAAAATTGGTGTAGGTCCCGTTAACTGGGGCTCACTCATCATACTGAAAAACTTTTGTTCTATGACTTTGCCGAAGTCGCAAAAAAATTGCATTCTTCATACAAATCGATCTGCTGATCGACCGATTTTGTGCATTTTTGTATAGAGGGATCAATTATTTTTTTTGAGGATTGACTATGAGATCTTTGGGGAAAGGTGTTCCGTATGATGAGTAGAACCCCCAGTTAACGGGTCCTACACCAATTTTGTTACACCCTGTATAACAGGGATGGCAAACCAATGGCACGCGTGCCATAGATGGCACGTGAGAAAATATTTTGGGCTCGCCACCGATCGAAAGCATTTGCATTTTATTGCAAAGTAACAATGCAGCTGATTGATTTCCAGTGTAGTTAAATATTGATTAAGAAATTAATGCAGCAAGAGATTCGTTTTAATTTGATTTTCCCAATACTCACCACTTCATCATATCAGCCGAAGGACGTCCACTGCTGGACATAGTCCTCCCCCAAGGATCTCCACGACGATTCCACTGCTGGACATAGGCCTCCCCCAAGGATCTCCACGACGACCGGCTCTGCGCTGCCCGCATCCAGCGGCTTCCCGCGACCACCACTTAGTCAAAGTAATTTGACGGCACGTCATGGACTCAATAAATTCTTCTTTAGAAAAAATGGCACAATGATCCTAAAGGTTCGCCATCCCTTCTGTATAAGGTAGGTAACCAATTAATAATACATTGCAGATTCACGTACGACCAGCGGCTCAGAGAAGTACCGCGTATGCTGATGTCAAGTGAATACATGGCGCAGCTCTACACGTCAACCAGAACTCCTATATTCGCTGTACTTGCGAGTACTATAGTCGAACTAGGCGCTTACAGCAATACTCCCTTCATGAATGCGGACGATTGGCCGAATAAAAACTATCAGGTGAAAGTTGCTGACGGAGGCCACGATTTCCATATAAACACTCCTGAATACATGGCTGACGATATCGGCAAGTTTTTAATGGAAGGTGTCAAGGCGAAACTTTAATGTAGTGTGTATTTTGTGTACAAAATTGGTGCAGGACCCTTTTACTTATCAAAATAAACAACTTTCCCTAAGGAACCCATGATCAAGGCTAAAAAAAAATATCGACGCTCCATTAATTCGGACAACGGGTAACTCCGGTCGACGGCGTCCGATCTGTGTTAATTCGGACCGCGTCCTATTATGAAGCCTCGTACGAGGGCATCCGTCCGAGAGTATTCTGATCGTGTCAACACGGCTTAAGTACTTAATGTTAGTTTCATCATATCAGCCGAAGAACGTCCACTGCTGGACAAAGGCCTTCCCTAGGGATTTCCACGACTACCGCGCCCTTCACCAGGTCATCGGTCCACCGAGTGGGAGGCCTGTCTATACTACGTTTTCGCCACTCGAGAACTTTACTGCCCCAACGGCCATCTGTTCTAAGAGCAATGTGCCCCGCCCACTGCCACTTAAGTTTAGCAATTCTGAGAGCTATGTCGGTTACTTTGGTTCTCCTACGGATCTCCTCGTTTCTGATTCGATCACGCAGAGAAACTCCGAGCATAGCACGCTCCATTGCCCTTTGGGTGACCTTGAGCCTTCTTATGAGGCCCATAGTAAGCGACCATGTCTCAGTTCCGTATGTCATCACTGGCAAAACACACTGGTCGAAGACCTTGGTCTTAAGACACTGCGGTATCTGGGACGTAAAGATATTGCGAATCTTCCCGACCGCTGCCCAGCCGAGTTGGCTTCGTCGATTGATTTCTTTCTCGAAGTTGGACCTACCTAACTGGACTGTTTGTCCCAGGTATACATATTCGGTAACAATTCGGTAATGTTAGTTTACCGTTCTGTATTTGTGTTGTGGCAAATTATAATATGTTTCATCCTTCTATCTATTTATTCAAAAATTCACAAAATTGATCAATCACCTTATCAATTGCTTAACCACCTCCATGGCGAAATCTAACTTTGTGACACTCGGGTTTGGTTGGTGGAAGGGCATTTTCTAAGCCCACCTGGCTAGCTACCACCATCTTATCTAAATCTTACCGCCAATCATTAATGCTAACAACATTGATGTGTTCCGGCTTGAAAATAAGATAGCCAGTTCCCTATTTCGTTGAGGTATCTTGGTAAGCCCGCTTCCATCTTCGGAATCGTCATCACTTACCATCAGGTGAGATGATGCCAAGGGCTTACCAATAGTGGATTTAAAAAATACAGCTGACCGTTTTGTAAGAAGAATTCAATTTCTTTTTGCGAGTTTACTATAGGTCTCTTTGTGAACATTGTTCAATTTTATTTTATTCACAATTGGTAAGCCCTTGACAACATCTCACCTGGTGGTAAGTGATGATGTTGCCGAAGATGCGTAGACGCCCCAGTTAACGGCTCTTACCCCAATTTTGTTACACTTGTATATTAATATATATCTAGACGATCGCATAGATTCTGGCATAGCGTATACGTGGTTAATAGTTACATGCCAAACATGCTTTTGTTACAATTGTATATTAATATAATATCTGCGAGCGTCGGTGGCGTAATGGCTAGGGCCGCCGCCTCCTGTCCGGGAGGTCGTGGTTCGAACCTGCCACGTACCAATGTGATTTCGAATTTAGATTTCATATGTACGTTTATCCGATGCTCTTACGGTGAAGGAAAACATCGTGAGGAAACCTGCACACGCCTGCGAAGAAACTCGCAGGTTGTGTGTGAAGTCGACCAACCCGCACTGGGCCCGCGTGGTCGACTAAGGCCCGATCGCCCTAATTCAGGGTAGGCTCGAGCCCCTCGGTGGGGACGTATATGAGCTGATATGAATAATATCTGGACAATCGCATAGATTCTGGCATAGCGTATACAAATAGTTACATGCCAAACATGCTTTTGTTACACTTGTATATTAATATATTTATCTAGACAATCGCAGATTCTGGCATAGCGTATACGTGGTTAATAGTTACTTGCCAAACATGCTTGTGTTACACTTGTATATTAATATATATCTAGACAATCGCATAGATTCTGGCACAGCGTATACGTGGTTAATAGTTACATGCCAAACATGCTTTTGTTACATTTGTATATTAATACATGTCTAGACAATCGCATAGATTCTGGCATAGCGTATACGTGGTAATAGTTACATGCCAAACATGCTTTTGCATTTTTATGAGTGCACACCAATATGCCGATAACGTAACACGGCAATCGTTTAGATAAATCTTTATTGACAACCAGAGATTTGTTACCATAGATGGGTTATGCACTAACAAACAACATTTGAAAATCGAACCCTTACACACACAATATTGTAGGTTGTTCGCTTCCGTTGCACCATACGCTACTAAGAAAAGAGATGCCAATTGGCATCTTTTTATTTGCTTCTTTTTTAGGACGCATGTAATTTATCTAGGTACCTCCCCATTTTATAGCATATCACTGTTGACAACAGCACAGTATGTATATTAGTACTAGCGTAACAACAGCATACATCGATTTCACAACATAGAAATCCATAGTTTGTACATTAATGCATTTAACACTGTCTTAACGAGGTAGTGTGGTCCGTAGATAGGCTTTTTGCTCTTATACCGGTATTACACAAATAATTAAATCATCATCATATCAGCCAAAAGGCCTCTCCTAAGATGTTCTACAACGACCGGTCCTGCGCTGCCCTCATCCAGCAAAAAAAAATAGTGAATAAAGCTTTAAGCAATTACATTAGGTGACTTATTTTTTTACAAGTAGATATATTGTTGACTTTATTTAACAATTGTAATAATGAAGCTTAATAAATAAATACCTGTGCATCTTATTCAAACTTTTTTTATTTCCTTTCCATCACCAAAACCCAACAGAAAATTTTTACCTAATTAAAACAATAGTTTATTTTGTACGGTCTATCACATCACATAGTATTTAAATACTGTAAGTAAAAATAAAATATCACATATGTAATTAGATCACATATAAAAGAACTAGATTCATGGTCACGCGGTCAATGTCTAAACGTATTTCTATCCTAGTCTCGTGTCAAACAAAAGTACGGACGTTTTGAAGTTTGTTTTGTACGAAACCGGGGATATACTTATTTTATATGTGATCTAAGCATTAGTCTTCTCTAAGAAGTTTGCACATCTGTGGTATCCTCCCACTATAGTTTACTTTTTATAGAAAAATCTTTCTCCAAAAAGTTTATAATATACCCAGCCACTCTTTCTGGGTTTGTAAAGTGTACATCATGTGTTCCTTGTACAGTAATTAGATCGAAATCTTTAGAGTTTTCCATCATTCCTTTTATCAGTCGTTTAGTAGCCTCTCTTGATGGTAATTTCATATAAACACCGGGATTTGCTTGAATAAATAAAGTTGGCGGCGAATTACGAGAAAATATCTTCAAGTAGAAATCGTCTGGAAGAATCATAGGAGCTTGGATTTTTAGACGTACATCCCATGACAATCTGGAAAGAAAGTTATATTTTAATTAAGTTTTCACAAGTAAGTAAGAATTAGGATCTTCTACACCACTTTTACTATTTTCTCTTAACCAGAGACTGATATACCTACGTTTAAATAATATACTGTTTTATTCAGTTTCAGAAGTCTTACAGGTAGTCTATCATATAAAAGTTTCTCAAATTATTTAGGAATATCGTGGGTGTGCTGTGCAGCCCCTACTATCTGCACTAGGCAGAGCCTGTATTACAAACAAATGAACTTATTTCTACGTTATCTGCGTAAATACATTCAAAAATGAAATTCTGTTCGTTAGTAAGCGAATAACTTGAGAACGGCTTGACCGATTTGGCTATTTTCCTAAAATTTTCTTTATAGTCTGAATGAATATAAGGATTTAAGGAAAAGAAAAATCAATGTTGCTTGCGCACCACTCACTCTCGATATCCACATGGGCGAAGCCGCGAGCAACAGCTAGTATAGCATAGATATTAAACACCCGTAAACAGAGCAAAGAAACCTGTTCGCCACACGTATATTTGCCTTGAGTGGGAATCGAATCTATAGACATAGCAGGCAGGAGCGAAAACACTACGCCACTTGATCAGTCAAAAAAATTAAAGTAGGTGGCCCCACGGTAATGACTCGGTCCTGAGGTCCCGGGTTCGAATCCGGACATAGAAAAAACCCGAAACTAAACCACCTTACGTACATTTATTTACTGATTCCTTTAATGGTAAAGGAAAACATTACTGCATCTTTAAGAGCTATAGTAATAAAATTTTGTAGTTACATTTCAAATTACAACGCATAATTTAAAATGGAATCCTTTTGTCAAACAAGATTTTTTAGGGGTGCTTGTATGTACTGGTATAGGATACAAGTAAAAGAAAAGCAGCACTCATACCAGCAGGTGAGATGATGCCGAGGGTTTATCAATAGGGATGACGACAGCATCAGAAATAGATTATGATCTCTTGATCACTAAATTGCCCTCCTACTTAAACTTCGGAAAACCTTACTCGTTTTGTTTTCCATCAAGTCTTCGATTTTTAATTCTACAAAATGAGTACGTACATGACGCTGCTAAACTATGACGTCACGCCTAGGTTTTTCTAACATTTTTATAACAAAGTGCAGTTTTTGACAGATGATAAAAAGTAACTCAAATGACTAGTATTCGTCACCCCTATAGTGGTTTAAAAAACACTATGCGACGTCCGACACGCACTTGGTCGATTTTTATTTAACCTGTTTTCTCAAAACTGTAAATATGATATTTTGCCCGCGGCTTCGCTTTAGAACTGTCTTCGAGGGGTGAGAGGTGCGCAGCGTGAAAATGAGTTTTCTCCAGATCCCTTGTAGCACGTCGTCGTAGGTACGGTAAGGGCGTTAAAAAACGTACGTGTACAGTTGAATTTATATTTAATTGTAGAAATATAAGAAAAATATAAGACCTAAAAAAGTACACAGTAATTATAGAAGTGTACACACTTAAATTAGCATCACAAATCAGGGAAACATAATTATAACTTACCCGGAATGGGTCTTAAAGAAAGAATCAGTTTCTAATTGTTTTATTATATATATTTTATTTTATAGAAGAATGTGAAATATTGAAGGGTGGCAAGAATTTTAAATCGAATGTGTCACACAGATGACACATTGTTATGTGCCAGCGCATGCGAAATAGAAGAAAAGATCGTAAGGAAGAACGTTAAATAACAGCGTTACCGCATTACACCCGATCCCAGATCGGGCTATTGTGATAAGCAGTCATGTCTCTCCTCAACCATCTCTATGCAAAAAATCATAACAATCCATTGCTCCATTGCGATGTTAAAGTAATTAGCCAAAAAAAGATATTTTTTACAGTTCCCTCAGGAACTGCATCGGCCTATGCTATTTTCACGGGATAAAAGTAGCCTATGTCCTTCCCCGTGACACAGGCTACCTACCTGCCAAATTTCATCAAGATTGGTCATGGCGTTGAAGCGTGAAAAGGTAACAAACAAACAAACACATTTTCACATTTATAATATTAGTAAGGATGGGTGTAGGTATAAGGTAATTGGCAAACTTGTAACGACGGTAAGCCCTCGCCTGTGGCTCTGGCTTGAAAATGTCACTCGTTTGCCATTTACCAATTTACCACCCTTGTATCATATTGTATAAAAGCATTTTGTATGCATAGTCTCTGTTAAGTAGTCAATCAAGAGGCACCTTCATTTATATTTACCTGTACAAATCATCTCCTATTTCCGTCAAACTTCTCGAAAGAATAATTTCAGCTTCCTCCTCCGTCATATCTCTTGCATTCATAACAGCATCCAAGGCTTTTCTCTTCGTGTAAACCCTGTCGTTTTCGGTATAATATTTGTAATTATCGTAGTATTGCTCATAATAATTTTGGAAAAACTCTTCTATTGGACGCTCCCGGTTATATTGGAGAGCGGGGTTGACGTCAAGGTGCACGAATTTCTTCACACGATGCGGAAAGATGGCGTCGTAGAATAAACCTTAAAATTAGAAAAAAGCATAGAGTTTACAAATTTATACTAAATTTTTATTTCAAGTTATGATTCTTCTCTGTTAAATTGTAAGCAATTCTTTTTCAACTGTGGCGCAAATACCTATTTTTTTATAAAGGTCACGTTGCCCACCTCCATTTAGGTGTACCTAAATCTAAATGTCCGCCGTCAAGTGACCGCAGGTGATGCTAAGTGCAACACTAAGCAACCGCCGCCGTCGTCTATTATTTGGATAGCACTGTTAGTTGTGCCACATTTTTTTATATAGAGTATTTCAAAAATATAATCTACCCACAAAGTAGAATTTCGAGACTTGCTTATGTGCATAAAGTTTCATTAGAATCGGCCCATCCGTTTTGAAGAAGTAGTTATTTTAAGTTTTTATGGGAAACGATTTTGTGAATACGCTCTTAAGCTTTACAGTTCTAATTTTTGTTATAATCAAGTGTCTCAGCTAAAACTATCACGATTAAGAAGGCTTTCTTAGTTTAGGAGTAATAAACTAACTTAAGATGTGCAGTTGGACCTGTGAAAACTCTATATCAACACGGGTATACTGATTTATGTCACTTTCTTATCCTTTCAGTGAGTGCATTTAGTTAAATCAAAGTGTGTATATATATAAGTAATAACATACAGAATGGACACTCCCTGCCGATCTCTAGATTCCGACCTCACCCCCTCGTCACCCAGATTGATACAGATTGGTTATAGTTTGGTTCTGGAAAGTATAGGATATCTTTGTGGTTTAGTTGCACCGTCATTTGTTTTTGGAAATATCATTTCACGACCGCTGTATGTAGTGTCCGGGGTGTGGGTAAAGCTTGGTGATACTATCATAGATTTCATGTTTATGTTAGTAAGTAGTTAGTAGTTGCTGTTGTAGATTTCGAGTTTGACGAGGTTCCTGGGCCAGCGTCAGAAGTCTCAGAAGGACCTGAACTTGCGACTTTGCCACTTCCTTACCAATCTTGAATTTTGTGCTTTTAAATGCACATGTAATCCGAACCCCTATGTAGACCTAGCAGAAGTCTTCAATATCGCATTGCACATTTGACCGTTGTCATCAACAGATTTTAAAAAGTATTTCGAAACTGGACTAACACTCGTAAAAGTTTTGTAGTGTACTGCACCTGACATTCTTTAGTGCGTTTATTCTATAACTTTGCTTACAAGCTCTTGGACGCCCCAGCTGCTGCCCATCCTCCGGTTGAAGTCCTTTGGTCGTCTCTAACGACCCCCATTGGAAGAGATGGGATGGCCCTATTCTAAGCCGGGAGCCATACGGCATATCATATTAGGTGTTTGATAACCGAGAAATGAATATCAAATTTCAGATACATACACTGGTCATTACAAAAATCGGCCCACCTTAATTTTTCTCAGTACATTTTCATACAAGAGGGGGTTCCAAATAAGCACGATAACTTTTTAAATGAATATTTAAAAAAAAAACTGAAAAGTGGTAACGCCGTAAAGTAGGTTAGATCCCTGGTTATATTTTTTCAAGAGCACAACATTCTGAAGGTTTTTGTGATGGTCAGTGTATTTAGTGGCAGAACTGAATATGAAAACTACGACAAACATAAATTTTAAATATTTCCGCTAGTTATTTTGAACTAAACAGTTAAAATATCATCAAGAGGAGTGTATTCCTAGCGTGCTTGAAACAAACGAAGCTAGATTTTTATTAGAACTTTCATCACAGTTATTGATTTTTTTTAAATACGTTCTAGAAACTTATATCTGTGTCGGTGGATTGTCAGATTTCCGCAAAAAAAACGGATTTTTAAAAAATGTGACATGTTGCGTAATTTAACTAACCACCTAATATTAGTTTTTAGAACGTGTTTACAAAATTTCAGTAACTTTTATTAATTATTATTCATTAATAAGAAGCAAACACTCACAGTGCACAGAGCTCTCTTTACTTCATTGAAATGTACAATTATAACTCACCTATCTCGCTTCCCATTGAGTGAGCTATGTAAACGAACTTTTTCCATCCCAGATGCTGGATGACCATGTCCAGTGCCGTCACAAAGAGGAACCTCGGTAGTATAACACCTAAAAAAGTTTTAAACCAATAATACTTTTTTGTTATGTATCTTTAACATTCCATAAGGTCCCTACTGTTGGGGCTCGAGTCTCTTCCCAAACTTGGGAAGGTTAGAACCAGTTCCAGTTAGACCAAGTTCGGATTGGTGGGGGTTGCAGGGCTAGTGGCAAACCCCAATATCAGAATTTTTCAAGCTGCATATAATATCAACCGGCACCAACGTCTTAACGTGCCTTTCGAAGCAAGAAAATGGACGATATAAATGTCACTTTCAGTCAAACCCATCCTGGTAATGACCCTGCTTATGATCAGTTAACCTGTGTGATGGACGCGACCAAGGCGCACTGAGCTAAGACCGCCGAAACAATATACTTAGGTAATATTATTGAGAGAAAGATACATTTCTACAATAACCTATACAATTTAAGATAGATAATTGGAAACGCTGAACACGTTAAAAAACCGCTTTCCATCGCAACAATTTAGTACAATCTTGCATTATTATTTTTGGTTTTTGTGAATTTTCTAATAAAGTACTACACTGATTTCAATAAAATTAATATGGGACCAACTCGGGAGTATACCCTATCGATTAAAAAAAGAATAATGAAAATCCTGCGAAGATATCGCGTAACAAACATACAAAAAAACATACAGTCGAATTGAGAACCTCCTCCTTTTTGGACGTCGATCGAAAAGCCAGAGAGATTATAGAGAGCGATTGGTGTATGAATGCATGTATACTTTTATTAGACCTTTGATACACAAAGTCCAAGGTTGGCAAAAGAATATTTTTTACGAGCTGAGCAGTTGCCCACGGCTTTGCATGCGTGGATATTGAGGGTGTGCGGTGTTTTTTAGTCTATGTTGATCCTGAAGGTCTATTGTAAATAATGGTGAAACAATTTTTGAAATCGGATTAGTGGTTCCGGAGATTAATACTTACAAACTTTTCCATCCCTATAATATTAGGTAATAAACAAAATTTGATTGGGGTTTCGTAAGTGTACTACTAGTTTACAGTAGCCATACAAAATTTAGAGTGCTCCTTTATAATAACTAACAAAAATAAATAAATAAACATTAAAAATAACATTCGACTTGCCCTTAACACTGACATTAAAAATACTGCGTGTAAAATGTTAAGGATGCAATCTGTTGTACACAAAGTTTTTGTATATCTATCTATAAAGAAAGTCGTGTTAGTTACACCATTTATAACTCAATAACAGCTGGACCAAAAAATAATTGGGTTTAGGATAGGGTAGGCTAGGGTAGTGTAGGTGTAGTGTAGTTAGGGTAGTGTAGGTGTAGTGTAGGTGTAGTGTAGGTGTAGTGTACTTAGGGTAGGGTAGGGTAGTGTAGGGGAGGGTAGTGTAGTGTAGGGTAGGGTATAGTAGGTCAGGGTAGTGTAAGGTAAGGTAGGGTAGGTTAGTGTAGTGTAGGGTAGGGAAGAGTAGGGTAGTGTAGTGTAGTGTAAGGTGGAACGACGAAGGTTCGCCTGGACAGCTAGATGTACATAAAAAAAAGAAACATATGTACTTACCAACAGGAAATGGATCGGATCGCCCATGTCCAGGCAGATCAAAGCCCACATAATAATATTTTTCTGGGACCATTTTCAGCAGCGGTATGAACGTGGCAATACTGTCCTGTCGGCCATGAACTAGCAACACTGGCTCACCAGCTGAATTGCCCCATGAGACCACTGAATTCATAAAAATAACTACATTAGAAATGTACGTATGTATACATCAACTTACCAAATTATTTGAATGAATATTGATATCTTTATTGCACTAAAAAAACCTGGCCAAGTGCGTTTCGCACCACGCAGTGTGGTTTTTGCAGTCATTATTCCATCACTTGATTTAAAGTAATTATCACAGGGTAAATACATGAAGTAGGTAATTACAAGCTTTACATTAGCTTGCCATGTTAGTTAGTTAGTTTGGGACAAATCTTGGAAGCTAAATTAGAAAAACTTTCCGGTTTCCGCTTGAGCCGAAATTTTACATACATGTTAAGTTTGGAGGACAATGCATGGTTAGTTAAGTGGCGTCATTCTAAATCCAATATGGCGGACTCCCAAAAATGGCGGATCAGTCATTTTTTTATGCACCCTCATGATATAGGTATCAAGGTTTGCTGAGAAGAACTTAACTTACTTTTAACTTAACTTACCTAGGCTGTTTGATAAGTACCCGTTTACTAAATATATTAATGTATACCACCTTTTTAAGCCATTTTTCAGAGGCGGGAAAAAGAAAAAAAAATTGCATTCTTTTGTTTTTTTTCTCATTTGACAGCGATTTAGTGAAACCGTGAACTTAAAATTGTTAAAATGGAGAAAGAACAGTATCGGTCAGTTATTAGATTCTTGTTTTTGGAAGGAAAAACATGTGATGAAATAAAAGTAAGAATGCAAGCGGTTTACCATGAATGTGCTCCTTCTATGACAACCGTCAGATATTGGTATAACGAGTTTAAGCGGGGGAGAACAACCGTCTTTGATGAGGATCGCCTAGGCCGGCCAATTGAGGTGACTACAGACGATATGGTTAAGAAAATTGAAAATATCGTTTTAGCCGACCGCCGAATTAAACTTCGAGAAATCGTTGATGGTGTAAACGTTTCAATCGAGAGGGTACAACACATATTAGAAGAAAAATTGGGTATGAAGAAAGTATCGGCGAGGTGGGTGCCGCGTTTACTCACGGAGGAGCAAAAACGGAACCGACTGACTACTTCGGAGCAGTGTTTGGCCGTGTTCAAACGTAACCCGAAGGAGTTTCTGCGTCGTTTCGTAACCGTGGACGAAACGTGGGTTCAGCACTACACCCCGGAAATGAAAGAGCAGTCGAAGCAGTGGATTTTACCGGGTGAACCTGCTCCAAAGAAAGCAAAAATCGTCCCATCGGCTGGAAAAGTCATGGCGACTGTTTTTTGGGATTCGCAGGGTATTATACATATTGACTACTTAGAAAAGGGGAAAACGATAACAGGGCAGTGCTATGCTTATTTATTGGATGAATTTGACGCCGTCTTAAAGGACAAACGACCCCATTTAAAAAAGAAAAAAGTACTGTTTCATCATGACAACGCCCCGGCTCATTCGTCCAGAGTTGTGACGGCTAAATTAGCACAGTTACGCTACGAACTATTGCCTCACCCCCCGTATTCTACAGATTTGGCCCCATGCGATTTCTTTTTGTTTCCCAACCTAAAAAAATGGCTCGGTAGTAAGCGATTTGGATCAAATGACGAAGTAATTGCCGCCACAGAGGCCTATTTTAATGACTTTCCAAAATCATACTTTTTGGATGGTTTATTGAAGCTTGAAGCTTGAACAAGTGTATAGAGTTAAAAGGTGACTACGTAGAAAAATAAATGCATATATACAAAAAAAAGTTTTTTTTTGCCATTAACGGGTACTTATCAAACAGCCCTCGTAGATAACTTTGTTAGCTTCGAATCGGCAATGGAGAATGTATTAAATATCGTTAGTAAAAGCCGTAAATTGGTGATAGTATGCGGCGATTTCAATGTTGATTTGTTGGAAAAAAAGTCCTTGGCGACTAGAATTACTTGTCTCTTTAAGTCATTTGATTTAGGAACCCACAAGAATAACAAAAACCTTTGCCACATGTATAAATAACATATTTTGTAATTGTAGTCTATCAGATGCGATCACGTGTGTTGTTACAGAATAAGTTCAAAGAATCAATATTTTAACTGTTGCAAGTCAATTATTATATGAAAACATCCTGTACGTTCATAAGAATTTTTATTTATTTCCTGAAAACAGTGACAGGCATAATTTGAATTTAAGAAATGTAAATAAAATAGTTATAGCCTTTTCGAGACTGAGTAAGGCTATAAAGTCATTTGTGGGGCAGTGTATAAGATTCTACAATAAAATTCCACAAAATGTAACTAGTTTGTCAGAGAATAAATTCAAGACTCATGTCAAAACATGCTTGTGCTCTAGAGGATATTATAATATAATAGATTATGTAAATGACAAAGATATTTATATACATTGATTATATAACAAACAGCATTACCTGAAACTGTAATCTGGATCATGACATTATTTGTAATAGACAGTAAGTTTTTTTTGACTATTTAAAAGTGTGTGTAAACACCTATTTAAAATGAATTATTTTGATTTGAGAATACGAAATAATTAAAATTCTTTTCATACAAAATTTTGTAGGTACCTAAAAGATTTAGGTTTTTCAAAAATTATTTTAATTCAGCTTCTACTAACAGCCATTTGCATAAGTGATTTCAGGTTTCTACATAAAGCTGTTTGCAAGGAGGTGACTTTGGTAGCCTAGACAGTTATACCATAGATGAGATACCAGTTACTTGGTTAAACCCCCCTTAACGCGACCTCTCAATGCTTGTAACGCGAATTTCAAAATTCGCGTAAAAGTACCTCTCTTTACGCCGCAAAGCTCATTTAAAGAGAAGTGAAATAGTAACTGTGTTTATTATATTAGGGTTTACGAGTATTAGTACTAGGCAGTTTCTTTGCCTCATCATTGCCATGTTTTATTATTCGTTAATAACACAGTCTTATTTGACTACTAATGTTTCAAATAAACTTTTATTATTATTTTACGATTCGTTATACTCAACTGGATTGTTTTTGCTTTGTAAAAAAATATAATATCTATGAGTACTTCCTTAAGTACCATCAGAAACCTCTTGTAAATGGTACACCAAACTAAAATGTCCTCTTGGAAAATTTATAAGACAGGGTGTACTGAAGAAAAAAGACCAAGTGCAATTTGGGGTCCCAAAAACAGGGTTCTGTACCAAAATTTTAACTACCAAACTTAAAGTTACTTAACTTTAACTAGTCTTGTTACCTGTCAGTGCATATTTGCTCTATAGGTATTATTATTATTTATTCAGTTGCTTTCATGTAAATGCATAAAGTTCTTATATCTAAGATTAGTATGGGTACATGAGCCCTGTTAGGGCATTGCAAGATAAAAAAGGGAGCAGTCTGAAAGATTTTACTATAATTTTAAATGTTTAAAATAACACAAATTTTAAAAACAATAAAATTAAAGAGCAGCAAATTAAGTTATAAGTAGTTGCACTTTGTCTGTCATAAATTGATTGATCGAGTAATAACACCTGCTAAGTAGGAATTGTTTTATTTTAGTTCTGAAAATATTATACGCCTACTTTCAGATTTTATATTTGAGGTAATTTATTGTATACATATAGCTATTAAATCTGTAATAGGGTACATTTTTATAGATTTCTAATGTAGGTGTCGGTGGCAGAGCTAGCTGAAGTCTCCAGTGAGCACAAGTACAAAACTTATACTGTTCTAGACTTTTATGTACATAGTTAGCAATTTCCTGGATATATGCACAGCATAGGCAGGTTTTAAAAGCTAACAAAAAATAGTTGTAAAGAAAGGTAAATAGTGGTCTAAAGCTGAAGGTAAGCTTACTTTTCAAAAATAAATGCCAAAAAATATATGATTGGTTAGTGAAAACTTGCTAAGTTACACCATCAGTAGCACAGAAAATATTGAACTTTAATCTAAGCAACTGAATACTACGGTACTGAAGTAAATATTTCAATTTGATTTCCCATCGAAGCCGTTAGCCACCTATCTTGCACAAATTGACTCTTTCACGTCAATGTTTTTGAAGGGATTATTTTGTGAAGGTAGTTCTTATTTTATTTTTTTATTCACAATTGGTAAGCCCTAGCCCTTGGCATCATCTCACCTGATAGTATGTGACAATGATTCCAAAGATGGAAGCCGGATAGATAGTTTTATTTCATGATTGTTACTATAATTGCATCTACATTATTTTAATGGTGAACAATAAAGTTTTAATACTTAAGCATAGTTATTTTATTACGCAAGTCGCAAAAAAGTGGGCCGCCTGCATTCTTATTTTCCCGGTAATTTTTTGCGTCCCAGACCGAACCAGGATCTAATGACTGTTTTTTATTAATAAGTAGCTTTAGCCCCTATTATTAGGCTTACACCAAGATACCTAGTCACGCCAAGGCACTATGCAATAAGGATTTTCTATTATGACTTTGTTTAGGTAAGGAGCATGCTGATAAAAAAAGGAAACTTTGATCCTGATAAAATCTAACTTCTAAACTAACATAAATCATAATCTGTTAGGTAGGTATGTAACTTTATAGGTACTTACGTGCAATTTTACCCCACGGAGCACTTATAAACCATTCGTTTAAAGTTTTCATTTTTCAAAAAATAAACTAACTAAGTACATATGTAGGTATTTTTGCAAAATATTAGAACCAAAACTAACGCGGAAGTACGTAAATACAGTGAATTTGAATGTCACTTGAATGTCTCAACCAGCCTAGCGAAACTCTATAGAGAAAATTGTTTATATGAAACTGTTACGAATCGAAGAGAATATAACAACGAACTATGTTTGTCTCTTTCTACCTTGTGCAAATGTCTCTTTCTTGATCTGACAATTTAATATTCGCTCACTGACAAATGCCATTTAGTCAGGCACCAAACAGTATCTATCGTTTTATTGCGTCGTTACGAAGGTTTCTGTGTGTTTTGGTTTTTTCCATAAATACAGGCTTAAATAGTGGATACACGCTGTGTGACATCGTTAGAGTAATTAAATAGTTATCTGGGGTGTAATAACAGCAATAATGAATTATAAAACTTGTGAAATCTGTGGATTGAAAGCCGGCCGGACTAACAATACAAAACTTACGTTTATGGCGAAATTTCCCTTAGTTAGAGGATAAAAAGGTATTATTAATTCATTATTTTTATTCTTTAACTTGTCCTTAACCTTCTTATAAGAGATTTAATCCAAGTTTTACGAAAAATTTTGTTACCAAACCAAATGCAATAGGTATAGTGTGGACGAACTTTTATCGATAAGTAAATATCGATATTTTGATTTTTATATTCAGGTTATTTTTAATTAGTTTGGGGCATTAAAGTTTTCGAGTGGCGACGTAGATGTAGAGTAGGTAACGACCTGGTTAAGGTCGGGGGAAGCCGCTAGATACGGGCAGCGTAGGACCGGTCATCGTGGAAATCCTTGGAGGAGGCCATTATCCAGCATTGGACATCTTTCGACTGCTATGATGATTATTATTACGTGTATTAATTGCAGTGAATTTTTATTTCAGAATGATCCCTGCATTAATATATTAAACTTTAAAATTTCGATGTTGGAAAATAACTTCAAAAACAATGTCATAACGAAGTAGGTAAGTAATCACTAATCACACCAGTTATTATGTTCTAAGATAATATTTTGTTCTATTTTGTTTTTACTTTTAACAGCTTGGAAGCCACTCTATTTAAAAAAAATCTTCGACATTGGTTCACAATTGAGGAAGGATATCTGAATAACCTGACTGCAACTTCAACTTATCATGATATCACCGCTGCATTGAAGTTAGAATCAAACACTGATTAAAACAAGCTGAAGCATATATTGTTTGCTGCAAGTTCTTCAAGAGTGTGATTGTGTTCTGGTTATGTTATCTGCAACATCAGGTCTTAAATGCTGTTGTGTGGTAATTAAGTCTACATACGTGTACAAAATTTCAAAACAATCCGACGAAAAGAAGTAGAATATATTGGGTGCAAAAAATTGTGTAGGACCCGTTAACTGGGCGTTCTAATCATCATACTAAACCACTTTACCCCAAGGAACACCTAGTCAATTCTCAAAATAAATATAATTCACCCTCCATACAAAAATACACAAAATTGGTCGATCCGTTAATCGATTTGTGTGAAGTTAATTTTTTTTAGATTTCAGCATTGCCATAAAAGAAATATGTTCAGAATGACGAGTAGAAACCTCAATTAAGGGGACCTACACCAATTTCGTTACATCCTGTATATCCATGGTTGAGATCCTTGAACCAACTAGGAAAAGAGCTGATAATCTTTGAACGACTGAAACAATTTTCTAGTTGAACCCAGTCTTTTAAAGTAAAAAACACATTAAAGTCGGTTCATCCGTTTGGGAACTAATGCCACTGACACATACAAATAAATATACAGACAGACACACAGCAAAAAATTCAAACTATTGACAACCCTCTTTTATGTCGGAGGTTAAAAATTTAATTGTGAACTTATATGAAGTAGGTTTAAAAGAAACGAAATATGTTAAATAGATTTTGAAACGCCAGAAGTAGGTAATAATGAAACTCGTAGATGTAGTTCGATGTTTATTCGGGCAGGGCGAAACTTGAAAACAGCTCATCAAGAAAATGCAGGTTGGTAATGACTCGCTCCTCTTTTTATAACTCAACGGCCGGCGACGGCCGCGCCAACTACCTCGTACTAAATCGATTGACAATTTACAGATACAAACTACAACAATAAAGTGGAGTTACAAGATTACATTGCTAGATGGCACTAATAGTACAAATCAACCTATGACAAACCAAATGTCTATCGATTATTATTTGTAACTATTTATTTATAATTTAGAAATGCTTTATTTAATTAATTCATACATAAATAACTATCTCATCGCTCATGTGCGGTTGTTGGTGGCGCTAGTGCTCGTGGAGGCTGCTAACAATTTGTAATTATCTGCAGTAAATAAAACGTGTAAATTTTACCGAGTTTTTTATTTATGAAAATTAATTACAAAATTATTTTGCATCATATTATTCTTTTTATCGAACTTGACACCCTTCTCTGTCATCGACATCCCATCTCTATCCTAGTCTTTATCAGTTTCTCATGTTGGCAGCAGCGTCGTAAGACCAAACTGAATATAAGTAGGGCTGCCATTTTTCATTTTATTCTATTGGTATTAGTATTCGTACGCGTTCAATACAAAGCTATAATTCCTTTCTATGTATGGGAGTCCCGACTCTTAAAAACGTAGTTTATTATATTCTCTTTGGTCTCAACTAAAAACTTTAGGTTGAATTTTTTTTTCTTCTTCGCCCTTTTAGGGCAGGCTAAGGCTCATTGGCCATACCGCCTAGTCTTCAGTATATGTTTTTCAGTAGTATTCACTTGTAGAATTCACGTCTTCAGTAATTTTCAGTAGTTTCTTCACGTTCACATCATATAATTGTCTATAAACTAACCTAACCTACATACTCTAGCAAAATGATAGCACTTTTGCTAAAGCTTGCTCGGACTTCTTGTGGGAACTCGAAACACAGTATACACACTTTTATTTCATTATCCTACACAAGAAACACTTATATGATCCTTCGCTGATAAATACACTATCAATATTATACATCAAAAACCACTAAATGTAATTTTTCGGATAATAAAAGAAAAATGACAAACTGAACGCTACAAATTCCCGCCAAAAAGTCCAACTTTAGTTTGTTCACAGTTTGTTATATTCACTTTGGTCTCAACGTAGTGATTTCTATCCACTTCCACAGACTAAGTAGGGTTCTGTTCTAACGATTTTCTATCTATAAATGATCTATATTCACTGGTTTTTTTTTTAAAAAAGCACGGAAAAGGCAAAGGTAACTATGACATTCAGGCTAGTCTGTCGTATTTTAGTTTCCTTATTATTATTTTTTATTTGTAATGCTAGTGCCCGTGCATTACAAATCATCTCTAAAGTTCTTGACAGCATTTGCAGCAGCCTCATTCTGAGGTGGAACACCCAGTTGCTGTTGGGCGTCGATAAAACTGCACCCAGAGCAAGTTGGGTTCTCACGTCCTCCTTAGTTTTATTTTCTTGTTCTCCACATTGCTCACGTGCACCAGACAATTTCCTCCAAAACGCACTACTTTTTGAAGCTAATTCTAACAGAAAACAATAGAATAAGATAAAAATTACGAATGCGTTTACTACAAATCCCGCCAAAAAACTCGCGGTCTTACTCAAAGAAAGCAGTTTTACCAACCGTAGCATGATGTTTGTAATAGCTAAATTAATTTCAAAAAGTTGCCAGGTCTGTAACTTATTACGGTGAAAGAAGCTAAACGTATGGACCTTGATTCCTTAGAAAGTAGCTATATTTTTTTAAAAGTATGGTAGTTCCTCCAATTTTAGTAGCTAAACTGACTCAAAAAATTGTTAGATCTAGCTAACTTGGCAACCCTGGAAAGAACATTTTTTTAGAACATAGCTGCGAGCACAGTAACGTCACAGTAATACAATATAGCGGCTTACAGTAGTGCAACGAATGTACTTACGCAGAACAACGGAAGGGTACTTGAGGGGCACAGCCTGGCAAACTCCGCGAGTTTGCCAGGCAGGCTACAGATGCTACAGGCTAGTACTGCTAGTACCTACGCCGTGGCGGCATCGTGCGACATCAAAGGCGTTGCGCTACTGTAAGCCATATCGTAATACTGTAGTAACGTTACCTATGTGTTTTATCTTGAAACGGCAAGCGGTTAGCTTGGGTGTGGTCGGTGTGAGGCAAAAAGATTATTTAAAAGTTACTATCTACGTTTTGTGCGAGGCTGGAGCCCAGTTTGTTGGTACCCTTGTTTGTTTGTTTTAGCCAATCAGAAGATGAAGCATAGACGGAACAATCATTTAATGACAATACAGCCAACCTTCGGAGGCTACGATAAGTGCAAATTATTGTACGAGCACTTGATCGAGCAGAGATTGGAGGAATAGCTAGTTTTTATCTCCAAGGAGCAGAGCATCTGAACTACTTGGAACTTGGGAAGCCAGTCCCGTGCCAAACTCACTACGTTGTTGCTAGAAATAATTTGATTTAATCCGCGTTATCTTGAGCCATAAGAGTATGTTAGTTATATATAATGTTAAGAACTTCTAGAAACGTTTATTTTAGAGATCCAAACTTCCGATGATCCGAAAGACATCCGTGACTCTCAAGCCTCATTTCAATATCCTTGATTCGCATGCTAATCAAAAATTAAGAACCTATATTTTTTTAAAGGTAGGTACAAAATTGTTGGGAGAAAATGTATGAAACTACACCCTTCTGGTTAATTCCCAAATACAGTATTTTTCAAAATTTGTACAAACTTTTATACCTTTTTTGGAATGCTGATGAAATGAGAAAGTTTTTCTTGTATTTTGCTGGATTACTGTAGGTTTTTAAATCCATCGACGCAAAAAAAGGGTGTTATAAGATTGACGCAATGTCTGTTTGTGGCATCGTAGCTCTCGAACGGATGGACCGGTTTTGCTGCGTTTTTTTTTTCGTGAAATCAAGTTTCCTTGCGGTGGTCCTTAGCTATAATTAAAGAAGATCTGTTCAGCCGTTTGAGGATCATCAGCTCTTATCTAGGTGATGAAAGGAAGTGCGCAATTCATACAGATCTGATCGATTCAAAATTTGGTGCCCTGTTACTGTTATAATATTGCAAAACCATGGTAACCTTGACCTGATGCTGCAGCATCTCCTAGAATCTATAGGATAATCATTTTCTCACTAACTTACAGCAGAGGCATCGTAGTTGGGTTCATTGGATTTTGACCATTTGGACATTGACCTGATGCTGCAGCATCTCCTGGAATCTGCAGGATACCCAACTCCTCGCCAACTTACACCAGAGGTATTGTGTTTGGGCTCATTGGAATAATCTCAATGAATATGTATTAGATAGAACATGGTAACCTTCACCTGATGCTGCAGCAGCATCTCCTGGAATCTGCTGAGGCAGAAGTAGAAAAAACTTCCATAGGTCCAATTGATTTGAAGTTTATAGTTATATATAACACATTTAATTGCAGCTTCAAACAAGGGAGTTGAGAAACGTCCACAGGTATGGTCGATTCGAAATAGACTAGATTTCGTGTCGCAAAGTCGTGTTAAGTCTCCGAAAATGCATCTGCAGTGCCCTTACAGGGTGCGTGTACAAACTACAATTTTTACTGTTTTTGTTCCATCTTTATGTTAAGTACATGTATTAATATGAATATGAATAAATATTTGTGTGAATGTGGGGATCGAGTTTCGATAAAAAAGCAAGAAATAAAAATTAAATTAAAAATGTAAAAAAACCCCCGACAAAAACCTCTAAAAACTATAAAAATAATATTTATTGGCCCTTTTAGTTCATTTCAAGTAGTAATATTTTGATCCAAGAGTCGTCGCGTAGGGGGGAACGCTACGTAAATATAATAAAAACAGAATACAACTGATTTACTTTACTTCAACTAATTACTAATAATGTCACAACTTAACGGCCCCACTACGCGACTCTACACTATGGATCCTAGTTAAGACATTCAAAAAAATTTTGAAGGTATCTTCCCTGATCATTCGGTATATCTGTCGCAGCCAACTGGGTAAATCTGCCATTTGATTGAAAGGCTAGCCCGTTGATTGATAGGCGACATTCAATTGAATGACTAGGCCGAACGTTGATTGAACAAGTATTTCTCAACGTTCAACTAGTTGGCTGATTGTAAGCTAGGCAGAATTGATTAAACAAGCGTCACTGGACGTTCAACTAGTTGGCTGATTGTAAGCTAGCCTTTTAAACATGGCGGACATAAAATCCAATCCCAATTGACCACGCACGTTAAACAACCGACTTCAATCGCAACAAACAAGTTTTTTTTTTTATTTAGGTATGCTAAAAAAAGTACTTAACCGATTTCGATAAAATTTATATGGGACCACTAGTCTACTCTTTCGAATAAAAAATATCTTTAAAATCGTTCCACAATTGACGGAGAAATTAGTGGATATAAACAGTCGAACATATAACCTCCTTTGTTTTTGAAGTCGGTTAAAAATTAGTTTGAAATAACTTTATTTACAATGTCCTAATTAAAAACTGTACGAAGCCTACCTGCTCTCCCCTATATGTAATAGTATCTCATCTGTGTCTACATTATCGTGTGTTCCAAAGAGAGTAACTCGATTATAAACTTTTCAATGTCATTCATTAGATATAGTCATCATATCAGCCGAAGGACGTCCACTGCTGGACATAGGCCTCCCCCAAGGATTTCCACGACGACCGGTTCTGCGCTGCCCGCATCTAGCGGCTTCCAGCGACCTTCACCATTTCATCGGTCCACCGAGTGGGAGGCCTGCCTACACTACGCTTTCCGGTGCGTGGTCGCCACTCGAGAACTTTACTGCCCTAACGGCCATCTGTTCTAGTATTAGATATAGTACTGAGATTTAATCGCACCACAGTACTAAAACCAACTTGTGGCAATTAGTAATTACTGCGATTACATTTAAAACGATTTCATTCTACTGTGGTTCGCACTATTTAAGATAAGATAAGATAACATTTATTCGACAAAAATACACACAGACAACATGATAATAACAAAAAAGGTACAAATAACACAAAGAAAAATATGAGTACGATACGGTTGTGAACATACTATGTGCCCTTTGCCGAACCGGCCCCGACTCAGCCAGCAAAAGAGTCCTTAAAGAGTAGTCCATAGGAATTTATTATTATAATTAAAAGATGAGATTACTAAGTAGTTTAATAGGATATCTACACTTTAAACTAGAGAAAAGAACAGTTATTACTATTAGGTTAATAGTTTTTATTATTTGCCATTCCTCCTCCTCGCGTCGCTTTCCTCATTACTGAGGGTCGTGATGTCCCCATTGGATCAGCTTCTTACTAACGATGTTCCGCCATCTGTTTCTGTTCTTGGGATCGTGTAGCGCAACATTGGACTAGGTTCCGTACCTATTCTGTATCTACCTCACCCCTAACTGATTAGCGGCATCATGATTTTTTAAAATTAAAATAAGTATCTAAGTAGTGCTTAATATTTATTTATTAGTTGATAACTTTGCTGCCATTTGTTGTTATCTGTAACTTCCTGATTATTACGGCATTTTCTTCTTATTTTACGTTTTATGGTTATATAAGTATTTTGCTCTGCGATGGCGCACCCGACGATTCCTCTCGGCACCGGCAGAATAACAGCGCTTAATAAATGATTAATAATAATAATGGCTGGTGATATTCCAAATATTTTTTTTTAATTTTTTTAATTTTTTTTAAATATTCATTTTAGTTCTAGCAAAGAACACTAAATAGAAAGTGGGAAAAGTGGCCACTTTTAGCACTTATGCTATCTGTAACTACAGCGAACTATATTTCACAAAGTTGATAGTTTCTAAATAAACTTCAGTACCTATTATAATATGAAACTGACAGCAGAGGAAATTACTAACTGCTATTGCCTATCTTGTCTAAGACCACTGCATTCACGCAGCAAGAGCATGTCCCTGAAATTGGCGAAACCACAGACATATTCGTATAATGTAGGTACGCTCTGTGAGTGTAACGCATTTATTCGCTCAGAAGTGACGTAAGCACAGAACATTCAATGTTGTTAAATCTTCACTATTAAATCTCCACATTTAATGTTATTAAATTTTTTGTGGAGGTAAGTGTTAATGTAAGTAGGGAAAACTTTATTGAGGCCAATTATGCGAATCGGTACGAGTGTTAATAAGGATAGGAGTGTATGTAGGTAGAATTATTTTACATCATTAAGTATAGTTTAGATTTATATTGTAAAAAGCTAAAACTATCATTACAAAGTCGAAATAAAGCGTAATCATAGAACATTACATGGCTGCTATCTTTATCGATATTAAAATTATCACTTTTTTTAATTGCCAAACTACGAAGGTGCGAAGGCAACAAATCTGAGAGGATATCCTTTAAGTTATCTTTCTTGGATTTTATTGGAATAACTTGTTCAATTACCGCTCCTTTTTTATCCGTGTTCAAAGATCTGCAACAGAATAGGATTACACGAGATAAAGTAGGTATACTTAAAAACACAAGCGCAAACAGAATCCTAGCGACGCCATCACATTTAAAATAATTTCTTTGGTTTTAATACGGGAATTTTAAAACTACGCTAATTGACGTAATATAAAATATCGTTGAGTAAGTAAGTACGTACGCCAGAATAATCCGTAAGGTAAAATATACGTAATGTATTATATACCTAAATAATACAATAAATATAAACATGCACTGTATATAGTTATTAACTGAAACCAATTATACAGCAGCACTGCACCATGACTGCACCGCGAAAACGTACAGTCATCAGCACGTCAAACGTACTAAAACTGGCAATATTTTTTTCTATTGTTATTTACAATCGGGTAAGCCTTTGGCATTATCACACCTGATGGTAAGTGACGATGATGCCGAAGATGGAAGCGGGCTTACCAGGATTCCCCAACGCAATGGGGGAAATGTTGTTAGCACTGATGTTTGGCGGCAAGACGAAGAGTGTGGTAGCTAGCCAGGCGGGCTTGGAAAATGCCCTTGCACCAACCAAACCGAGTCTCACAAAGTTCAAACTCGAATCAAACCCGAGACCTCGTAATGTGATGCTAATGGCCTTAACCATTACGCCACGGAGGTGGTAAACATTTTTTTATGGTAGAAGTCAAGCAACAACAATGTGAAGGAAGTGGATTGACAAAATAACTTTCGAAAAACCTATAAACTTTTAGGTACAAATACAAGCTTTTAATATTGCATTTTCACGCGATATACATAATTATGCATGTAACATTTCAGCTCAATCGAAAACCGGGAATTGGGTCAAATTTAACTTGCAAGATTTTATTACAGACACCGGGACAGGTGAAACTAAATAAAAGCTTGTGAAAAACGCAAAGATCATAGTCATTCGAGTTACATAAGTACATAACATATCTACCGTCCTATAATAATTGAGGGCAGTACTCCATACATGACCAAACTTGAGCCATTAGAAGCCCTTCAGGTGTAAAGTAAAGTCACACCTTCGACAGGATTCCGAGCTTTTTGGCAATAGCTTTTGCCTCTGATTCAATGTACCTCCCTTAATTTCGATTAGATTTTAAATCTACGCCAAGAAGTCGGCGGGATAGATACATCTCGGAAAAAAAAGTTAGGATAAAAGGACTCCTTTTTGCAGTGAATAGACACGCCTACGTTTTAGAGGCATTAAGCTAGTTCGTAAAACGATCAAAATTGCTTGAAATTGAGTTTTTTTTAATTAAAATACTATTTCCAAGTCAAGAAAACGATAACAAAACACATGAAATTATAAAAAATAATTTCAGGGTAAAGTGGATTAAACCTAACAAGATTGACACGCCGCAGACAGAGACTGCGTTGAGTGTTAGGGCACACCCCGGACACTGCATACAAAGATCGTGAATTGACATTTCTAAAAAACAAATGACGTAGCAAACAAAATCACGGCGAAATCCTATACGTTCAAGAACCATTACCAATTATTACCAATCTGAATCAATCTGGGTGACGATGGGGTGAGGTCGGAATCTAGAGAGCGGCAGGGAGTGTCCATACCGTATGTTAGTACCAATATGTATACTTTGGTTAGGGTCACACGCTCCGTCATAGCCTCTCTTCTGATAATATATCAGGAACCCTAGCAAAGAGAAGGGGAATACTAAAGTACACCTAGCTCGAGCACTAGACAAGTATCTCTCCACAACCGTACTGTAGTCTGCATACTCAAATATAGGTGTACCGGGTTTCAATAGATCGTTAATATGCAGCAGAAACAAAGTTGCGGAGGGAACTGAACTCTGTGATAAGTATAACCAATAGGTCAGACGAGCGTCCATCAACCTGAAACGTTCACTCAGGAAGTTAGATATCTAGTTGTACAAACCAGTATATACTGTGCCAGTAGGTAATTCGTAGAAAGTAAGATTTTTATTATACTAGATACTATATTTTTCCCGCGGCTTCGCCCTCGTGGATATCGAGAGAGAACGGGGTTTTTTATCTTACGTCCATCCTAAAATTCCATTCTAACAATTGATGAAAGATTTTTGTAAATCGGATGAGTAGTTTCAATGATTTGATTACCTCGTACATATAAACATACAAACTTTACTTCTTTATAATATTAGTATAAGAAGATAAAATTTATATGGTACACAATAAGTCTGGCGTTAGTACTTTTAGCGGTTCCGTTTTTTTTTTTTTTACAATTGGTAAGCCCTTGGCATCATCTCACTCACCTGATGGTAAGTGACGATGATGCTGAAGATGGAAGCGGGCTTACCAAGTCTTACCGTTTTTAAATCACGGAAATGATTTAAAATGTGATGGTTGTAGTCGCGGAATTAGTGAACGGTAAAAGTTAAGAGTCTGCAGGAGTCTCGCGTTTCCATACAAACGTAGTTCCGCTTTCATACAAAAACTTTATGCCGGATTGAATCCCAACTTTGCGAATATATTAAGTAGAACACATATCGAAGTTCGTAATTAGTTTTCATCGTAGTAAATTAAAACTTATATTAAAATAGTTTTGTACTGAAAGTTTGAAACTGCATTTATTTTTTCCGTTTTATATTAGTATATCGAAAACTAATTACAAACATCGATATGTGTCTACTCAATATATTTGCAAAGTTTGGATTCAATCAAGTATGAAGTTTTTGTAATATAGCGGAACTACGTCTGTATGGAAACTCGAGCCTCCTGGAGACCCTTAATTAATCTGTGTGCCTTCTACGGCGGGCGGGCGGTAGGGCACGTCGTGGGTTCGAGTCCTTCTCGCAACACTGACACGAAGATAGGCCGCAGATGTCTAAAGTAACTTTCATTAGAATTTTCCAACAATGTAAAAAAACCTACCCTAACAATTAAATTAATCATTAATTCAGTTGTTAATTAATGTTACAAATTAAAAATGTTACATAAGATGTAACAATAATAACCGAAAACATTGGTGTCAGAATTGTTTTATAAAGAAATAATTTAATTTTTAGGTTAGGTTATTGTTTACATTGTTGGAAAATTCTAATGAAAGGTACTTTACTTTTAATCAGGCGGTAGCGGGATCCAAATATATTCATGGTCATATGATCATAGACAATTCGGTTTTCCGAACAACACACAAATCGATCAGCTGTTTGGCTAATTTTGTATATAGTACAAATTTCCAAACGTTTTTTAAATTTCGAATCCTCGGTAAGTTGTAGGGTCGCACGAGTACACCAATTTACACTATGTATGGTAGGTAGAGTTCGTTGTCAACTCATAAAACGTCAACTGGGGTCTCTCCCTAACTCGCCCGCCATAAACAACTGGGCCAAGGTCGGATGGAGGTTGTATGTAGGGCTTGTGACGGACCCCACTATCAGAAGTTTTCAAGACGCATATAAGGCCTCTGATACGGCTTAACGAGTGCCATCCAGTGATAGCAATCGGCACCAATACGTTCTTAATAGGAAGAGTTTGAAATTCCAGCCTAATTTAAACACAACCAGATTTCTTCTCTACTAGAGAAGCACTTATATAATGTACCTTATAGTCTTCCTGGTTCATGATCGCCAAAATCTCTTAACTTAGACTTGCTACACAAATTCGCGCTTATGGGTTATTTTACTCAGATACATTAAGTGCCTACCTTCTCATAATTTTACTGAATTTCACGACCCATCTATCAAAGTCTGTGTACATTTCTTGGAGCCCTTCCATGCCTTTAGATGGGTATTCCCCGGCTAAGGTTATACCTGAAAAAGGTTTTAAATCCTATTTATTTAAAAAAGATTAAGCATTTTTTTGGATCTCGTTTTGCAGTAGATGATCTGACTGACTCGGTCTCCCGGCTCCCGGTGGGCTCGTGGTCAGGTTCTGCCTGCTTGGCCGAGAGTCGTGGGTTCGTGTGATGACCAAGAGTGCTTTTCCGTAAGAAACCATATCGCTATCGCTAATCATCGCTATCGCTAACTCATTAGCGATCATATCAGCCACAAATCGTCCTCTGCTGGACAAAGCGATAGCGAGTGGCAAAAATTCGTATTCATATAGCCAGGAATTGACCACCTATCGATATATCGAGTTGTCAAAGTGCTTGTATGAAAACTGCACCATGTCTTTCGCCTCTACTAGGGTTGGAATTCGAAATCTGTTTGGCTGCAGACAGGGGTGAGTCGTTGTGGAAATCTTTAGAGGAGGCTTTTGTCCAGCAGTGGACGTCTTTCGGTCAGCCGAAATGACGATGAAGATGATGAAACAAACTTACTCTCGCAGCTGATTAAGGCCATTTCACGATAGTTTTTTGTTGAAAAGTTCAAATTGAAATTTTCTTCAATGAGAAACTTCTTCACTTTGATTATTTACTTCTTCACTTCACAGTTTCAAATGTTTTGAAATTAAAGTTTATTTATAAATAAATAGCAACAACAATTTAATTTGTTGTGGTAGAATGTAGAGATGTGTAGATAGGTCGAGATGTAAACAAACTCTGATTGAACTGGAACGATAACGTAAGTCGTCGAATGTTATTATTGTCGTAGTGATGGAATGAAATAATTGTCGATAAAAAAAAAGATTAGTTCAAAGACCTTTTCACCTTCGTCAAGGACCTTACATCATTACACAGAACATAGAAGGCCTTCCTATTATACAGAAAACGTCATACTTTCTAGAAAAACCGGCCAAGCGCGTTTCGGACTCGCGCACCGAGGGTTCTGTAGTACACATCTCCACACAAGTTTCGGACTCCTTAGCCCGATTATGACTTTTACGTAGCCGGTTTTAACGTTTGTTGTTTTACTATAGGATTATTTCTATAATCACACCAAGTTTCACGCTTGTATGTATTACCATTTTTAACAGAGCAATAACAAAAAATCCTTTTAAAAACCAGTGTCTTGAATTTTTACTTTTTTTATATTTGATTATGTGTTAGTGAATCACCCATAATAGCACATACCTATTCTGTGAAATTTTCAACCGGCTACCTAATACCGTTCAAAGATACAGCCTTTTAAATGTCGGACAGATGGATGGACGAACAGACAACGTAGGCTTAGTAACAGGGTTCCGTTATTAAATCCCTCGTTAGACCATGTCCTTGAAATCAAATTACTTTTGGGGAATACCATATATGAGTACCTAGATACTGAGGTTGACGTTGATTTAGAGACATGGCCTCCTTCAAAAAATGGTCCAAGTTTTGGTTTAATTATTAATTTTATATGGGGCGAAATTGAGAAATTCGTGGTTACTAAGTCAAAATGTCAAAAGAACAAGTATACTTCAAACTCAAAGAAAAAATACATAATATTAATTAACACAAAAAGATACAACAGTTTAATTGCATAAAATTATATTTTTGACAACCCCCTTTTCTAAAAAACTACATACAATGAGTTGCAACCTGTTTTTGTCATAATTTTCAAAATTACCATACCTAATTAGTTTTACACTCAAAAACTGGTATTAAAATATTATTTTTTTAAATTGAGAGATTTATTTTTTAGTCCGCATACTACTAGGTAGGTAGTACTTATATATATAGTACATTACTACAGCGGCCTGCAAAAGATGCAATGATGGACGAACGTGTAAATGTAGGCCGAGGCGAAGCCGAGGCAAACATACATAAGACCATCAATGCCTAGCTGCGGCCAAGGCTTGTATAGTACTTTTTTCAAAAAATGCACGGAAATTAAAACCTAGGCAGAACTTTTTATTTGAAAATATAGTTGTAGAATGTACAATTTTTGAAATTTAAAGAGGACTAACAAGGAACAACAATATTTTTTCACGTGACAGAGCGTTCATTTGATTTTTTTTAATAAAACAGCTTTCTATTTGCAAGCCAGTTCGAAATTTAAATAAAACCTTTGATAACCTTGGTTACGATGATTCGGAGTAAAAGATCGTTCCATTTTCAAATTATACGACAGGTATGAGTATACATAGTAATTTATTCGGCTGCTAAAACACGACAGATATGGATTTTCATACAACTTTTGCAGGTCGCTGCTTTCATGTATTTGGCCAGTACCAGCAACTTCGATTTATCTCTAAGAAGTTTATCAAATAATGCTCAAATTTCCAAGCATGTTTGAGAAAAAGCATAGATAATTATCGTTATTTTTGCTTAACTCGGGCGTAGCGAAAGGAGGTCACAACAGCCACATTGTAGCGCGCGGTGATGTGAGCTTTATTACCATGTAATTTGGTTCGAAATTCGTACCAAAACGCTCATTGAGTTGCTGACGTGATATAAATTCGCAATATTTTTGACAGGCCTCGTCCATAGTCTTTGAATGAGGTCTTTAATCGTGATAACTTAGATTAAGATTCAACACGCACTTTCTTCGTTATCATTAATTACTAAGTACCTCAGTGAAGTAAGTGAAATTATTTTAAGCAGTCATTATGATAAGATAAAGACCAAAATTACATACATGACACGTGGCATAGCGTAACTTACTTTAAATCTGGCAGTAAAAAAAACAGCACGACAGTGTTCCTGCGCGCCGCCGCCATAGTTTACTTCTACTATGGCCATAGCGCGCGAACAACGTTTATTGAAATGTTCTAATCACGTTGTAGACACTAACATCTGTTTTGGTATTATTGTATTATTTTCGGTAGTTTATCAGATTTCCGTAAACAATCGTCATAATATTTAAAGTCCTTAAAGATTTTCATGTTTCGTAAAATTTGTATTTTTACGAAATTCTGTAATTTTTTTCGGAGTCCTGTCAAATTTTTACGGGAATCTGACAAATCGCCAACAGATAGGTATATTAAAGTCTAGAATGTGGTTACGAAATTTTATTAACCTTGATTGATTATTGTTCAATTAAGAACCAAACTACTTTCTATGGAGCGTGAAGTGAATACACTCATCATGGAGTGACACAGGATTGCACATCGTCAGGACAAAATACAACGTGCATTTTAGGAAATTTTTACAATATATTATTTATCGACACGTTTATCGATCGACGCTGTTACCGAGGTACTCACTACTGCTTGACGTAAACACGGTGAATTCTGCAATCATACCTACATAACTAACCGGTTCCATAACCTCCATACCATTAGCTAACTTATAACTACAATTTACTTAGCTTGATTTCTCAAACATCGCTAACAGTTAGTAAGTAAGTATGAAAACAACAGATAAATACCTAGGCACTTTATAAGAATAAGTATCTGACTTTAGTAAGTTTCTTGTTAGAATTATAGTTAAGTAAGCAGTTAGATAAGTATTTACCTATTGATCAATAGTAAACTGTGTGAAGAAGATGAGAAAATGTTTTGAATAGTTAGTACCTATACTGGCAAGTTTTTTAAATCCTACTAATATCTCTATATATATAAAAGGCAAACTGACTGACTCATCTATCAACGCACAGCCGAAACTACTGAACTGATTTCGTCAAAATTGAGAATACAGACAGTTATAAAGACGTAGGCAACCGCTAAGAAAGGATTTCACGAAATTCCCACGGGAACACCAAAAACCGGGATTTGCGCGGGCGAAGCCGCGGGTAATCACTAGTTATAAATGTGAAAGTATGTATGCACAGAATTACAATAATGTTACAATAATGTATGAATGATTGTTACTCTTTCACGCAAAAACTACTAAACGTATCTGGATGATGGATGGATGGATCTGGATTTGGTAGGTAGACAAATTAGCAGTCGTAGAAACTATGTTCACGCGAGTGAAGCCGCTGGCAAAAGCTAGTATTGCACAAATAGAATGTAAACCGGCCAAGTGGTGTCAAACTCGCCCATCAAGGGTTACATACTTACCAAACCTCCGGTTAAGGATCTCAAAAACAGGAACGAGTATAAAACAATGACACGTAAAGAAACATTTAAATCAAAAGATATCAAAGAGAGCGACAAAATATTTTTTTTCAGTTGGGGGCCTTTATCTTGAGTAGGTACGACTCACATCGCACTTGGCTGGTTTTGTATTATTTGTTGTTTTACTTAGAGTTTGTGTTATAATCACACTAAGTATGACGCTTATACAAAAAATCCGTGGCGTAATCAATCAGGTGCGGTCATAGCCAGACTTTGGGGGGCGGGGGAGGGGGGGGGAGGTTTCATTAATTAATTATCAAAAGTAATAATAGGGGTAATTAATCAGCGTGCTATGCTCGGAGTTTCTCTGCGTGATCGAATCAGAAACGAGGACATCCGCAGGTGAACTAAAGTAACCGACATAGCTCACAGAATTGCTAAACTTAAGTGGCAGTGGGCGGTGCACGAGAATGGTCGTAGAATGGATTGCCGTTGGGGCAGTAAAGTTCTTGAGTAGCAACCGCGCACCAGAAAACATAGCGTAGGCAAGCCCCTCACTCGGTGTACCGATGACCTGATGAAGGTCGCGGGAAGCCTCTGGATGCGGGTAGAGCAGAACCAGTCGTCGTGGTAAGCCTTGGGGAAGGCCTATGTCCAGCATTGGACGTGCTTCGACTGATATGATGATGATAAGCAGATGTTCGTAAATAATCATGACCTGCCCCATGCTCCTCTGTCCCCCCTTCCCGGACCGTCACTGGGCGTAATGGTTAGTCCATTAGCTTCACATCGGGAGTCGCAGGTTCAATTACCGCCGGAGTCTTAGTTGGTGTAAGGCCATTTTCTACACCAGCCTGGCTATAACTAGCTGCCACCATCTTATCTAAGTCTTGTCGCCACGCCAAACATCAATTTTGATATTTTCGGGCTTCAAATTAAGATAGTCAGTTCTTGATTGCGTTGAGGAATCTTGGTAAGCCCGCTTGCATATTCTGCATCATGTGAATAAAAAAAACATGTTCAAATAGCGTACCAAGAAATCTCTTCTGTGTGTGAGCGGGCTATACTCACCCCTAAAAACGAGCTAATGTTGATTGTGTTGACCAATTTATTGTGTATCAAAAAAACCGGTCAAGTGCGAGTCGGACTCTAAAAGTATGGTTCCGTGATTTTTTCAAAAATAAATGTACGATAAAACCTTGAAATAGTACTACTGGTAGGACTACTCGGTAAGACTACTGGGATCTGGGGGAAAAAAAATATTTTAAGGTTACCACCCCTACACGTAAAAAGGGGATGATATTTTTTTTCGTTGACGTACCCTATCGTATGGGATATCGTTGAATAGGTCTTTCAAAACAACTGAGAATTTGCTAAAACCATTTTCGATTCAGGCATCTGTTTGCGAAATATTAAGCTATAAATTTCTAATTTTTGTTAGAGTCGTCGTCGAAAACGCCGCCTATTGCCTATTTTCTTAAATAACTTCAATACAACAAGCCCCTTCATTTGATATATCACACGATATACTATGCAATATATATTTTTTTTACCAAGATGTACTAAGTTATCTTTATTGTGACTAAAAGTCTTGTTCTGTTGGTATGCGGAACCCTGCTACAGATTAATATAATTCCTGTTTGTGTGACCCCGAGTCGCATTTGGCCGGTTTTTTTTTACTTTTTGTTATTTTATTATTTTTAAGGTAGGGGAATTCGCCACATTAACACTTAACCTGTAAAATTTAACCGGCTACCTATTACGATTCAAAATATAGTTCTTTAAAGATTTTCAGGTCCCGTTACCTTCGGGTACGGAAACCCTAAAAAAGTTGTTTTTACACTCATAATATTATTCCGATTACCGCTATAGCAACAAATAAAAAAATAATAATAGAGGGTTACATTAAAAGAATACAAGAAAAGTGGTTTTTTTTTGGCAACGTGAAGAAACAAGAGCGTCATCTACTTAGTACAATCCGATTTCTAATTTTTCGCCAGTTATTTTTGTTAAAGGAGTTTCATTTTGAAATTTTATTTCTTCGATTTTATTAGATTTTTTGAAACACTTTTTTGGGAGCATTTCTAGAATGATAAATAATTATCTTTTGCCAATAAATTGTGATTAGATAATTACCTTACGTCTTAATGTCTATCTACTTATGAGGCCACTCCTTAGGTCACTCAGTTGTTTTTTAAAGCGATTAACTGAAGTATGTATAGCCACAGATGAGATACAAGCTTCTACCACAGATTACTAATTAGTGCTTCTACTATGATACTAGATACTTCGTAAGTACAGCTAGGTTAAATTATTCTAGCCACCTACAGGGCAAGTAGGTAAACTTACTTACATACTCTTCTTACTATATACTTTTTTTTTTGATAATAGGGCAAGTAACTATTTAGTAAACTGTGATCCATACAGGGCTTATAATTCGAATAACCGATTATTCGGCTCATTTTGATATTCGAATAACAGGGTACCTACCTATACAGAAACATTCGAACTATTGTTTATCCGCATTTTCAGTGCATAGCTCAGTATTTTTTTCCTAGTTCTAACTTCTAACGTGTTGCAAAAATAATGCCTTTTTGGTGTTTAATTTCATATTTTCAATCAATTTGATAAAAATTATTCATTGAAAAATTTCATTGGTGTCTTCCATGTGTCTTCTAACAAAAATTTTTTGCACTTCATTTGAAGTTCAGTCACAGATGAGATACTAGTTCCTCCTTAAGTTCAGTTCTCTCTCTCTCTCTCTGGTCCGTTCCTGATTGATAACTGAGGATCGTGGTGTTTGGTTTGAACCGTATGAATTGACTCCATCGGTTTCGGTCCATGGTCACCTTCACCGCCTGATAGAAAGTTTTAGAGGTGGTGCCTTTTGTGACCCGATAACTCCATCATCGTGTTATTAATAGTTTATTAAGTATAGGTAAAAATGGGCAGTGGATTAAAACCCATTTCACGCATTTGCGAAAAAATCCGGTATTACTTCCAGAAATCGGGTATTTACCCAAATTGAAACATAGTTGACCCATAGGCAAAGTGTATATACATATGAGTTTTAACATACAGTATGGACACTCCCTGCCGCTCTCTAGATTGCGACCTCACCCCCTCGTCACCCATTTTGATGCAGATTGGTTACCGTTTGGTTGTCGAACGTATAGGATTTCGCCGCAATTTTTTATGTTCCGTCATTCGATTTTTGAAATGTCATTTCTCGCCCGTTGTATGAAGTGTCTGGAGTGTGACATAGGGTAGGCATTTTGGAATTAATCAGGGAATAAACTTGGGTTGAAACCATGTTTTTAGGTAAATCCGTTTAATTTCACCTGTCTCGGTGTCCGTAATGAAAACTTGCAAGTTAAATTTGACCCACTTTCCGGTTTCCGATTGAGCTGAAATTTTGCATGCAAATGTATATCGCATGACAATGGAATATTAAAAGCTTGTACCTTAAAGTTTTTAGGGTTTCCGAAAGTTATTTTAATGTTGATACTTATTACTCTTCCTTCCTTTCTCTTTGCTTTCTGCGGCCAAAGGCTCGATACGTGTATTTTTGTGATGTCTTATAAAATAAGAAATATTGTGCTTAAATCTGAATGTTTTCTGATTAAAAACACAGGTGGTGGGTTTGTTGAACTGAAATTTTATTTATTTGACAATATCGCCGTGTACCTCTTTCTTGGCACGAGACTTCAATACCAGCCTACTGCACCCAGCCTACCTTGCCGTTCTATTGATAACAATTATAGCGATATTTATTTACAATTTCGGAAAATTCTACTGAAAGGTATTTTACTCATTAATTATACGTGGTCAAAAAAGTAGGTATTGAGCGAATAACTAAACCATTACACTGACTAAAATTGTAGGTATTTGATTGATAACAAGTGAATTCATTCTTCAATAGATAAACCCCTACGGGTTTCACGTTGAGGACTGATGTGTCTTAAATGTATGTACATACGTATTTTATCATCATAATAGCAACCGAAAGACGTCTACTGCTGGACAAAGCCCTCCCCCAAGGATTCCCACCACGACTGGTCCTGCGCTGCCCGCATAAAGCGGCTTCCCGCAACCTTCACCAGGTCGTCGGTACACCGTGTGGGAGGCCTTTCTACGCTACGTCTTCCGGTGCGCGGTCGCCACTCGAGAACTTAACTGTTCTACGAGCTATTTGCCCTACCCATTGCGACTTCAGTTTAACGATTTTGTGAGCTATGTCGGTTATTTTGATTCTTTTACTATGTCGGTTATTTTGGTTCTCATTTCTGAATTTCTGATTCGATCGCATAGGGAAATTCCGAGCATAGCTTGCTCCATCGCTCTTTGGGTGACCTTGAGCTTTCTTATGAGGCCCATAGTAAGCAACTCTGTCTCAGTTCCATATATCATCACTGGCAACACACACTCGACCAAGACCTTAGTCTTGAGACACTGCGGTATTGGGACGCGAAGATATTGCAAAGCTTCCCGAACGCTGCCCAGCCAAGTTTAATTCGTCGACTGATCTCTTTCTTGAATTTGGACCTATACCTTGCTGGACTGTTTGTCCCAGGTATACATGGTCGTCGACAACTTCGAGAGTGCAGAGAGACCTTCAGAGAAGTGGGTGCGACTAGGACATTTCATATTATTTTCGTCTTGTCCATGTTCATTTTAAGACCCAATTGTTGAGAGACTCTACTGAGGCCATCGAGCATTGTACTTAGATCTTCCATAGTCTCAGCCATGACCACGATATCGTCAGCTAATCGGAGGTGTGTGATGTACTCACTGTTGACATTGATGCAGAGTTCCCCGGTCCAGAAGCTTGAAACATCTTCCAGGGCGGCGGTGAACAGTTTTGGAGATATAACGTCTCCCTGTCTCACCCCTCGCTGCTGCAGCTGGATAGGTTTCGAATTCTAGTCCTGGAGGCAAACCGAATTGGTGACGTTTTCATACAAACACTTTAACACTCGATGTACCGATAGTCAATTCAGCACCGCTGGAGAGATTGTAGCACAGCCCGGGTTCGACTAAATCAAAAGCTTTCTCATAATCCACAAACGCCAAGCATAGTGTCTGACTGTACTCTTTAGTCTTCTTCTATATTATCTGCCGCAGCGTATGTATGTGGTCTATGGTACTAAAGCCTCTTCGGAAGCCGGCTTGCTCGGGAGGCTGGAAGCCGTCAAACCTGCGCTGCGTGCGAGACGATTCGCAATTAGTGACTCTCGAAAACTGCTTGTAATCATGGCTCAGAAGTGAGATGGGTCGGTCTGTAGCAGAACGTGTTGTCACCCTTTTTGATGGAATGCATCACGGAACTTCTGTGATATGCCTTAGGCGTTTATCCCTCGAGTATAACGGAATTGAACAACTTCTGAAGAGCTTTTATTAGTACCGGTGTTCCACCTGTTTTCAAAAGTTCAGCCGTAATTCCATCATCACCCGGAGCCTTGTTGTTCTTGAGCTGTTTGAGAGCCATTGTAATCTCAAACTTACAAGCAAAGGTAATAATTAAATCACTGGGTTAGGTGGCAGAGGGTATATACCTCTAGCACAGTATATATATTAGTACTAACGTACCTCTAGCTAGGGCTAGGTAGATGGTAGATATAACTAAATGAAATACATGTTACATATTTTCTCGTAGATGTACTTTTATTACTAACCGTTATATAATGACTAGAATAATTACCTAATTAATTATATGGTTTATACCTACTTAGAAATTATACCAACTTATACTAGATATACGTAATAAGTTATAGCTAAAATATAGTATAATTAGATGTGTCAATTCGCAAAGTCAAAGAGATCTATTCACGAAGTCGCGGCAATTTTTTTGGGCTGCATTTACGTTAAGATCATCGATTATTTAACGTCTTTTTGTCATAGACATAGGATATTTTCGCTATGCTTTTTGTCATAGACATAGGATATTTTCGCTACTCTTTTTTTCATTTTTACAAATCGTCATCTCTGTCATCGGGCCTATGTCGGTGCAGGACGGCAAGCCTCTGTTGCGTCACTTCAAGATGGTGTTTCCGCCATTTAATCCGCCTGTTTTGGAACCACACCTTTACCTGGAAGATAACGCATGCAATTACTATGTTTGGACACAGATAAGGTAATATGACACTAAGTATTTATTCATGTTGTGTTGTGAGGAAAGGGGTTTTAATAACTCGTCAACCTAACACACCTACTTACAGTTCTTGCTCTTCCCAAGGAAGTGCAGAGGTTCGAGCCCCACTGTAAGTAAAGTTACCAGGTTTAAGCTCCTAGCCCAGATGTTTAGCTTTTCCAGCAAAGAGTTTTCTAATGAGAAGGCTGCTTTGAAAGACATTGAAAGATATTGTCACTGGTTTAAACCTGCCAGCGTCTATGGCTTGATCTGACCGACAGCCGTTTCCAGTTGCCAGGTGTTGCAGGTCTTACCTGGGCCTCATTCCAATACAGCCCATTACAAATCTAAATGTAGTGCATAGTATGTATGTATAGTATGTAGCGTTCTGGTCCCAACCAACCATGTTGTCGCTTAAATGATTTTTGAAGGTATATCTTGCGTCTTAGTCTACTTGAATAGACAAACAGCAACTGTATCTAGCTTTTAGCAGTTGCAGGTCTTACCTGAGCCTCAGTCAGCTGCAGCGCATGAGCGAGGTAAAGCCGTTCTGGCCCCACCATGTATTGTTGCCGTTCGAATTCTGCCTCCAGCCGTTCTAGCTGTTCGGGCGTGAAGATTGTCCTTATACGTTTACTTCGTCCTGAGCTGGTGGGAAATATTCAAACGTTTAGGTAAATAACCTAAAAAATTAAAAACCTGACTGCATAAAAAAATTACCCCACTTTTGAGCTATCGGGTAAAATTGTATCCTATACGAAATTAACGAGACCTCGCACTCCAAAATAAAAAAAAGTACGGTAAATAGAGGATATATATAAAGAGCTTTTCTGAAACTCTCTTCTGTCAACTTTTATTTTCTATCTATTTCCGTTTTCACGATAGAGCAAAATAACCTTTTTCTTGTATGGGGACCTTCATTTTTCACTTTATTTTATTTATTATTCGTCTTAAATCTGCCACAATAACGCATATGTATTCTGTGAAAGTTTCATCCAGCTTCCTATTTCGGTTAGAGCAAGGCAGTTTTTTTTAAATCATGGCGTAATTTCTAAACAACCCCTAGAATCAAAAAAGATGGTCCCGGAGACTGTACAACTTTTCCAATCAAATCTGATACACAAAACAGATAAGTTTATGTCTGATATGTCGCTATCGAACTGAAATCCAGTCTCGGCTGAGGGACTACACAAACTTCATTAATTTTGATTGATACGGCAAAATGATTTTTTTGAAAGCTAACCAGCTGACCTGCGGCTTGGATATGACTTGTAATTAAGGGTGCATCGTTGGAATCGTGAGTGTTCTGACAAAAATCCCATAAAAATTGCACTTTTTATTTTCCCGAATTTCCTGACAACTTTTCCATTTTTTCTCTTCCTATTAAAAACCGAAAACGGATTATTTCATCATCATCATCATTACAGCTTATATACCTCCCCACAGAGGGGCTCGAGCCTACTCTGAGTTAGGGTGATCGGGCCTTTTAAACGGACTATTTACGATCATTTGAAAAAAAAATGCCAAATTGGTCGAGCTTTATCTCATGTGTGTGCTTACCAACGACTAGCATTTAATACAAATAATTGGTGTAGGTCCCGTTAACGGGGCGTCTACTCATCATAAGATTAACTTTTGTTATATGACTGCTGAAATCGCAAAAAAAATATTTTACTCTTCATTAAAATCGATCAGCTGATCGACGAATTTTTTTTGACTGTGGGTTCCTTGGAGAAAGTTGTTCATTATGATGAGTAGAAGCCCCAGTTAACGGGTCCTATGCCAATTTTGTTACACCCTGTATATATTTGAGAGCGTTAAGTAACTATGGAGCCGAATGCCTTTCGCCTTGAAGATGCCCAGAAAAATAAAAATAGATGTCCTGGCAAAGAATTCCATTAATAGCAGTTCTTGTAAGAAGTAAAAATCTAAAGCTTTTGTTCATTAAACTGATCAACTCTTAGCCCATTGATTTGAATTGTAACGATTCGGCAAAAATAAAAAGGACAGAAAATGTTTAATTCATGAGCCTTCACTGTAAGTACGACTAACAAAACATACAACTTACAACAGATAAATAAAACTTAATTAAATATTACGCTCTTTTCTGTATTTTTTTTCTTTTATTTGTGGTTATAGCAGAAATAGATTTGAACTGATGTCTACCTATTATCTACGGTTCATGAAATACAGCCCGCGTATAGACAGACGGACGTACGGACAGCAGAGGCTTTTTTGATCACTCGGTGGACTGACGAACTTTTGAAGGTCGCAGGAAGCCACTGGATGCGGGCAGCACAGGACCGGTTGTCGGGGAAATCCTTTGGCTGAGATGATCATAGTTCTTATAGTCTTTTTCCTTAACTCATTATCATCACTAGCATATCTACATGATGAAGTCAGTATCGCCGAAGGATTATCCTCGTCACAGGCACAGCGCCGCCTGGGATTCATAAGGAAACGCAGGGCTGCCCTGCCCAGGACCTCCGTCACCTTCTCGGGCTAACTGGCTGAGCCCGCAGGGACGACATAACTAGTATGTAAAAATTATGTAGCTCGCTATGAAGCAGTTGTGACTCAGTGCGCCTTGCCGTTGCCTGACGTAAATAAAGCACAGCCATGGGTGGGCTAGTGGCATTTTTCTCGAGCGTAAACGTGCTTCGCATGGCACTTTAAGCCGTTTTGGCACACCCCCGATTCTTCATACAACGGTTGAGAAATGACATTTCTAAAAACAAACGACGGAAAATTAGGTGCAAAATAACACGTTCGAGAACCAACCTAGCACCAATCAGTATCAATCTGGGTGACGAGGGGATAAGGTCGGAATCCAGAGCGGCAGGGAGTGTCCATACTGTACGTAGGTATGTTAGTAATAATACATATATACTTTGCCGTTGGTGCCAGTTGCTATCATTAGATGGCAGTCGTTAAGCCGTGTTAGATGCCTTATATATAACTTATAACTCTTATAAGTGGCCTTACAAAACTTCTGACATTGCAGGGTTCGCCACTACCCTACAACCTTCGCCGGCCCGGACTGGGCCCCTGTATATTGTATGACCGTATACCTATAAATATTTCGCTTTGCTATCAAGAACTAATTAAAAGTCACCCCATATAAATATAGGTATAAAACCTACTAATATTATAAACGTAAAAGTTTGTAAGAATGTATAGATGTATGGATGTATGTTTGTAACTCTTTCACGCAAAAACTACTCCACGGATCTGGCTGAAATTTGGTAGGTAGACAGATTAGGTCCTGGATCAACACATAGGCTACTTTGTCCACGGTTGCAAGCCGCTTGCGGCTCGCGCACTCTCGAAAAGTCATAGAAACGTTGTCCACGCGGGTGAAGCCGCGAGAAACAGCTGGTGTAATATAACTATGTATAGGTTTTACCGCCTCCGTGGCGTAATGGTTAGTTCACACCAGGAGGTCGCGGGTTCGATTCCCGGTGGGGTAAACTTGTAAGACTCGGTTTGGTTGGTGGTAGGGCATTTTCTAAGCCCGCCTGGCTAGCTACCACCATCTTATCTAAGTCTTGCCGCCAAACATCAGTGTTAACAGCATTGATGTGTTCCGGCTTGAAGATAAGATAGCCAGTTTCCCCATTGCGTTGGGGAATCTTAGTAAGCCCGCTTCCATATCGGCATCATCGTCACTTACCATTACATCAGGTGAGATGATGCCAAGGGCTTACCAATTGTGAATTATAAAAAAAGTACCTTCCCGAGTTAGGGAAGAGATCCGGGTGCTTAGTGGGAACGTTTTATGGTTTGTTAACGAAGTACCTAAAGTTTATCGAACTTGACTGACACACTGCCGTGTGTCTGGATAAATAAACCTACCTATTTGAACAAATAGAATTTCTATTCGTTTTCAGCTGGTTGGCGCACGGCCTGATCTCCGGCCGTGGACTCTCTGGAAGAAAAGCATAATTTATAGGTAATTATCTTTTTTATCCTACAGTCAAAAATGGGGTTAATGTTTATCGAGTGTATTTATATATATTGAAGTCAATTCGCCTTAACACGATTTAACTTATTTGACAGGACTAAACTATATGTCCTTGTATTTTCGAAATGTAAATCATTATTCATTACGTTAATCTTAATCAACGCATTGTGCCTTGCTACACCAGGCAACCGCCGTTTATCCCTTGGATAGTACGGGTTAATTGTGCCACACGATAAGAGAGAGAGAGAGTGGAAGTAAAGAGAATATACTTCCTGCCCCAAATCATCTATTCTTACTGATGCTCTTGTGGTCAAGTGCACAGCATTGAACACTTAAGGGTCCCCCAGAAGGCTCAAGTTTCCATACAAACGTAGTTCTGCTTTAATACAAAAACTACATGCCGTAATGAATCCAAACTTTGCAAATATATCGAGTAGGCACAAATTGATGTTTGGAACTAGTTTTAATCGTAGTAAATTTAAACATAACTAAACAAAGGCTTAAAATAGTTTTGTAAAATTAGAAACTGCTCTTATTTTTATCCGTTTTATATTAGTACAGAGGCCAGCACATCAAGCTAGACACTCGTAGTGCGATTAGGATCCATGCGTATGCGGCATAAGAACGGTACAAAGTCCATAGTGTCCAGCGTGATGCGCTGGCCTCTGTACATCGAAACCTAATTACAAACATCGATCAATATGTTTGCAAAGTTTGGATTCAATCCGGTATGTAGTTTTTGTATTAAAACGGAACTACGTTTGTATGGAAACTCAAGCCTCCTGGGGACCCTTAACGCAATGCACCTTGGGCCTATCAGTACCGGAGAAGATCTGGTAACAAAACTCCCCGGGCAGTGGAAACCTAAATATATTTTTACAGCCATTAACAAAATTGATGTAGGACACTAAATAATACATACAAACCAATCAGCTGATTGCATTTTTTTTCTATTGACTCCGTTTTATTTTTACAAGTTTTTAAATAACTTGAAATGTATTTATGTATGTTCGGGTAGAACCTTGCAAGTTAAATTCTATCCGCTTCCCGGTTTCCGACTGAGTTGAAATTTTGCATGCGTATAGTATATCGCGTGATTTTTTTTATTATATCAGCTCATATACGTCCCCACCGAGGGGCTCGAGCCTACCCTGAATCAGGGCGATTAGGCCTTAGTCGACCACGCGGGCCCAGTGCGGGTTGGTCAACTTCACACACAACCTTCGAGTTTCTTCGCAGGCCTGTGTGCAGGTTTCCTCACGATGTTTTCCTTATCGCGTGATAATGCAATATTAAAAGCATTTACCTTAAAGTTTTTAGGTTCTTCGAAAACTTTTTTAGGTAAGTCGTTTAATTGGATCAATGGAAGGCTCCAGTTAGCGGCTCCTACACCAATTTCATTACGGCCAATGTGTGTATGTCTGTTTGTATGTAAATATGTTTGTATGTAAATATTATGTCTGTTTCTTTGACTGAGCTAACAAAAGATTGAAAAAAAAGGAAAAATCAAAAACGCAACAGCGAAAAACAACGTAATGGGGAAATCTTAACTCTGACATTGACATTTAGCGGCAAGACTTAAATAAGATAGTTGTCGCTAGCCAGTCGCTTCTACCAACCAAGCCGAGTCTTACAAAGTTAGAATCCGCCGGGAATCAAACTCGCGACCTCCTGGTGTGAAGCTAATGGACTAACCATTACGCCGCGGTGGCGGTTAAAAGGCTGTAGGTATTATTTGTGTCTAACGAATACCGGGGAAGCGCAGTTAAATCTGTTATCCGCTCTGTCTCGTTAATTAACGATAGAGATACCTACCTACTAAGTTATCCAGGTGGTCAGAAAGGGTCCGGCCTACGAATAAATTGTAGGGTCCGGCAGATTAGACTCTTGAAGGGTCAACGTAATGGTAAAGATAGGACTGAAGGGTTATCGCGTTGCTAAGGCAATGATCGGAAACCTTTCTAATCCTTTATTAATAGATAGATTAATATTAACTCTTCTTTTGTTTTTGAGGGGAAATATGAGCTTACTGGGAAACTTTTAGAGATAGTTACATGTTGTCATGCAGGTTATGGAGGAGTGTGGATCAGCTACTCAAAAATTGTCCATAGAAATTCAAACAAATAAAGCCGATATACCTCAACACAATTAGGCTAGACACCTGCCTTACGAATTATAAAAATCTATCTATATATAAAAATGAATCCCTATTTCCCATGGTCACGGCATCACGCGTGAACGGCTGGACCGATTTCGCTAATTCTTTTTTGTCGCGTTCGTTATTGTCAGGAGAAGGTTCTTATGTAGGGTAGGGTAGTGTAGTTTAGTGTAGTGTAGTGTAGGATAGGGTAGGGTAGTTTAGTGTAGGGTAGGGTAGGGTAGGGTAGAGTAGGGTAGGGAAGGGAAGGGTAGTGTAGTGTAGTGTAGGGAAGGGTAGGGTAGTGTAGTGTAGGGTAGTATAGTGTAGTGTAAGGTGGAACGTAGTTCGCCGGGACAGATAGTAAATACTTAATAAAAATAAAATTAATAATAATTTATTTCAGACATTAGAAGTTCATAGATTGTTAGTAACACTTTTACTTATGTCTATGTTAGTAATTTCGCAAATACATAATACATAAAATAAAGTTACGCAACACAACACAGTTTTAAATTAAATAGAGAAATAGCGCTACATAAGAAGCCATAGACACAACATGGCACTCTGCCACACATATACTTAGTTTTTTTTAAAGAAAATATAAAAGGTAAGTAAACAAAGAAGCAGGGGCCACCAACCAAAGGCACTCTACTTCTTTTTAATAAATAAGTATTAAAATCAATATAAGTCTGTGATTAAAATATTAGACAGACAGACGTACAACAAAGTGGTCCTATTAGGGTTCCTTTTCCGCGCTTGGAATGGCACCCCAACAAATTTTGATACAGGCAGGGCCCGTTTAGGGCAAGCTACGCTACTGAGTAAGTAATAACATTAATAACAAAACAAAATTAACAAAAACAACCGAAAAACAACAACAGAGCAGTAAGTAATAAATAAAAACACCAATGGAACCAAAGTAACAAAAACGATCGTTAAACAAAACGGAGCTGAAAATATTTTCGCAAGGCGCAAACGAACCACACACACACACACACACACACACGAGTAAAAACAGTCGCATTGATTTTAACAGTAGTCAGCAGAGCTGCAAAGTTTGAGGCGCACGCATTTAAGCATTTGGGCACACATGAGAGATGAAGATGCATGACCAAAGTATATCTTTTTTCTTTTATAAATGTTTTACTCCTCAGTGTAACGGTGTAATAGTAGCAATCGCCAACATAGTATAACCAACTATACAACTAACTCGCGGGCGACGTTACATTAGCAGGAAAGGTGATTGTCGAATATATTGTACGCCCGTATTATTATGTCATCTTTGGCGTGGACAATTGGACATATAATGTTATATGAATGACGAGCAAAGGACGATAAGAGCAAATGTAAAACTAAATTTTACTGGGGCGTAGATGCTACAGATCGCCCATTAACAGTTTCTTTAACTTTTCACAAAACTTATAATGTGCCGTTCCTAGTATTTTACTTGAGGGCGAGTAAATTACTTAGTAACGGCCAACACGCACTTGATTGGTTTTGTTATTTCTCAAAGTAGAAATCTTAGATTTTTGATACCTGTTTTTTCGCCTCAGTGAGTTAACCTGATACGTGATAAAGTATCTCACGGTTCTGAGTTTTGAGCAAACTTGTCCCTTTTCAAATTAATCGTTGATTTCGATAAATTAATTTAATACTCATATCAAATTTTAAGCTTTTGTTATATTATCTTTGTTTCGAGTTAAATGTTTCATTCATTACTCATCTTCTTTGGGTTTTTATGGTGTACACTTTATAAAAAATGATGCTTTATTGAGCCTACAAAAAGAATTGTACCTACATGTTGTAAGTCAAGATTTAAAAATTATTTATGTAAGCAGGTATAACATTTGTATTTATATAATACTGAACACAATATAAATAAATAGTAAGGGAAACATTTTTGAATTTCCTTTTCGAAAAAGTGTAACATAAAATATCTTTTTTTCTTTCTTTATTTTGCTAAAAAAAACGAAGTATAGCAGGCTCAGCGGACATGAAGTAGGGTGAACCTGCTAAGCAAGACGAAGTACATCCTGTCTCCAATCTTGTTCAGCACTTCGTTCTAACTTCCCCTTATTATAGGATCGACACAAATGTAATGACATTACGCAATCCATCAAGCCGTGAAGCCATTTATAATACAGTGTCAGCCAAAGAAAAAGACATAATGACTTATTACAAGAAATTTGGAAACCCCACGTCGGGCGCCACGCCAAAACATAATATATGTAGTTTAAATACAGTTAGGTACTCTTATAGGTACACGAATGTTTAATTTGCAAGACAGAGAAAAAAATTATTCCTACACAGAAAAATACAATAAACATTATAAAAACTAGCAGAAAAAAAACTATGCAATATGTATAAACATTTTTGTTATGCCAAAAATTGGGTCCTAGACTCAGCGTATGCTAAAAATAAAGGCATAAGAAATAAACTATTCTATGAAAACGAAGATAACTAAGTACGTTATTTGTGACCCGCCGGGTATTTATATCGATTACACTGAATAATACTTCAATCGTGTAAATTGGCATCCGTGATCCTCCATGGGACCTAAATGAACTCAAAAAGACTAAAAATGTTAAATTTTATGACGACGACGTACACGATGTCTAGTATAGTCATGACGATATAATATATAGGTACAGTGTTGTTTATCATATCAGCCTAAAGACGTTCACTACTGGACAAAGGTCTCCCCCAAGGATTTCCACGACGACCGGTCCCGCACTGCCCGCATCCTGCGCTGACAGTGTTGTTAATAAAGCAAATACTGCTCTACACCTCCATGACATTTCACGGACGTTAGGTACTTTAAAATTTTAAATTGACGCCCAACGTGTGACTAAATTATTTCTAACCCTTAATTTTCTGTGTTTCTTACAGCTATTGGAGATTCCAAATATCTTTAGTGATGATTTAGTTAGGAACCTAATAAGTAAACACTTATCTACTATTCTGCTCTTATTATAAGTAGGTAGCTAATTTCAAACCAAGCTCTTACCTTGCCGTAGCCCCGGCGGCACTACCGCCCTGCAGAAATCGTCACTCAGCCTCACATCATGTCCCCCATACAGGTAGCTCTGCAGCTGCCTCTGGTTATGAATCCTCAGCTCTTCTTCAGCCCCCGTCAGCCCCAGAATAGCGGCTATCGTGAAAGACTTCCCCGACAAATTCGTCCCTTTTGTCAAATCCACACCGAAAGCCGACTGACTATCGCCATCGTCGACGGTCGAAGGAGATGATCTATCAACGTTTTCGGCGAATCGGTCACCGTCGGCATAGCTGTCGGCGTTGTATATTTTGTCTTCACCGACGGTGCTTGCCGACAAATCCACATTCTGGTACGCCAGAAGCTCCGTCAAGTTTGACGGATACCCGTTCTGTCTCTGATCCATCACTTAAAAAGATTATTTGCTTTAATTAACTTTATATGACATTATTTTTAATTTTCGCATTTTCTTGATGCAATTTCGTTGATCGAACACAAAATAAAAGGACTGCTTTGTTCAAAGTTTGTAATTTAAATAAAAAGCCGATTATGTATTTATTTTATTTAAATGAGTCTATTAACTATCCCTAATTAAGCTATATGTTACAACTTTATTAGTGACTTTATTTAGCGTTAACGAGAGCAAATTAGACGAGTGTGCTAACTGGCTACCTAGACACGATTGCGCTGCGGTTTATGATTAAAACGCGAATTTTAAATTTGGAACGGGGGCGGGGCCAGACGTCAAACGATCGGTTTAGCTCGAAAAAATGACATCGCATAAAGCGGTCAATTGAAGGTGCATGATTGCCCATTTCTACCCCCTAGATGGGGTGAGAAAGAGAGGGATGTGATTGGTGGGCGGTGCGCATGCGCGATGGTAGGCGTGGCCGCTCTTAGGGGGTGTGGTTTCGTCGTGATTTGCGGTCGACGGAAGCCTTTGATTGAGTCAGGTACGAATTTGGAGTAAGTACCTAGTTCATAAGGCAGTAACTGAATCACTAAATTGCACAAATACTCGTATACTAGTTACTGAAATTTCAAAATCTTCCTTCTTTTTGGTTTCTATGACGTCTTACAAAATTATTTTTTTAATGACAAATTAGATATTAAATGACGATAAAAAACTAAGTATAACGCCACGATTTGCTTAAATTGCTACCAATGTCACCTCATTTAAACTGATCGCACAAAAAACGGGTCAGTTATAAAAAATGCGATTTCTTTTAAAATATTTGAGCAATCCTTTCAAAATAAAAAGTAAATTAAAGTTTATTTCATTACGTATAAATGAAGGAGTAAAACCTTTTTATTTCATTTTGGTGATTGTAATAAAAACTATAAATAAAAAATTAAGACGATTTTTAAAATTTGCACATCAAATTTGGAACCAATTGTTTCTGTTTTGTCATATAAAAAGGGTATTTCTTGTACAGAAATTCATTATTCTGATCATATTCAGTTAGAAAACATGTCACGTAACCCTGAAGAGTGTACCAGAATTCTAAAAATGCTTGAAGACGGGCGCAGTCAGTGTTATAAAGCGAGAACTGTAACTGTTGGTGTGCCGCTATCAACCGTTTAAAGAGTCCTCAAGCGATTTAAAGAGACTGGATTCAATATTCGCAGACCAGGAACAGACCAACCAAGGCCAGACCGAACGACAGCGCGGGTGGATCAATATATGGTGTCAACAATATTGAGAAAACGATTTTAAACGGCTATTGAAGTCAAAAATCACCTTCTACGTACTGGAGGGAGCAATCTGAGCACGTGTACAGTGAGTCGGCGTCTTGTTGAAGCAAACTTGAAGCCATTTAGACCCGCCAACGGTCCAAGACTCGATAGGCAGCATTGGAATTCAAGGCTGAGTTACGCTAGAGAACACACGAATTGGACTCTCGATGAGTGGTCAACAGTTATGTTTTCGGGCGAGTCGAGATTTATGCTATTACGAGCACGATGTGAGGCAAAGAATCTACAGAAGACCAGGAGAGCGCTTTAACCACGCTTGCATTGAAGAGAAAGTGTCATACGGTGGAGACTCCATAGTCGTAAATGGAACTTTAACTGCAGAGAGATACGAGTACGTGAATGAAATCTTAAATGAGTATGTTCGCCCATTTAAGTAAACATGGGCGAAAACGCCATCTTTATGCAAGATAACACTCGTCCCCATACAGGTCGGATAGTGATGATTTCGTTCGATATCGCTATCACACGCATGGAGTGGCCAGCATGCACCCCAGACTTTAACCCCGTCGAGCATGCCTGGGATGAACTGGGACGACGTGTACGCCAGAGAAATTCCCGTCCAATCACGCTTCTTGAACTGAAAGAAGCACTGATGAGAAGCAATGGGAGAAAATTCCTCAGCATCGGCTCAGAAATCTGATGGAAATCATGCCAAACTGTGTAACAGCTGTTTTAATAGCTCGTGGTGGTAATGCAAAATACTGAAATGTGTGAAAATTGCTCATTATTGACACCGTAGCACATTTTTCGAAATTTAGTGAAAAATTTTCATTTTTACTTGACCTACTTTTATATAAAATAAAACGTATAGTCTTGAACTTTTGGCTTATTTTTATTTTTGTTTATGCAGTATAAAATTGTCTAGAAAACAGTGTTTATTTTATAAAGTTAGTTACAATATTTTGGAAGTTATTGAGGTTTTTGTTACCTACCGACCCGTTTTCTTTTAGTGTGTATTTTTGCAAATTTAATTCAAATACTTGCACTTACATATTTAGGTTTAACTAGGTAAGTATTTAGGTAGGTAAATTTAACTCAAAATCTAATAAATCGAACAAAATGTTATTATCTAGCCAGATTTATGGAAGCATCGATTTTTATGTAGGTGAGGTACCTACCAATAAATTCAAAAACAACTGCAAGTAGTCAAAGCTTCCGCTTGCTATTTCATTTTTTTGACAGATATATAATATCTTGTGAACTGCTGCACTGCTCATGAAGAACAATATGCTTAATATCTTTTGTACTTTTTTTTGTAAAGTTCAAACATTATGTGTCTACTGGCTTGCATTTGTATGTTATTTTGTTTGTGATGTCATTGTTTAAACTCCACATACTAAACGAGCTATTTAATATTTAATATTTTGCCTTAGTAAAAGTGTGTTTAACTATTTATAGAACAGATAAAATAATTATATGCACTTTGAGATAAGTCACAGAAGTAAATAAACTCTTACTCTTTAATAAGAGTTTTTATCAAATTGTTTGCTATGTGTCATACAACAGTATGGTAGGCAACACTGCCAGTTTAACTACTCTGTAAAGAAAGTTTCATATAAAGTGAAACCAGCTCAGTGTAGCAACTGACGTGCCGCCAACTATACGTACCTGTTTTTAACTTCCAACTATATATATTACGATCTCTATTTTTAGGAAATCTTTAGATGCCTGTTGGTATCCTACATTTTTACAACCTATTATTGTCCTATCTAATTATAGATTGGTTGGAGTTAATGTGATCTTACCTTTAGATGAGAGTTTTGGGACTGTTTGTATGCTATAAGAGGACTGTTTGTTAACAAATAAGTGATAGGCACTTAATAATGAATAAGTAGGTAGGTACTTGTTACTTTTATTTATTATAAACTGGCGTGTTGATAAAATAAAATTGTATTTTTACATTGAAAAAAATAGGTAGATCCCAAACTGTTTTTTTTAAAACCTGCCAAGTGCGAGTAGGGTTCCGTAGCCTTGTCGAAAAATAAATGTATATTTAAAAAAAACTGCTAGACCGATTGAGATGAAATTTGAAAATTTGTGGGTGAGTTGAAGTCGGTCACCTTTGGGTCATGTAACGTAAAGAAATTAATTTTAAACATAGAACCACTTTGGGGGGCAAATTCGTAATTATAAAAAAGTTTTGTAAACTTTATTTGTGATATATCAAATGAAAGGGCTTGTTGTGAGAAACTCAAATATATTTAATATTTATATATAACTAGCTGTCCCGGCGAACTACATTACATTACACTGCCCTACCCTACCCTACCCTTCACTACCCTACAATACACTACCCTAACCTACACTACCCTACCCTACATACACTACACTACACTACCCTACCCTACACTACACTACCCTACCCTACCCTACACTACCCTACCCTTAAATAAAATAGATGTTGGCCGATTCTCAGACCTACTCAATATACTCACAAAATTTCATGCGAATCGGTCAAGCCGTTTCGGAGGAGTACGGGAACGAACATTGTGACACGAGAATTTTATATATAAGATTTTAAGATAAATAGTTAAAAATTATTTAAGAAAATAGGCGAAAATTTATCATCTTAATCTATGATCAAAATGTATAAGAAAATCTAAAATCTGCAAACATGTCAAAAAAAAATCCATTTTCGCCTGTTTTCTGTTCACCGAAAATTTTCATATACTTCTGGAATGTTTTCATACTTCTGGACTGGGAGGAGGGAGGGGGAGACTAGGCATCAATATCAACGGCGAGTACATAAACCCACCTCCGATTCGTTGACGATATCGTGATCATGGCTGAGACTATGGAAAACCTAAGCACAATGCTCAATGGCCTCAGTAAAAATGAACATGGACAAGACGTATCTAAATAATGTTAAATGTCCATGTCGCACACACCCCTCTAAAGGTTGGAGTCTCTATACTGGAAGTTGTTGACGAATATGTTTAAGAAGAGATCAATCGACGAATCCAACTCGGCTGGGCAGCGTTCGGGAAGCTTCGCAATATCTTCACGTCCCAAATACCGCAGTGTCTCAAAACTAAGGTCTTTGACCAGTGTCTGTTGCCAGTGATGACATACGGAACTGAGACATGGTCTCTTACTATGGGCCTCATAAGAAGGCTCGAGGTCACTCAAAGGGCAATGGAGAGAGCTATGCTCGGAATTTCATTACGCGATCGAATTAAAAATTCAGAAATGATGAGATCCGCAGGAGAACCAAAGAAACCTACATAGCTCACAGAGTCGCTAAACTGAAGTAGCAGTGGGCAGGGCACATAACTCGTAGAACAGATGGCCGTTGGGATAGTAAAGGCAGGCCTCCTACGCAATGGATCGACGACCTGGTGAAGATCGCGGGAAGCCGCTGGATGCGGGCATTGATCGTGTAGATTAAGTTATTTAAGTTGGATACTTTTATCAACTGTCAATAGCGAAACTTTGTACCAATTAAATTAATGTTTAAGATAGTAAGGTGTGACGAAGTTGGTTTACTTATTTTATTTAACTGCTCTATTTATTCTACTGCTCTGAGTACCTGTGTTAGCGTTAATGTTAACGGCCCCGTCCAAATGCGCCATAATTATCTTTTGATGTGCCAAAAAATCGAATCAGAAACGAGGAGATCCGCAGGAGAACTAAAGTAACCGACATAGCTCACAGAATCGCTAAACTGAAGTGGCAGTGGGCAGAGCACATAGCTCGTAGAACAGATGGCCGATGGGGTAGTAAAGTTCTCGAGTGGCAACCGCGCACCGGAAAACGTAACGTAGGCACGCCTCCTATGCGGTGGACCGACGACCTGGTGGAATCGCGGGAAGCCGATGGATGCGGGCAGCGCAGGACCGGTCGTCATGGAAATCCTTGGGGAGGCCTTTGTCCAGAAGTGGACGATTTTCGGCTGATATGATGATGATGTTCCAAAAAAACCGCCCGAACTGGGTTATCTCCTAACGTCTAACGACATTAATAATGCTGCCGTTAGTAAATTAGCCGGCTAAATGTTGGTCACATCTACTTAGTGCATTATACAGCGGTAATTATAGCGTAAGACGCTGGTTGAGCAGTAGCATGAAAATTGAAGTCCTTACGAAAAACCAGACGACTTTCAAGTGGGCAATTTAGGAATTAGGTCAACTACCTTATTACCTACTTGCATTAAATATACCATTATTAAGCCATGAAAGTCCGTCCCTGTGTCTGAAACCCTTGCGCTCCCCCCCCCCCCCCCCCTCCCCGCCCGCCCCACCCCCGCCCTTCCTCTCTCGCAACTGAAACAATTTAATATCATAATCTGAGCCGATGCTTGCATAGTAGAGCTATGAAACTAGCAGATATGACATTAAAAAGAACGCTACACGATCAATTAATTCAAATCCATGAGCGAAATATTAGGTATCCGTATTCCAACTGTATTCCAAACTCCGAATTCCAAAATATTTACTTTAAATAGATGTTACACCCACTCTTTAATGCTCAAAAAATTAATGTCTATTACAAATAATGTCGTGGTTCAGATTACAGTCTCAAAAGGCACTTGCTGAATTATCAATACTAATATCCTTGTCATTAACATAATCTATGTATTTATTTTACAATATCCTCTAGATTTTAGAACACAGGCATTTTTTGACATGAGTCTTGAATGTATTCTCTGGCAAACTAGTTACCTATTTTCTGGAATTTTATTGTATAATCTTATACAAATGACTTTATAAATATTAAAACAGTCGTGAAGTAGTCGTTGGAAACTTTAGTGTCAGTAATGTCGATTTTTCTCAGCAATTACAAAACATATGATATTAGATTTTATTTAGTAACTTGATTCTTCATTTCAATGACTTCATTTTTTCAGTTGCGGAAACACGATTCGTGAACTTTTATAACGGAAAAAATATATCAAAGGAACCTCTTTTAAAACAGAGATTCGCATTATACAAGCAAACCAGACCGTTTTAGTACCTGTAAATTGTCTTAGTCGATTAGTCTAAACACACACTTTAATATGCCAGTTCAATGTAGTTTTTAATTGAAACGGAAAAACATTGAAAAACTCTTTACTCTTTACACGTAAGGAAAAAAGAGACATCTGTTCCAATCAATGTTCGCCTAAACCTGGATGGGTTTGACTGTTAAGTATTGCCTGTAGGTACTTTTTTTCTCGACCATTTTCATGCTTTGCAAGAAGTACATTACCACATGGCAGTCGTTCAACCGTTCAGATGCCTTTTATTTAAGTTGGTTTAAAAAATCTTTTGACAGTGGAGTTCGCTACAAGCCTTATAACCTCATTGATCGATTTGTATGAAAGAAGCCAATTTTTATTTTGATAATTTAACATGGTTTTTGTGGAGAAAGTTGTTCGGTATGATGGTCGGTACATCCTCGGCTGCATCGGCACTTACCATCAGGTGAGGTGCAGCTTGATGCACTCAAATTTTTATTTTTTTTAAATAAGTAGAAGCCCCAGTTAACGATCGAGTCCTCCGCCAATTTTGTTAAACAATCCAATTTTATGCGACATTTTCCCCTATCCTTCACGAATATTAAAATAATTAGCCTTTACCTATAAGGTCTCACAAAATTAGCTGAAACTATTTTAACTGGTGCTTACGATTTGACTATGGGGTTCCATGGGGAAAGTTGTTCAGTTTCATGGGTAGAAGCACCAGTTAAAATAGTTTCAGCTAATTTTGTTACACCTTATATAGGTGCCCGTTATTATATTAGCCTAAATGTAGAATATTTAAACTCCAATACAAATCATTAAACAACAAACAAAACAAAATACACTTGCGTCTAATAACAAAATATAAATGACAAACAGACAAACAAAATTAAACCTTTAGACCCTTCAACTGAAGTGTCCCTAATCCGGGGTCTAATGAAAGGGGAGCGAAGGGACAAAAAGTGTATAAAATTGCCGGTGAGGGCATCAAGTAAGGGCTGAAGGGCCGCAATCGAATGATGCGCTTTTTGATACGGCCGCCCTGGCCGTTGTGTTGGGCGTAGGGCTGCCACAAATGTATAAATGGGCTAAAGTCGGAATTTTAACGAAACCATACGAACGCTAACAAAAAATTAGACACACGAGTTCAAAGTTTAAATTATTAATAGAATAAGGGTATTTTCGTAAGAAATTACTTTCCTTTGAGTACAGTAAAACGGGAACCGACATTCAAGAATAATTAATCAATGAATGAATGATAAATCTTTATTCAGAAATTTAGAACCTTACAAATGTTTATAGTGGCCCCTCGTGGCCCTATATACACGATTAACAAGTATTACAATTACGCGGGTGTATCAATCTCGTGAAGAAAAAGAACAAAAGTATTAATTTATAAAATAATAGCTTTTTCCCGCGGCTTCGCTCGCGTGGGCATCGTCTTTGAGAGTAAGCGCAGATATAGCCTATGACAACCAGGAATAATGTAGCCTATGGGGAAAGTATTTTCAAAATCGTTTCAGTAGTTCCATAGATTACTTCCTACAAATAACCTCAAAAACTAACAACATGCATTTATATGTTCAACCTTCAACTCCATCGTCGCTAACAATTTAATATCAGATAAGATACGCGTCAAAGGCTCCTAATACTTCAATAAAAATGAAAAATGTGTCGACAACCCTGATTCTTATTTCCTTGTCAACCAGCAGGGTTGCCAGTGATTAAAATTCCACCTCGCAATATCCGCGATCGTATATTAAGTGGGTAATCGGTATAACGACCGCCTCTGCACTTTATTGGCTGTTCTAATAAGTATAGTTTAAGTTAGAGCTGTTTCACTTGGTTTATTGGTTCGACAAAAGAAAATAAGGGTTATTTTTACTAAAACACGTCTAAGATCCTGACGTAAAACTGGGACACATGTACTCAGCGGCTTCATACAAGCTTCAATATGGATCATCAGCTCACCTAAGAAATGGATACCTATCAAACCCAGGCACACATTCGTTTGACGATTAGGTTTGTTTGCTCTGTGTCTGGGATATATAAACGGTTATTTGCAGAATCAGTCATTGCAATTTTATTCTACTACTAGCAACTCGCCCCGCGGCTCCATCATACGTCTTTTTTTTCACGCTAGGCTTATCTAGATTCCCTGAAAATTTCACCACAATCGCTCCAGCCGTTTTGGAGTCCATGGAGAACTTACATACAAATATCGACTTTATAGACTACCGTATATATATATATATGTATAGATAGATGTGGCGGGTCAAGAAAGCTCATTTACATTTTTTGGCACAAATTAGTGACTTTTAAGTTAATGTGGGTTTGTGTACTAATTAAAGGTAAATCACATTAATTTAAAGGTACCAAACTGTCAATAAACTATACCTACATAATGGCCAAGGAGTGGAATTCTCTGCCAGCACTGGTCTCGCCCGAATCTTCAAGCGAGAGTGAATAGACAGTATTTGAGCTTAAGTGTTCCATTCTCGGTTTTACAAGCATGTACTTAGTCTTACACCCTATATATGCTTCTACAGCACGGTTCTCTAAATTACGCTTAAACTTACCTCTAATATAATAACGTTGTAATAACGTAGCATACTATGAGCTATTCTACCTACTTTATCGTGTAATATAGGAGAAGCGAGCGACTATCTCATTATGTGCCCGTACCTACTGAATCACAGTGGACAGGGAGTGGTGTAGAGTCGTCCTTTTACAATTTTATGGCGTGGTTCGTTTTGTTGGAGAATGAATATTTAGGCCAATAAAAAAATATTTGTAACTGTCAATTATTTATTGGCCTGATCCAGACAGGTTCCCAATTTAAACTTTAAAAACAAATTGGTAAACCGAACAAAAACATTTAAGTAAAGCGTAAAATAAAAAAAAATGCACAGCTTGCAATTTGCTTTAGCTAACCATCTTTAAGAGTGAGAATGTTTTTGCCCGACTACGGCATAGCCAACAAGAAGGGTTATGATCTTACAGACTATGTATGTAAGTATATATAATATATATATATATGTTCGGTTTATTTCCTCGTGTAAAATACTGAACTAATTTTAACAAATGTGGTATCCTTAAATTAGTTGTTATCCTTTGGGTGTCCTACATACATAAATTAATAAAAAAAATAACACTTCAATATAAAAAATTTACAACTACTTATATTTTTTGTTAATAATATGAACCCGGTTTTAATAAATGTTTGTCACATTTTTTTACCGGATAACCTCAGTATGTCAAATTTTAATGTATACCGAATAACGATAAATTTTTAACTTCAAACGAAGCCAACCAAACTGTAATTGATTACAATAAAAACATCTACACGAAGAAGATATAATACACAACGTACTTTTTGCTTTTTTTTCGGCTTAAAATACAGAGACATCCTCAGTATATTCAATTGTAGTGTGTATTTGCTAAAATCGCACTGAATCACCAATTCTTTAGTTTAAACGAAGCCAAACAAACTGTAATTACTTACAATAAAAACATCAACGCAAAGAGGATAGTATAATACACAACGTACTTCTTCTTAAACGACTTTAATTAAACGAATTTTAAAAGGCGGTTCTCAGTTTGACCTGTATGTATGTATGTTTGTCCGCGACTATCTCGCGTTTGGCTCAACCGATTTTAATGCGGTTTTTAGAAAAGTATTTGTTACACTTAGGAGAAGGTTTTGGTATTTTAACCGACTTCCAAAAAAGGAGGTTCTCAGTTTGACCTATATGGATGTATGTTTGTCCGCGACTATCTCACGTTTTTTTGCTTAAATAAAATACATAGGCATCCTGGCTATATCTACAGCCTATTCTGTCATAATATTTAAAATTACGACAGAACTTACTACACTTGAAAAAAAAAATTTTTTACGGAACCACCAAGCAGTCACGTCAAAGAGTCTTTATTTCTTCTTTCTTGATAGGTGAAAGAAGATTTTGTATCCATGATTAAAATGATATGTCTTTTTCTGACTAGGTGTCTATATTTACACGTATCCATGGAGTGTGTTGATTTCTCTGATCCAGAGACGCGAAGCATTTACTCTCATTTATCCAAAATTACTAACTTTAAGTTATAATAAAAGGATAGTATTATAATCGCCCTGATTCAGGGTAGGCTCGAGCCCCTTGGTGGGGACTTATATGAGCTGATATAATATAATAATAATTATAATACTTACTAGCGTAAGTACCTACCTAAAAATTTTGGTGGTTTTAAAATGGCAATGTGAGAGATAGAACTTTATAGCAAATGAGAATAGAGTACCTACCTTAAATCATTACTGATATTATAGATGTGAAAATGTGTTTGTTTGTTTATTTTTTTGTTAGTGATACAGCCTACCTGCATACCAAATTTTAGCAGGATTGGTCTAAGTGTTGAAGAGTGCAAAGGTAAACCTTTTAGAAGGACATTGGCTACTTTTTATCCCGTGAAAATAGCATAGTCTGATGCAGTGAACAAAAAAAATACTCCTTTTTTGGTTTATTTCTTTAACATCGCAACGCAGCAACGGATTGTTGTTAATTTTTGCACAGTGGTGGTTTGGGGGTGGAAAATGACATAGTTTACTAATCTGCGTATCCTGACTTAGATCCCGAGGGATCTGGGGAAAAATCGTTTCCACGCTCACACATGTCGGCGTCTTAACGGAGCAACTGATTGAAGTGATTTTTGTAAAAAATTGGTTAAGGGATTGGGAAGTGACATAGACTGCTAATCAGAGTAGCCCGTAAAGTTCCTGAGGGATCTGAAGAAAACTCATGCCCACACTCGCGAGCCGCTTCCAGCTCGCTCACCACTCACTCTCAAATACAGTCATAAAAACGATTTCCACGCTGGCGAAGCCGACCGATAAGAGCGTTTTTTCGTCGGCTGGTCTCAGGTTTTTAAACTTTAACTTGTCTAATAAATAAAATCCTAAAACAAAACTAAATCGATTAGTTATCTAGCCCCAAGAAAAAATCCCTGTACTGTGACCAGCCTTAGGTTCTTATACATTACCGAGCAAATAGGTAGACAAGGTGGTCTAAGTAAACTTTACCTAACTGAAAAACATAAAAAGTTGCCTCTCATTTTCTATCACAAAAAAAAAGTATTAACACAGACGTCTCCACAGTATCTACCTCGTGCGGCAAACTCGCGAAATACCCTCATAACGCAGCCCAATAAACCTTGGGCCTTTGTCATCGGCCAATTTGTCATCCATTGTGGGCGTCCCCCGACATAATAGGCGGGAAACATGTTGTTCGAGTGCCTGCTTGCACGCGCCGAAAAAAACAATTAGAATACTTTTTTCTTTTTCTTTTTTGACGCGCGAAAAAAGTTTGAAATTTCATTTTGAATTTGGATTGTGAGTATTAGGAGCCCCATAATCCTAGGCCCAGTGATCCTTAGTTAAGCGCATTGTTTATATTTTTTTGCATTCTTCATTTCTTTACACAAACTAATAAGCTGATTGACCACTATACAGTTTTATATGGAGTGTAAGTTTTTTTTAAAATAACGACTATGAGTTTTTTTGGGGAAAGTTGTTCTGTATCATGAGTAGAAACCCCAGTTAACGGGTAATATTATGTACTTACAATAATTTAGTTTCATTCTGTACTTGTCCGAATTATTGTACTTTATACCTTTATACAAATTATTCTACTTGGACATTTTATTTAATTTCTCGTCCAAAAATATATAAACCGCGTTGTCTTAGCATCTTCAACGAGTCTTCAATCTTTAATTCAAATAAAAATCAAATTAAACTGAATCGTCTAACTATGGAGTGTCATTAATAAAACGTCTGATCCCAAAAAGCTGTTATTAATTTGTTATAACGTTTCATAATTTGTCTACCTGGGTACCTTATGATTTAAGGGTCTTTTGCTTTGGTTTAAGACCAGCCCACGGAGCTTGGAGGAATAAAGGACCAGCCCGACTACCTACGGTTCAATAAATATAGGTAAGGAATTGGTAGGTATCTGTCGGCGACCGATATAAACGTAAGAATCGGGCGTATAATAAAATGCCCGGGTATTTCATCGCGGGGCTCCGGAAAGTACCGAGTCGACGGAACCCCACTTGTGGCATCAGACAATGCTAACCTAAGTTTTTTCGGAGCCCCGCGATGTGATGCCCAAACATTTCAGGATCTGGACAATTCTACAAACGGCCGCCGACATATCTGAGTATAAGTACCTATATTATGTACTAGCTGTTTCCCGCGGCTTCACCCGCGTGGACCACGTTTCTATGACTTTTCGAGGGTGCGCAGTGCGCGAGCCGCAAGCGGCTCGCGAGCGTGGTTAAAAGTAGCCTATGTCTTAATCCAGGTCCTAATCTGTCTACCTACCAAATTTTAGCCAAATCCGTTCAGTAGTTTTTGCGGGAAAGCGTAACAGACAGAGTTACTTTCGCATTTATAATATTAGTAGGGAAGTAGGGAAGGGATGAGTAAAGTTAGGCCTTATCCCGGCCTGTGCAATAAGGTCCGCCTTTTGACTCGTTGTCCGATCTTTTCTCGTCTTTTTCTTCGCATCATGCCCAGTGATGGTAGGTAAGTGACGATGATGCTGAAGATGGCAACGGGATTAGATTTTCCAACGAAACGGGGAACTAACAGCTAACTTATCGCCATGCTTGAAATTGAATACATCAATGTTTTTAGCATTTGTGTTTGGACTTAAAGAAATGGTGGTAGCCAGCCGGCAGGATTATAAAGATGTACTACCACCTACAAAATTGGTATCTCGCTGAGAACTGAACCTTTCAGAAGGATGTAGCTCCTTGGCAAGCAGCAAGTGGACTACCCACTACGCCACTGACGCCACGTACGGAGGCGGCATTCTCCTCTGGGAGATTTTTCTAGATAATAGCGAAAAGAGAAATAAACCTAGGGCTTCCATGTTCACCCATACCTACTTACGTCCAGCCAGCATCTCTTGGGCCTCTCCTAGCGCAGGATCTAGGGCCTTCAACGATCAGATCATTGAATCTGTTACCGACTTACTCTTTAAAGTTCCGTTTTAGACCGAAAAAGACTACTAAATCCTTCTGATAAGCAAGATAATGAAGTATTGGCCAGTGGTTCCTTAACGTTGCACAGCGGCCTCCCGGGGGGCAATGGACAAAGGTCAAGAAATACTGACTGGGTTTGCAGAGAACACGAGATATGTGTTCTGTAGATTGTATGAAAGTAGATTAATCTAATTTACAATAGTGTATTTTCAATAGCGCTGTCAGATCCATAAAAGCCTACTTAAGCTTTCTTTTTATATGTCATGAAGCTCCAAAACAGCTAGACCAACATAGAAACGACTTTATTGCAGTATACATTAATCAGAAGAACGCTTACTTAGCGTTTTTTTTTGATAATATCTATTGTCTCAAATCTAAATGTCTGACGGGGCGCCGTGAAAAAGTTACTATTTCTGATAAAGTGCCGCGAAGTGAAAAAGTTTAGGAACCACTGGTCTAGGCAGTATTTGAAAATATCTTTTTTTCTATAACATAGAAGCTCCAAAACAGCTGAAACAATATAGAAGCACAATATTGCAGTCTTGCACATCAATCAGAAGAACGCTTACTAAGCGTTCGCGAAGTAAAAAGGTTTAGGAACCATCGGTCTAGGCAGTAGTTGAAAATATTTGTTATGAAAGACTTTTACAAAAAAAAACGTTGCTTTAGCCATAATACTAGAATATTGTAGATGGTACCTAAGGTACTAACGGTTATTCCCCATGTAGTTAATACATGCAGACACGTGCTTTTATTGCTGTGCCGACATAAATCACTTAATGAATTCACAATATTACTACGATGATTTACAAACTGCTGTATTATGTCATGATACAATAGTTGTCCCCGACTCCCCTTGCTTGCAGGTGGCTATAGCCAGTCCTAAGTACCTCCCTTTTTAAAGATAAATTATAGGTTAACTTTTTTTAGTCATCTTGTCCAAAGAGATTTGTTATACTTTCCGAGCGCTAGGATAACTAAAAAAAAAGTCGGGGTGTTTCTGTGTCGTGGACACGGCGGCCGTATGTTTTTTTTAGAGTTCTTTGTATTTATTTATTTTTGTATTTACAATTGGTAAGCACTTGGCATCATCTCACCTGATGGTAAGTGACGATGATGCCGAAGATGGAAGCGGGCTTACCAAGATTCCCCAAAGCAATGGAGAACTGGCTATCTTATCTTCAAGCCGGAACACATCAATATTGTTAACACTGATGTTTGGCGGCAAGACTTATAGATAAGATGGTGGTAGCTAGCCAGGCGGGCTATAAAAATGCCCTACCACCAACCAAACCGAGTCTTGCAAAGTTGACCCCATGGGGAATCGAACCTGCAACCTCCTGGTGTGAAGCGAATGCACTAAGTTCAATAAAAGTTAACAATACGAAAGTCATAGCATTTACCGAACCCAAAGTTATCGTCATTTTAAAAAAAACCGGCCAAGTGCGAGCGGGACTCGCGCACAAAGGGTTCCGGAGCACCACACCTGTTCCCGCGAGTACCCTTTGGCCGCCTACGTAAATGGAGCTTCGTAACTAGTTAAACCAAATAAAATTATTCTTTACACGTAACTTTGTCTTTACAACAATGATATGTGTCCTTTCAAACAAAAGACATCAACGAGAACGATAAAGAGAGCTTTGTTCATATATTCAGTTCGGGATCCTTACCGCGAGTACGACTCACGCTTGGCCGGGTTTTATTATTTATTGTTTCACTTTAAGACCAGTACTACAATCAAGCCGATTTGGACACTTTTATATATTACAATTTATCAGGTATCGTAAAATTTACGATAAATCCAAAAAAAAAAAACCCTTTAAAAACCATTGAATTACACTAAGTAGTAGTAATTCAATGTTAAAAACATGTTTGTTGTATTATCAAGAGCCCGCTGGAGTTCATAAATCCTATTCAAACGTAATCTTTGATTCTTTTGTTAACCAAACAACCGATTCTGAAATAATTTTATATCGATAATCGGATGACGTACTATATCTGTGTCGGTATCGCATTACTTTTTTGAAAAACGAAACAGGAATCCATTATTAACCAATAAACTTGTTTTCCGTTAAAAACAAGTTTATTGGTTAATAATGGATTCCTGTTTAGTTTATCAAAAAAGTTTTACTACGTTTATATGGGATTTATGAACTCCAGCGTGCTCTTAATTATTTTACTCTTTCATTTTCTTTATTTGTTAGTAAATTTCCTTTAAACAACAAATATTCTGCGAAAATGTACCTTTGATTGATTAGTATTTATTTTTGACATACTTAGCTTTATAAGGGTCGGAAAGGTGGACGGGCAGCGTAGGTTTATATAGTAATAGATTTCCTTTACCTGGTATGGTATCCTAAAAATAAAGGGAGGCAGGTATCGGCACCTCTTTGACTTGCTACCACCTCATCATTATTGTTTGTTTATTATAAATAGCTGCATAAATAAATTACCGCACACCAAACAAACTCAAACCACAGATGAGATACTAGTTACTTCGTACTCAAACTCTCTAGGGGAGAGCTTTGTGTTTTAACATCAAAGGCGGCAAATAATTTTCATAAAGCAATAAGCCGCTTTGAACTTTGACAGCAATAAAAATATTCAATAACAGCGCAGCGGTAAGCGTAGCATACCGGACTGGGGGTTGCCAGGTTCAGCCAAAACATATCGTTAACGGTCTTAACTTTTGACGGGATATACTACTTAGCATATTAACATTTTGTTTCGGAGTTAAAAAAAAAATCGAACACAAGCGCGATAAAATAAAGCTCATATCGACCCGCGCTGCAACATAGCTGTTACGATCTTTGTCAGCGTCCGGGTAGCGCGAAAAAAATCCCATTAAATTATTTTTTTTTTTTAAAACCTGACTACGAAAAAGTATGAAAACAAGAGCTTCCCATCTGAAATCATAGCCTTTATTTTTCCCTTCATCTGGGATAATATCCATAGTCGCAAGCCTTAATGAGAAAGTTTTCTGGTGAAGATCGTGGGAAGCCGCTGGATGCGGGCAGTGCAGGACTGGTCGTCGTGGAAATCCTCGAGGGAGGCCTTTGTCCAGCAGTGGACGTCTTTCGGCTGATATGAAGATGATGACAAATTAAAATAAATGTTCATTTTTGGCCCACAATTTGCGACAAGAATAGTATTTTTTATACGGTGATTATATTTATTACTTACGTGCTGACAACACCGCAGATAGAAGTGGGGTACTTATTACATTCCCGGGCATCTGCGTAGGGTGGCAAAAATGATTTGTTGCTTCACCCACAAACAGCAAAATCGCAAAGTTATTAGAATAAATAAGTATATTTAAGCGTGGCGACAACTACATGAAGGTAAGTATTATTAACAACTTATAGCGTGCCCACTGCTGGGGCTCACGAAGTATCTAAGTAGTATCTCATCTGTGCTCAGGACTCTTTCCAAACTCGGAAAGGTTAGGCCATACTACACACACGGGAGCAGTCCGGATTGGTGGAGGTCAAAAGCGTATTCATAAATCGTTACCCATACAAACATAAAATTGCTACTTTTTGAAAATTGATAGGCCGATCGTAATGAATCTTTATACACTGCAAATCACAAAAATCTAGTTTGTAGATAGATTACATTTAAAAAAAATTGTGTTTTCACTAAATAATAGTGGTTTAAAGTTTTCATAGTATTCTTAAAAAATATATTTAAAAAAAATTATGAGTAGGTACATATATTAAAAAAATATATGTATATTTATTTATAAAGTATATTTACTTACTTACTAATCTTAAGTGGCAGTGGGCGGGACACTTACCTAGCTCATAGAACAGATGGCCGTTGGGACAGTAAAGTTTTCGAGTGACGACCGCGCACCGGAAAATGTAGCGTAGGAAGTAGGCCTCCCACACGGTGAAAGTGAAGGTTTCGGGAACCCGCTGGATGCGGGCAGCGCAGAACCGTTATTCATGGAAATCCTTGGGGGAGGCCTATGTCCAGCAGTGGACGTCCTTCGGCTGATACGATGACTAACTTACTTACTTAAAATTCGCTAATCTTTTTTAAAATAAAGTATTTCGAAAGTGTAAAAATTCACTAACTAGAATTTTGTGTTTTGCTTATGTGTATAAAATTTCATTAGAATCAGCCTATCCCTTTTCAAGAAGTAGGTAGTAATTTTAAATTTATATGGTAGACGATTTTGTAAAAACGCTCTTAAGGGTTCGTAGCGAACCACACACTCAGAAGTTATCAAGCCGACTTTAAGGTGTCTGATACGGCTTAACGAATGCCATCTAGTGATAGCTACAGGCACCAATGGATCTAACCACGGAAGCTATCGCGAAACACGGAAACGGTTGACAATATCACTGTGATTAACGTGACCACTCAAGTCAAACTAAGCTATTCAAATGTATCTTGAACATTAAGTTTGTAAGTAAGTAGGTATCATGTTATTATAACCGTAATAGCTTTCTTGTAATTACAGCCTCTTGTTGGGCGCACACAGCAGCAGCTGAACAGCTAAAAAATGACACATTTTATATACGTATATGTACTTCCATATAGTACAGGCACATCCCCGACACTGCATACAACGGTCGTGAAATGACATTTCTAAAAGCAAATGACTGGCAAACAAAATCAAGTCGAAGTCAAGTTCGAGAACCAAGCTTTAACCAAACTGTATCAATCTGGGTGACGAGGGGGTGAGGTCGGAATCTAGAGAGCGGCACGGAGTGTCTATACTGTATGTTAGTACTAATAAACTTTGGTACAGGCCTAGCGTAGTGTGGGTCAACTGTATGTACTGTATTAAATTGTATTACTGGTTTAATAAATAAATTCATATGAGTTCAATGACATAGGAAATAAAATAATATACCTAGTTTAAAAAACTAAAAAACACGCTTTTAAAGCACATCAAACTAAATACTGGTTTAATAAAACAATTCATATGAGCTCAATGACATAGGAAATAAAATAATATACCTAGTTCAAAAAACTAAAAAAACATGCTTTTAAAGCACATCAAACTAAACAGTGAAAAATAATTCTTAATATAAACTGAAAACAATAATGAACAAAAAATACTAATATTATTGTGAAATAATTTTCGAAAAACCTAAAAAACTTTTAGGTAAGTACAAACTTTTAATATTGCATTGTCACGCTATATACATATGCATAGAAAATTTCAGCTTAATCGGAAACCGGGAAGTGGGTCAAATTTAATTTGCAAGATTTCACCCGAACAAACATACATACATACATAGCAAGTTAATTATAAGCTTGTAAAATGTAAATTGTCCACTTACTCTTCAGGCGTGCATCAAAAAGAAAAAAAATATGCTCTTATCAGACCGTCCGCCTGCAAAGCGATTCGACCGGTAGTCCAGTGGTCAGCGCTCCTATGCCTGCAGGGCCGAGGGTCGTGGATTCGATTCCCACTCAGACCAAAAGTTTGTGTAACGGGCAAAGTTTCGTGTTTGTTTGCTCTATATCTATCTATTTAGTATGTACCCCTATCAGTCTCTGGTTCCTGAACAGGAAATCCTAGTTTAGGACCAGATGACCGTGTGTGATTTGTTCCTGGATATTATTATATTATTATTAAAACTCACAATCATCCAATACCATAGCAAACTCGAGAAAACCCGGGTGCCTCGATTGTATCACACAAATGGCTTTCTCGTATTATTATCCCGTAGACGGAGCTAGTTGAGCGCGAGGGGGATCCGATTAATTTAAATACCGCGCATTCCGAAAGGGCAGGGACGGATTTGGACATTCATTTCATTTCACATCATCATCATACCTGCCGAAAGACACGAGGTCCACTGCTAAATCAAGGCCTCCTGAATAAATGAATGTCATTTACCTATTGTCTGACTGTTAGGCTTATGTGCATATGTACTTTAGTATTTAGTGTAATAGTGTTAGAACAATCACCTACAGGCATAATATAATATACTATCACAATTATCCACTATTAATTTCAATTGCCACTAAAAGTCAAACCTATCCTGACGTCCTGATGATGACCGTGCTTCGGGCTCAGTTGGTCTGAGGCTTCGGATTAGTTGCGTGGTCGACCTAACTACGCAAGTTGCACTGAGCTACGACCGCTTCATTATAGAATTATTATATATTTTTATTATATTTATACAAGATGTAAGAAAATTGGTGTAGGTCCCGTTAACTGGGGCTTCTACTCATAATTAATACTGAACAACCTTTGTTCTATGACATTGCTAAAATCGCAAAAAAAATAATTCTTCATACATATTGATCACCTTATCGACCAATTTTGTGCATTTTTGTATGGAGGAGCCAATTTTTTTTAGAATGAACTATTCGTTCCTCGGGGAATAAGTTGATCAGTAAAATGATGAGAACCCCTAGTTAACAAATCCTACACCAATTGTTTTACACCATGTATAAGTGCTCTTATCATAAATTCATGTATTTCCACAAGAAAAGGTCCACAACTGCCGGCGTCCAGCAGCGGCTGCGACCTTTACCAGACCGCTCATCCACCAAGTGGGAGGCTGCCTACGCTATTCCTTTTATCTAATGTTTATTCATGCAATATTTACTGTTTTTGGCCAAGCCGTTGCTTCTAACACGATTCAGACAGTGCCGCGGCTGGCTACACTGTTGTTGTTGAATGCGATACGAGACCGGCACAGTCTACCACAGGACTGATATGGGAAGTATTCGTGGCAGCTAGATATGTTACGATCTACCTATTTTCTGCCTAGTATTATCTCAGCTAGGGAACTCGGTACTTAAATTTCTCTATTTTTCTAAACTATGGCAACTTTATATTGGTAGGTACCTACCTGGAGTACTAAAAGTGCATTCATCTATTCTAAGTAGGTAGATATGCAAAGAAATTGATAGAGCAACCAGATATGAATTTTTGTTAGTATTTTTTTTTATCCACAATTGGTAAGTCCTTGGCATCATCTCACCTGATGGTAAGTGACGATGATGCCAAATATGGAAGCAGGCTTTCAAAAATTCCCCGACGCAATGGGGATCTGGCTTTCTTATCTTCAAGCCGGAACACACATCAACGCTGTTAACACTGATGTTTGGCGGCACTATAATTAGGTAAGTAAAAAAAAATTTGGAACTCTCATAGTTACAAAGTTGGCGCCTTAGCAGATCGATTTCGTATTGGTAGGTTGTTCAAAATTTATTATGGTTTAGCAAAGGTGTACTTAAAAGGAATGTTGATTTTCTGACTTAACACTTTATTGCACAACATAAGAGGAAAAAAAATGATTGAGGCGGTCTTATCGCTAACAAGCGATCTAAAATTATTTAGGTTTATGAGTAGAAGCCCCTCTTTTTAAAAAATGTGTTCTATTCTTTTATAACATCCAGTTACTTAATTTAATTAACTTAATTTCTATAAGCAAAGGGCATAGTAGCAGCATGGCGACGTGCCTCGCGCGCGACGCGAGAAATAAAGCGTTTGTGAGACAATCTAACTGTTTTCTCGCCTAAAGCGCGAACAGCTTTGACTACGCCTCATGCATGCTACCCGTGGTAGTAATTACGTATAACCTGTAACCGTTTCAAAAGTCAGGATGTTAAAGTATGTGCTCTATGTATTTAACTACTTTTCACGTTTTTTCGACCCACCCTAATACGTCCCTGCTATAAAAGAGACAGAAATTTATACCGTAACAGTTGTATCTCCCTCGATCGGAGATTAGCCGCGCGCTGCCTTTGTCGCTTACATACTCGTACCAAGGAATAAAGACTATTTAGGTTAGGTACTATACTATACTAGGAGGTAACGACAAATTTGGCAACGATAACGGAAATGGATAAACTTAGGTTGAGAGGATAAATGGCAACCCTCTAAAGTTAAATATGTCGGTCTGTCTGCGCAAACTGGTAACGTTATGTACATAGAGCGCTTGAAAAACTTATTATCGTGACCAAAAAATAAAACCGACCAAGTGCGAGTTGAACTCGCGTGGAGATGGTTCCGCACAATGCCAAAGTCAAATACAAAATATCACATTTGAAACCCTTACAGTAAGATGCGAGTTATTTTTTTTATTATTGAAAATTTGAGTGTGTTTGGCTGCACCTCACCTGATGGTAAGTGCCGATGTAGCCGAGGATGTTACACGCAAGCTAAAAAAGTGCCTATTCACTCTCATCTTGAAGATTCCTTAATTTTACGAATTGGGGAATACAGACGCCAGAAGGGAATTCCACCCCTTGGCCGTTCGCATGATCAACGAAGAAGCAAAACGTTTCGTGTGTAAATAGGTAGAACATTGAAGACAAAAGGGTGGAACCGCCCTCCGCACCTGGTCGTCCGATGATGAAATGGAGAGGGGGAATGAGGTCGTGAAGCTCCAGGACACACTCTCCGAAATTAATCCTGTAAAACACCGATAGACAGGCGACTTTGTGGAGATGCTCGAGGCTTTAGAGCCTGTTTGATACAAGTTCCTCGTCGCCAATGAGTCTCCTAGCGCAGGGGTTTCCAAACTACGGCCCGTGAGGGCGTCCAATCCGGCCCGCAGCGGGCCGGATAAGCCTTTTATACGGGCCGCCATGGATAAATACAACATGTAATTCTAACTGCGCAAAAACTCTTAAGTGGTGACTCAGACCATGTTACTGAACAACTTTTGTTTTACAACTTTTAGAAATTATTCGTGAAAGAAGTATTCAATTTTCCATAGAAGTCGATCATCCGACCTAGTCAATTTGTATGAAGAGACGAAAGTCTTTTTTTCGCGAATTTTCAAAATGTCATAGAACAAATGTTGTTCAGTTTCATAGTCTCAGTCACGACCCCAGAGGTTTTGCCAGATATAATTACACGTTGCATAAAGTGAATAAATCATACAAAATATGCAGTATCCAAAGTTTTTATTTAATGACTAATTATGAAAATTACTCAAGAAACAAACATAGGTAGGAACGAGTAGTTCTGTAATAAATCAATGGGATTTGTGTAATTGTGACTTCCGCCAACGATTTTTTGTAGTTGGGGATCTAGTTTACTAGTCGCAATTATCAGCAACGACTTCAAATAATCATTCGATAATTTGGATCTGTAAACATTTTTGTATACTTCATTTTGGAGAATGTTTTCTCACACAATTAAGTAGTTCCAAAAACAGAAAAAAAACCGCGAACAAATTTGTGCAAGTTTTCAAATTGTAAGAGTGGAAGACTTATTGAACTCCAGCAATGATGATTTTAAATGTTTTTCATTGAAAATGTCTTTACACTGCAAATCTGTTATTTCCAATTGTAGTTCTGGAGCTAAAGTTTCTATATCGGTTTCAAGTTTCTCTATTTAATGTTGTTTTTCTGAACAGCACTCTCTACTCATTCAAAAATACCTTCTCCAGTGGTCGTACCGTGAATGCTATGCACATCACGAAGCTCTTCATACACTTTAAAATGTTCCATCTATTCCTGGAATAAAAATTAACACCTGAGCAGTATGATATCCAGATAATGCTATCCAAATAATCTAAAACATCCATTGACTCATCCAGGGCCAAAGAAAACCTCTGAGTGTCGATTTTCGTCAAATACTTAATTGAGTTAAAATATTGTCTGCAATATCATCTTCTCTTCGAACCACAGTGTTTGCTGACAAGCTGATGTTTTCTTAATATCAATCTTCGTTTTCCTTTCCATAATTATCACAAAAATCCACACAAAAAAAAACTTCAAATAGAAATTCGAAAAGCACGCGCGTCGGCTATCTCTGCAGTAGAAGTAACTAGTATCTCGTCAGTGGCAGAAGTAAAATTGTGATATGATATGACCTTGATTGAAACTCGCAAACGTAGTACACTGCCACCTACCCCGCGTCTCCACACCGCACCCCGCGTGCACCCCCGCGCCATCCGTCTTCGGAAACATATTTACGTGTCGTGGCGTGTCGTGACGCGCCAGAAGCATATCGGTTTCATACATTTAATATGGTTAGAGACATATTTGCATGTCGTGTCGTGTCGCAACACGTTCTGTCGTGGCGCCGACTGCTCGCCACCGATTGCGCCAGAGCGGTGGTGGGGGTTATGACGCGACACGACACAACAGGCACTCGTGGCGCGAACATCTAGCGGGTACTTTTTAATTTATTTTATTTGCATTTTTTTCATTTCTCCCTCTGTTTATAGGGTGAACCCAATATCTTCTTTTCTTTTTTTTGCTCTTAAGAAGTTTCATTGCTAAGAGAAATTGAAGGTCTTCATCAAAATCACTATCCGAGTCAGAAGAAAACATTATGTATGTTTAAACGCTGCAAAGGTTCGTTAAGTACTGTTCAGATATAACGCCAGAGTACGCCACGACACGACACGTTAGTGTGCACACTCACCGTCACGACAGTAAGCATCACGACACGTAAGTATGTTTCCGCCTATAGACATTTCAAACGTCGGTCGTCTAGCTGTAGTCCCGTCCGAAATTACTCGCGAAATTCAAAACTGTGTTATACTGGCAAGATGAGCCTAAGTTAGGCAAGGTCTTGGCCCTAGAGACCTAGTGGAGGAGTCAATGTGGCCCTTACACTAAAAAGTTTGGAGACCCCTGTCCTAGCGCGTCGGTCGATAGAATCCAAGGCATATAGTTGGTAACGAGCCGATCCGTCCCACAACTCCATACAGTTATCTACTAATAGCGCAATCTAGTGGTGTTTTAGTGAACTTCTTTTTTTTAAATAAAAATTTTAGTGCGTTTGGCTGCACCTCACCTGATGGTAAGTGCCGATGCAGCCGGGGATGTAAAACGCAAGCTCAAAGAGTGCCTATTCACTCTCGTTTTGAAGATTCCTAAATTATAAGAATCTGGGAATGCAGACGCCGGCAGGGAACTCCACTCGTTGCCCGCACGTATAATAAACGAAGAAGCAAAACGCTTCGTGCGTGAAGGTAGAACATCAACGACAAAGGGGTGGAATCGCCCTCCGCACCTGGTCGTTCGGTCCCATTTCACTATCTTCAAGCGTTTCCGAGATAGGAATTCGAGGCAACTTTGGGGGTGGAATCCTGGTCCAGAAATCTCGCTATTCCTACTACTAACGGGCGTTGCTCCATAACGCAACCGAATATTTGGTCAGTTTTTGCATACTTGTCATGAGTACAACTAGTACTTTCATTTTATATCTCACTCAGTCATTTCCCTTATCGTTTTTTTGGTCACGATAACTAGTTTTTCAGGCGCTACAAGTACATAACGCAACCACTTTGCGCAGGCAGACCGACATATTTAACATCAGAGGGTTGCCATTTATCCTCTCAACCTAAGTTTATCCATTTGCGTTATCGTTACCAAATTTGTCATGACCTCCTAGTCTATACGTAAAAGGTTAACTCCGCAAAATCATTTGAATGAATGGCGATTCTTGCTACGACACAATAAAGTGCAATTTCAGGTCGCACAGCGCTAATTACCTACAATTATATTCACCTATCGCGTAAGCCTTATCTCTTCTGACTACTAAATTTGCCCCATTCAGGGGGCCGCGAAGTGCGACAGGCCTGCTCGTACCTAAGTGCATCGCTTATTTCGAAGACTGCAACGCGGTTTGCCGAAGCAATGGCAGTATACACTCGTGCTATCTTTTATGTTAGTAAAGTGTTGAAAGGAGATAGTCTTAGACGGGTGATAATCGTCGTCACCGCCATTTACCATTATGAGTCGTTTAACACGGAATTAACATTATACAGGAACAACATCATCATCATCATATCAGCCGAAAAACGTCCACTGCTGAACAAAGGCCTCCCCCATGGATTTCCATGACTACCGGTCCAGCGCTGCCCCCATCCAGCGGATTCCCGTAACCTTCACCAGGTCATCGGCCTGCCAAGTGGAAGACCTTCCTACGCTGTTATCCGGTGCGCGGTCGCCACTCGAGGACTTTACTACCACAACAGCCTGTTGTTCTACGAGCTATGTGCCCTGCCCTCTGCCACTTAAATACAGCAATTCTGAGAGCTATGTCGATTACTTTATTTCTCTACGGATCTGCTCGTTTCTGATTCGATCACGCAGAGAAACTCCGAGCATCAACACAGTATCAACGCTTGGTATAAATTACCCAACCCTATCGAATCATTAACGCACAGAAGTAAAAAAATCGCTAAGCTGATTAAAAAGGTGTTAAGTGTGAAGCGGTAGGAACTTAGTGCGATTTGCGTTGCAGGTAACTGACCATGAGGATGGTCATTACCTGGATGGGTTTGACTGTTTTAGTAGCATTTATCTCAACGATTTTCGGCTACGAAAGGCACGTTAAACCGTTGGTTCTGGTTGCTATCTCTAGATGGCGGTCATTGAGCCGTGTCGGAGGCAGCTTGGGAACTTCCGACAGTGAGGCCCGCCGCTAACCCTGTAACTTCCATCAATTCGGACTTGGCCCGGTGTGTAGAGTATGGCATGGCATAACCTTCCCAAGTTTCGGAACGATTCCCAGCAGCTGCGGGAACATTATAGGCTATGTTAACGTAATGCTACCGCTAGCGCTACACTATCGCTCGAGCGACTTGTTTTTTTTTATTGGAGAGTTAACAACTGTTTTACACTGTAGCAAAGTATATATATATATATATATATATACTGTGCTACAGTGTCAGCATCAAAAATATGTATACATCAACAAGGTTTCAGAAATATGTGGTCTCACTTCGATTTCAGAAACATCAATCAATATTTGACACCATTAAATTGGATACATCAGCTGTTTCAGAATGGGTACTAATTAAACAAGCTTCTTTTTAATAGCATTATTCGCCTCAGAAAATATAAGTTACCTTCTAAATTACTAAGTCGGCCACAACCAACGCGCGTCTGAATAATAGTATCTCAGCCACTAGTTATCTTCTATGTAAGCCACTGTAAATATAACTCAGCATGATGGTTATTTTTTAGCATCTAAATTTGAGGCATGCATTCAAATAGCAAACTTTTAAAATAATAATATATGACACCAAAATAGTAATTCTATTAGCTTCTAATTGTATAATTTAGTATGTTTAAAATGTAAGTCATCCTACATTAATTGACGAACCTAACCTAACGCAACCGAACCTAACGGATCCGAGTCGGGGTGCTCCGCAAGTCCTAGCTCGCTTCGCTCGCTCCCGCTTCCATTTAGAACTCCCCGTACCACACTCTTCCTACAGTGTTGAGTTGTCGACGGGAGCCCCGACGGGGCTCCTATTTCTGTGTTCTCATGTTAAACCTAACACTACGACTGTGCGGGGAGGCGAGCTAAGCTCGCCTCCCCGCACAATCTCCGAACCTAACGGATCCGAGTCGGGGTGCTCCGCAAGTCCGAGCTCGCTTCGCTCGCTCCCGCTTCCATTTAGAACTCCCCGTACTACACTATTCCTACAGTGTTGAGTGGTCGACGGATTAGTGGCCGAGTCAGTAAATTAGTTGGCAATGTATAAATCAGAAGGACAAGTAAAAATAATTGTTGATCTTGAGTCGACGCTTTCTTTAACATTTTTAGTTGGCGTTGTAAAGAAGATGACTTAGTTTATTAGAGGCTATCTCATTTTCCCGATGCTTAGTTATTAAATGAGAAGGTTGACCACGTGGCCAAAAAAAAATTCTGTGGCCGAATTTATTATTTCTCTTTCAGAATGGCGTAAACATAAAATACTTCATATAAATATTTATCTACTAAAACAAGGGGTACACAAGATTTTAAGTCGTAGCTAGTTTATGAGGTCCCCTGCTGAACACATTTATGAAGGACTTAATAAGTAGTAATAAGATCCTAAATATAAAATTGGGCCAATAATTTCAAGTTCAACATGACATAGAAATGCTAAAAACTTTATTTTTTTAAAATAAGTACGAATGGAAAAGTGTTAGCCGGTCAGAAAGTGTTATATTTAAAATTTTTCGATCATATGAATAAACTGAATAAGTAAGAAGGTAAGTTTATTCATCAGAAAAACTAGTTGACATATTTATTTGTACTATTTACGTGGATATTTAGTAATCTTCTGTCATGATATCTCTCCTGTCCAATGTGTCAGCGGCGTCCATTCGCTCCCCGAGTGCGGGCGTTAAAGTCGCGGTTTCACGATAATAGTCAACACGAACGTATAGTCAAAGTATATATATATTAGTACTTACATACAATATGGACACTCCCTGCCGCTCTCTAGATTGCGATCTACCCTCCTCGTCTTCTAGGTTGATACAGATTGGTTCCAGTTTGGTTGTCGAACATATAGGATTTCGCCGCCATTTTGTTTGTTTCGTAATTTGTTTTTTGAAATGTCATTTCTGGCCCGTTGTATGAAGTGTCCAGGGTGTGGTTTAGTGTACTCTGTTGGCCACTCAGATTGTTCACGGATCGTATAAATTGTGCTTACATGGGCGATTTGTTTGGAACATTATCGGACTACGACCGCGGCCAAAATTACTATCACATAACCACATCCGTGTAAACTATTATCGTGTAAATGCGACTCATGGTAGACTAGGACAACATTAATAAGACTATATGATAGGACATGAGTCATTTATTATCTACAAAATGAAAACAATATGTATGTAGAGTAAGGAAGCGTTGTGTTTATTGAAAATATTACATTTAAGCTAGTAGATTAGTGAGACCAATATACATAAAACATACATTGAATAGTGAGACCAATATACAAACAATACATTACATTTTCTATAAATACTAAAAAGAATCAGTTAGTTTTTTTAATATACTAATACACGATTTATAATAATTTACTTCATTAATTTATCAACATCATGCATGAGTAAGTACAGGTACAGTCAAGGGCAGAGATACAAAAAGGTCTCAAAAAATTACATCATCATAATCATAATAATTTATTGGTACATAATATTCTAAAAACCTAAAAACATTTAGGTACAAGCTTTAATTTGAATAAAAATGTTATTTCGTATTCTTCTCAGCAAACCCTTCCATTAGATACCCATATCATGGGGGTGAATAAAAAATAACTGATCCGCCATCTTTGGCGGACCCATAAGGAATTAAGTATGACGTCACTTAGCTAACCATGTTTTCCAAACTTAACGTGTATGCAAAATGTCAGCTCTGTCCGAAACCGGGAAGTGGTTTTTATTCAAACTAATTTCAATTGAAAGCCAATATTCTCAAAAAATACATATTATGTCAAGATAACTTATATAAAAATACTAAATAGTAAAACAGTGAGTAAGTAAATAAGTATACTATGTACTTTTGTATGTTCCCATACCTATGACTTTGTTTAAGGTGTCATTTTTTGAGTCTTAGTGGTGTTACCCAAACAGGTCCAAACAGTGTAGTAAAAAAAACTATTTTCCTCATACCCATATTACCCATAGGCCATGCATGTTCCGCGAAAGTCCACGGTTTTGGAGATATTCGCATTGCGATTTTCAGATTTTGTTTGAAAAACATCTGCTGGACTTTGATATCCGTTTTTGAAAAGAAATCATCATACAATTAAGCCAGCCAAATACGAGGAAATCTTTCTTTTTTCATCAGCTCTCTAAAAAAGTATAAATGTTAAAACAAATACAACTTAATTATACCAAAATTTAAAAGGGTATATCAGGAGTCACGACCCATAAAAAAAAACAAGATTTTCCCTAATAAAACCCTTAATTTCTTATGTTTCTTAGTGTTTCAACTGTAGAAAGATCAACGTTCTTAGCCTAATCAATTACTCCAAAAAATAACTATATAAATTCAACAAAATTCAAAACAATTTATTTCAATTATAGGTGTTTACACACACTTTTAAATAGTCAAAACAAAAAGAAAATACTGTATATTACAAATAATGTCATGATTCAGATTATAGTCTCAGGTAATGGTATTTGTTATAGAATCAACATATATATCTTTGTCATTTACAAAATCTATTATTTTATAATATCCTCTAGAGCACAAAACTTTTTTGACTTTATTATACTTAACTATAGGGCCTTCTTAAAATCGAACAACTACAGTCTGTTTCACGTAAGGAGCAGGTAACACATGACATTTAGTTATTTTTAACATTGTTTTCTCGTTAAATTAATTACATGTACTCGTAAATCACAATAAATATAAATTTTCACTACTCTAGGTAATATAAATAAAACAACAAGTATATGTTGTCAACGACCGGTTTCGGACGTAATCTTCGGGCAGACTCAATAAAGTTCGAATTCGGTCGATTTGAACGTGATGTTTTATTTATTTTATGTGGTATAGTGAAAAAAAAATACAAAATTAGTGATACAATTGCTCCACCAAGAACCTAACAGTCAAAAGTATTAATATAAAAAATATGTCTGAATGCGTGTTTTGAATTTTTTGAGCTTATCTTTTGGTTATAAAACAAAAAATGCCACGCACCATCTTACGTGAAACAACTTTAAAGGTCAACTTTGCATTAATATTTTTTTTCGAATGTCTATGGTTTTCTTGGGGAAAGTTGTCTAGTTTCGTGAGTAGAAGCCATTTAAATGATTCCAATACCGTCGTTAACACTCTATATACAAATTTAATCTAATATCTTTGTAGTTATTTAAATGATTTTATAATAAATGTTTAAGCTGCACATACGGTGTGGTCTAAAGGTTTCAGCTCCAGTTTGATCTCATCCGACTGAAGTTCCGATACCAGTTCTCGTAATCTGAAAATAAATATTGTCTTTAGTAACATTTTTTTTTTCAATACAGTTGCTCGAAAAATAGTCCTTTATATGGCAATCAAGTGTGCGCCAAATTGATTTTACCGCACGCGTGCTTTTGAGATTACTCCCCGAAAATTTATTCTCGTAAAATTGTGGTAAAATGAACTTTGGTTGCCGAAACGTTGATTGGTATGTACTCATGTATTTTGTTTTTCTGTCACGGTCACAGATTCCTAGTAATATATAAGTCTTTGGTCACGGTCGTTTTTATTTTTTCCAGTTTTCTCACAACTGTATTGAAAAATGTCGTATGATACATGTTTGTAAAAGGAAATATCAAACTCGTGACGATGGTAAACCCTCGCCTGCTGCTCGGGCTTACAAATGTCACTCGTTTGTTATTTACCTTTTTACCATCCTTGTATCATAAATAACTAACTGGTACGGTATGGTGTAATAAATAATATATTCCTTTTCGAGAAACAGTGGTCACGTGGGTGACTCCAGATTACGTTACTGTCAATCATCGCCGTTTGTGTGTTACCACTGCACTGGTGTGATCGTAACTTCCCAACTCTCATTATTATATTGTGATTGATTTTCATAAGGGATGAAAATATAAAAACCATTTAGAGATATCACGATTTTTTACAGTAAAAAGTCAATTTCAAAGATATGAATAATTACTAAATTAATTTCATAAACGTTAATTAAACACTGGGACCATTTTTTCATAGTTATTGAGCCTGTGATGTCATCAGTTCACAACATATAACCATTGATCAAAAAGTCAAAATATTCAAATTAGTTTCTTAAAATAGGTAGATGTCGAAATTTTCTTTCAACAATTACAAAACACCTTAACTTTTTGAACAATGCCAAATGTATGGAATTTGGCATAAACAGGTCAGTTAAAGATCTCAATTTTGAATTATTTAAAAAAATAATTGAGCGTACCTCTCATACATGAATAAAGCGGAAAAAATAAGGTTGCCTAAATCGTTAATAAGGTGTCCAACAGGTTAACTAGACCAAATAGGACTAAAAACTTTATCAACCACGCAACTGGACATATTTGGAGTGCATAATATTCTGTGACAAACAGTTTTTAACTTATGAAGAACTAGTTGTGCACGCGATTTCGTCCGCGTGGAGCTTTTGAATTTTCTCACGGGAACTCTTCAATTTTCCGGGGTAAAAAGTATCCTATATGTTAACCCGGGCTATATGGAACCACCATACAAAATTTCATCAAAATCGGCCTGGTAGTTTTTGCGTGATGCGCGTACATACAGAAAGACAAACAAAAACTCCAAAAGTTGTTGTTTTGGCCTCCATATCATTAGTAATGTTCACCACAGTTATTATTTTCCAAAAATATTTCTTGTACAGACACGGCCCCGTCACAGTTTTATTATATGTATATGTCACCGGGCAGTGTAGGCAGGCCTCCCACTCGGTGGACCGATGACCTGGTGAAGGTCGCGGGAAGCCGCTGGATGCAGGCAGCGCAGAACCGGTAGTCGTGGAGATCCTTGGGGGAGGCCTGTGTCCAGCAGTGGACTTCCTTCGGCTGATATGATGATGATGTTATGTCACCGGGATATCGTAAAAACCGCGATATAACAATCTCACTTAATTAGATTACGATATAACGGTAAATTGGGAATCGAATCACAATATCACGGCCTATTCTTGTACCTCCGAATAAAACCGATGATTTCTTCTGCTGCGAAGCATTCTGCTACCCAGAGCGAGGCTCTGGCTGTTAAATCAATCAAACCTGACCGAACCGAAGCTTATTTATTTAGTGTTTTTCACTTCGCTTAGTGTTATTGTAATGTCACTAGTGAAATTGTAAACAATATATTACAGTTCAAAATCTTTCAACAGTTCACAATCTAGCGAAACAAATCCCGTTAGATTATAATCTAACGGAATTTACAATCTTACGGTGACATATAAATAGATTGACTATGAAACCGTACACCACTCTACACTATGAGTGGTCTAACAAGCACTAAGCCGGTTATTCTTTACGTTTATAGTGAGACTTTGGAGTCCATGATAAACAATGTTTCGAAATAACTCGCATTTCACTTGAGACGGTCATAGGATGTTAACGAAATACATATGAATAACAAGTCTGGAGAGACCTTGTAGTATTACAACAATTCTCCAGTTCAAGTGCTTAGGTATTTAGACAACAAAAGATTAACATAACAGCCATCATTGATAGATCTCAAATGGAGTATGGCCTTGGTATTTAAAAATACTATACTAATATACGCCTCTTTCTTCTGTGATACTGTTAACTCACTTCGCAAGCTGTGAGGGGGTCACGTAGATGGTGTCGTCTCGCTCGCTCCTCGATGGCGACGCCGGGTACTGGATCGTGCCGATGTCCACCGGTCTAGCCGATAGCGCCTGCACAGATCATAATATATTGTTATATACAATACATATTTTATCAACATCACTTTATATCATTATATCACATCATCAGGCATCATTGTCATTTACCATCCAGCGAGATAATGCCAAGGGCTCATCAATTGTAGATGAAAAAAATTATATGTATTTTATTATACAGGATGTAACATAAAGGTGTGGTGATACTTTTCACTCGTCAAATTGAACTAATTTCTCCAAGAAACCTATAATCAAATCGCATTTGTTTTTACTTCCTATACAAAACCAGCCAATCAGCTACTGATTTGTATGAAAAATCCAAACATAAAAATTCGAGACTTCAGCAAAGTTGTAGAATAAAAATTGTTTAGTTTGGTTAGTACAAGCCCACCTTACAGTATCACCCCACCTTTATGTTACACTAATAATAATACTATATTATATTTATTCGACCAACAAAGATCACAATAGTTAGTAATATACACAGTTACATTTACATTAGATTAAACGACCTGGTAAAGGTTACGGGATGCCACTGGATGTTGGCAGGTTAGAACTGGTCGTTATGGTAATCCTTGGCCAAGGTACTTAGACTTAGGGTTAGACTGAGGTCTGTGTGTGTTCAAGAGCAGTGCAGTCAATTAACGCCCATAGAGAACATGTCTTACTGTAACGTATGAATAGAAATCGTGGCCGAAGATCACCTTACATTGAGTTAGAACACTTCAAACTTTAATGGCGGAATCTATTCTGTCGAGCCTTGCTCCTTAAAGATAACCAAGTATATTCTTCGAGGAAAAATAACCTCCTTCTAGAAACTCAATGCAATTGTTTTTAACTAAAAATTTGGGTTCGTTTGAGGGCAACTTGCCTGATGAGAAGTGACGATGCAGTCCAGGATAATACACGCTAACTCAAATAATTCCTATTCACTCTTGGCTTGAAGTTAACCAATTTGTAAGAATCGGAAAACATTGACGCAGGCAAGGAGTTCCACTCCTTCGCTGTTCGAATAATAAATGTGAAGACGTAACGCTTCGTGCGGATAGAAAGAATATCAACAACAAGGGGGTGAAAAACCTCCCTGCGTCTCCTTAACCGAAGGTGGAATGGAGCTGAAGGTATGAGGTCGTGTCACTCTTCGAAATGAATTCGATACAATAGCGAAGACAGGCGACTTTGCGGCGATGCCCTAGACTTTGGAGCTTGTTTTGACAAGCTTGTCATAGCACATGAGTTTTTTTATCATTAAAAACAGTTTCAAATGCTGACAGTCCATCTGGAGGAAAGTAGGCACCGCCGCCGCCGCTGCTTGAAACCAACTGTAACACCGGTGGTGGGCACTGTATTTTAAATACTTGTAAGAAGTCAATACTGAGCCAAGGGAGTCATCGATGTTACGGCAACCTTTAAGGATTAAGATAGAACGCCTCGTATTCCGGTATTCTCGCTGGCCATCTCACCATACCAGCCGGAGCGCAGCACGCTGCTTGAATGTAGGTACAGAGCGGGCATTGGTACCCACCTATTCGGACCGTGCATAAAAGATCTTAACACTAGTGTGGGGCGTCATTGGCATTACGACGTATATAAGTTTTTCATGTTTTATAAGTACATTTACTGTAGGTGACAATGTTATAATGATGAGCGAGTATCGTTGTGGAATTAACAGGAAAAACAATTCATGGTGCATCTCATTGCATCTAATATAGACATAGATATATATTTTTTTAACTCAAATGAAAACTCACATAATAGATCATACATCATACACATAATACATTCAACGCAATATTAACAAGTGGTGGTGCCAAAAATTGGGCCTAGACTGCAATTTTTTGGGTCCTAGATATGCTGCATGCAACTGTAAATATAGTAATCTGGCTATATAGTATCGTGCCCAATCAACCCGTGCACGATTGCGTATTTGTTTAGGGAAAACCCAACCGTCGACACGTAAAGAACTTACAGCAGAAAGTTCCGGGGCCGGGAAATCAGCGAAGTCAGCCTCGACGCATCTCCAAGGTCTGTGCAGGAGTAGTTGCGCTTTCACTTCAGCCTGCAGCGCCGAGAGGCGGGCCTGCATGAGAAAAAGTTGTATACTATTTGTTTTTCAGTTTTTATTTTGCTTTACCTAGCCAATGTGACTAGTGACCAGAAAATTAAATGCAAAAACAAAAGTGCTCAAAGTGAATAACTCTACCCATATCCAACGCGACCATTATCCATCGCAAAGTGACTTCTACCCCTAGCTACATGTATGCATAATGTAAACGATGTTCAAGAGAGCTTTAACATAAATTGGCGATGCGACTTCGACAAATATTTTTACTTTTGAGCGACCGAGGAAGTGACAAAGGAATGAAGAAGGTATTATGATATGTAAAATATATGTTGGGATTTTAATGGGAACCATTTTGTTACACTTACTTATAGAGTTCAAAAAATATAAAAAAATCTGTGTGTGTCTGACCAGGCTCTAACTCGTAAAAAAAGTTATCGGATTTGAATGAAATTTGAGTTTGGGCAATATTATTTTGATATCTTAATTTTTTTTTCCTTTAATATTATTATTTGAAGTTCACCTATTATTATTTTGTCAAGTTTCTAACGATTATACTAAAACTTTATAAGGCATACTATACAATGATGTTCATTATTCCAGGAACAATCCAAATAAGCTACAAATCCAGGGTCTTTGTTATTTTCTCTCAAAAGTGGCTCTAAAAATTTTAATGACACCTTTTAAAATACTAAAACTAAATACAGCTTACTACACTGGGTAGTTCATTATTCCATAAAAAAATCATAATAAGGTATAACTCCCAGAATTAATTTAAAAATAAGCTCAACTTTGAGGTCACATCACAGGAATTTGCGTCGCACGCAAGTTTCTGCGATGCAATAGCCCACGTCGCGCGATATGGCTAAATCTTAACCCTGAACCCCTAAATTACGAGTAAAATTTTGCTTATCTTTAACTTGACATTCATCTCTATGTCAATGTGTGATTGTCTAATTTAAGTCAAAGTGACTTTTACTCTAGTTTAAGGTACAGTAGTCAATTTCATCTCCTTCAGTGGTCCTAGGCAAAGTGATGCTAGTAAAAGTGACCCAAGTCAAAAAGAGGGTCCAGTTAGTCAATGCTATTTCTATCTCTTGTTTATTTGATATTGGTCCGCAGTTAATGTTAGCTCTATCGCTAGTCAAAGTGACCTCTAACCGCTCACCTCGAGCGCCTGCTTCTGCTGACGCTGCTTTTCTCTGTGCTGCTGCAGCGCGCGTGCATATCTGCTGGGCTCATCAGGGAATTTCACCAGTCCGGAGCGCGCCACGAATAGTGTCCATTCCTGTTGGAAATAAATGGAAATATTAGATTTTTCTAGCACAATTTGTCACATATTATAAAAAGTCGGAACCAAACTCTACAAATAGCGTAACCTCGAACGGCTTCTTGTAGCTTCTATCACAATTTGATTGCAGCTTTTGAAACTGCTACAATAACTAGCAGATTGCAGTTTTGCTAATTATTTTTCCAGATGACCAGATTCTACAAATAGCTTCTGTGACCTCGAACGGCTTCTTGTAGCTTCTATCACAATTTGATTGCAGCTTTTGAAACTGCTAAAATAACGAGCAGATTGCAGTTTTGCCAATTATTTTTCCAGTTGATCAGATTCTACAAATAGCTTCTGTGACCTCGAACGGCTTCTTGTAGCTTTATCACAATTTGATTGCAGCTTTTGAAACTTCATGAATATCAATGGTTGTATTTTGAGGTTTTTATTATTTTATTATTCACAAATTACATGTATAATTATGTAATTACTATGTTTATTTAATTTAATATTTAATTCTATGTTACGAAGTACGTACTATCAGAAAGAGTGTTATTTGCACCTATTTTGAATAAACATCTTGAAATCTTGCTGAAATAAATAGTAGATTGCAGTTTAGCCAATTCTTTCTCCAGCTAAAGTGCAGCCTGCCTCCTAGCGACAAATGCAGGCGATGATGGGTTCTCCAAAGGTCGCAGATTCTTTTAGTTAATTCTATGACCAAACCTAGAACTGCGGCAAAGTAAATGTAAATGACTTTCAGATTGCAGTTTAGCCAATTCTTTCTCCAGCTGAGCAGCAGCCTGCCTCCAGCGACAAATGCAGGCGATGATGGGTTCTCCGAAGGTCGCAGATTCTTTTAGTTAACTCTATGACCAAACCTAGAACTGCGGCAAAGGTAAATGTAAATGACTTACAGATTGCAGTTTAGCCAATTCTTTCTCCTGCTGAGCTGCAGCCTAAGCAGGCGATGATGGGTTCTCCGAAGGTCGCAGATTCTTTTAGTTAACTCTATGACCAAACCTAGAACTGCGGCAAAGGTAAATGTAAATGACTTACAGATTGCAGTTTAGCCAATTCTTTCTCCTGCTGAGCTGCAGCCTAAGCAGGCGATGATGGATTCTCCGAAGGTCGCAGATTCTTTTAGTTAATTCTATGACCGAACCTAGACTGCGGCAAAGGTAAATAAATGTAAATGAAAATGACTTACAGATTGCAGTTTAGCCAATTCTTTCTCCAGCTGAGCAGCAGCCTGCCTCCTAGCGACTGCTGCAGGCGATGAAGAGTTCTCCAAGGGCCTCAGCATCCTGATGGTAGCTTTTTCCGCACGTCGACACGCGGCTACGCGGGCTGCGCGCTCCCGTTCTATTGTCCTATAAATCAATAAGGGTTTTCTTAAGTGTGCTGTTTTTAGGGATTCGTACTTCAAATGAAAAACTTAAACATTAGACTCTGTTTTCAGTTCGTCTGGCAAGACCCTTTATCTCAGGAACGGGTATCAAGTTGAAATAAAATCAAATACTTAAATACTTATGTCTTAAGAGTCTCCAGGAGGCTCGAGTTTCCATACAAACGTAGTTCCGCTTTAATACAAAAACTACATGCCGGAATGAATACAAACTTTGTAAATATATTGAGTACACACAAATCGATGTTTGTAATTAGTTTTCGTCCTAGTAAATTTTAACAATTTCAAACTTTCAGTACAAATTGGATTTGTACTGAAAGTTTGAAAATGCTCTTATTTTTTTTCCGTTTTATATTAGTACATCGAAAACTAATTACAAACATCGATATGTGTCTCCTCAATATATTTGCAAAGTTTGAATTCAATCTGGCATGTAGTTTTTGTATTAAGCGGAACTATGTTTGTATGGAAACTCGAGCCCCCTGGCGGCCCTTAAGGCCTCTTGGAGGTGTGAAAAATTGAAGCTTTGCAATCAAAAGTTACGGCCTTTTATAACACTGTTTTTCCTTTCATCTAGAATTATGAAATGTACTAGAATAAGCTGTAAAACCTTACAGCAAATTTAAAAGAAAAAGTCCGAATAGTCCGAAATTTTGTCATATCACGTAAATATTTTTTTTTGCAAATTTGCTGTTGAAATTTGCCTAATTTCAATTTCTGTATTAATTTTTGTTACTTAATAATTTTTTTTCGTTAGCAGCTGATTGAGTAGAAAGAATGTAAGTGCTATTTTTAACTGGTTGCAAAATTTCTACCATTCTAATTGTTCTTTTTATACAATGGTGTCAATTCGATGTAACACGATTTAACTTATTTGACAGGACCTAACTAAATTTACACATTCTGCCTTTTTGTTTTTGTATCGAAAAACAATGACAGACTGCTTAAATTTAGTTTAAGTACTTCAAATAAGTAAAATCATGTTACACCGAATCGACACCAGTGTATGTAGTCACAGAATTACCTAATTAATAATTAATTATTAATAATTACATAATTGCCTAATGGCCATATCGTAAAACTGTGATGTAGTACATAAATTAACGACTCAATCATAGATACATGGTTGTTAATCGTCATAAAGTGGACGTGAACAACTTCCCTAACATCACAAATTTTTGGAATTAAAATTCAAAATTTTACTCTTATTTAAATCGATCTTATGACTAGCCAGCATTGTATAGGGAATATTTTGTTACTTGAATTGACTTGGCCAGAAAATTATACTTGAATTGACTTAGATCACGTCTTGTAAAGTAACTAGAGTTTCATGCAAAACAAACTTCAAAAAACGTCCGGACAGTTGTTTAACGGAAGACAAGGATAGAAATAGCAATGTTAGACTGAGAGGGAGAACGGCGAAAGTACACCACCGTGAACAATAAGTGACTTTGTGTTCAGTCACTTTTATATGTGATCTAAGAGAATAGACCAAATATTTTTAGTGACGTGTGTAGAAGACCCAGTTTTTTTTCAGTCAATAAATACATCCACTCACCAACTCATAACCTTTAGCTGATGCTGCAAGGCTTCGTTGACCTCACCAGCGCCTACGCCAGGAGCCACCTTGATAGACGGAGCCTCCTCTACAAACAAGAATAAAATTTAGAAAAGGGACTTCGTTTTCTTATTACCAAATATATTTATCAACTGTAAAAGCTAAAGAATTAATTTGCTAAACAGAACTGTTTGAAAAGTGTGTCATCAATTTATTTTATAAAATGTGGATTATATGACGGCTCAATCACGCAGGTTAACTGACCTGAAGCACGGTCATTATACTGAGATGGGTGTGGTATTTTTCAAGAACATTTCCGTACTTTAAGAGGCACGTTAAGCTGTCGGTGCCGTTTGCTAGCAAAAGATGGCAGTCGTTAAGCCAAGTAAGATGCCTTATAGGCGGCTTGAAAAACTTTAGACAGTGGGGTTCGCCACTAGGTCTGCAACCTCCCCGAACCTGGATTAGGCCACCGTGTGCGGAGTATGGCCTATCCTTTTCGAGTTTGGGAGCCCCAGCAGTGGAGTCGTTTATGGGTTGCTAACGACAAATTCAGCAAGAACTTTGTGTTTTAATCTTCTTAATGAGGATGAAATTTAATCTAGGAATCTAAAATAGCATGCAAATTATATTTTTACGAAACTTCAAATGTTACAGAGTTAATGATCTTGGCTTTACTTAAGGTTGACTTAATCTATTAGTTGATAAACACATTTGATAACTGAAACTGTAGAAATTTCCCCAGCAACCCATACTGAATTCCCAAAAAGATGAAAGGAATTTTCATACAGATCGATCAACAGTTCCGAGACTTTTGTATAGGGTCCATTTTTTTTGCGAATTCAGTATGGGTTCTTATGGGGAAATTGTTTAGTTTCGTGGGCAGGGTCCGTTAATAAAGTACTACTTTGCAGTTGCACCCTGCAGTTACAATGAAATTAATAAAGAGTTAGACGTAAAATAAACTGAAAAAGCACATCTATTTACAATCATGCGCATTTGAATTAAAATTATGAACGACCTTAACGTTAACAAAGACATGAATGATTAACAAATTAGTTTGATTCCTGTAAAAATGCGTGTTACAATGTTTTTACAGTACATTATTTTGTTCGTTGCGTACATTAACCGTTTGGCGTTTGTGACGAAAACTGAATCCGAAACTACTTTAGTTTTCTCTTCCTTCGACCGACGATTTTTACACAAACAAATAATTACGAGGGCGTTGAAAACTTGATGACGTCGAGGATAATCGAATTCTTAGTTAGAACAGATTGCTGACCTTCAATGTAATCCTAAATATTGTCTTAAAACTAGATGGTCGTTTCGGTCGAGTAAAAGTATAACAACAATAAAAGTATAAGATAAGCCACCTCCATGGCGTAATAGTTAGTCCATTCGCATTCGCGGGTTTGATTCGGTGGTTTGAGTTGGTTGTTTTTCATAGCCCGCCTGGCTAGCTACCACCATCTTATCCACGTCTTGCCGCCAAACATCAGTGTTAACTGCATTGGTGTGTACTGGCTTGAAGATAAGATAGCCAGATCCCCCCATTGCGTTGGGGAATCTTGGTAAACCCGCTTCCATCTTCGGCATCATCGTCACTTACCATCAGGTGAGATATTGCCAAGGGCTTATCAAATGTGAATAAAAAAAACGAAATAATTTCGACTTCAAACTGTGGAAAGACAGTATTCCGATCGTGGCGACCGCAAGCGGCGACCTCGACTATTACTTTGTATGAATTAATACGAAGCACTGACGAATTCAAGCGACCGGTTCGCGCGACCAGTAGGAATAGATTTAGTGCGCGCGACGCGTTTAGATAATAGAAGACCGAGTGTAGATAGATGGATGTATTCAACGCACTTCTATTCATTGCATTTTTTTGTCTTCATCGCGTTTCGCCTAGAACTTAATTTGTCACACATGTATTTTTTCCCTCCAACTGATTTGCCTAACGTAACTTTGCCGTGTTAAATGTTTGCTCCGTCGTCGGTGATTTGACTTTTTATTTCCCATATTACTATATCGCTAAAAGGTGAAACTAGCGAAGTTGGTTCTGGCGCTTCGCCGGCCGTTTGCGGCGCACACTCGCTTCGCTCGCTTGGCTCGCGCATTGTCTGTCATGTCGAATATAACAGCTCGACGCTTTACCCCTCACTTATGTAACCACTTTTCTTTTGCGGGGGGGTCTGTCTCCCGACACCCCCCATATCGACTAAGAAAAATGATTATTGGAACTGAAGCAGAAAGCGACGAGAAAAAACCTTCTGTCCCGTTTTTACCCTTTGGGTACGGGACCCTAAAGATATAAAGGCGGATTTATCTTTAGAAGAGATTTCTTCTAACAAACCGTTTAAATGTGTTTAAAATGTCAATACATAAGTACGAGCCTAAGATTTACTGACAATTTAAATGAATATGACGTTCCAAGTCGTAGCTAGAAATTAAGTTTATACGCAAGTTACTAAAGGGATTGACTTCTTAAATTGTATTTGATGACGAACAACTTTCTTTACTCAAGGGTTCAAAAAAGAATCCACAACAAAATCTGCTGACTGGCCATTTTTGTACTTTCCGTTATTTATGCGAACTGACAGGGTCTGGGGATTTTGTCTAAACTGGGGGTGATCACAAAAATGTTTAGTCTCAGTAAAAACTATTCATATAAGTAGGTATGTAGTGTAGGAAAAATAAAAACTAACTAACATAGGGTAAGATTCCCTATTCCTGACAGTCGCTTGTTTCATGTCACTTTCCTCTAAAAGCGTAGAATATAAGATACATTTTTTTAATTAACATAATTTGTTTTGAATTTTCAAAACAATTACATAATTATTTTATAATTTATTACGGCTTTAGAAGGGGATCACATAAAAGTGGCGACTGACAAAAATAAGGGGTCTTACGGTACATGTACCAATTAAAATGGAACGATAGAGGATTCATGCTACGAGTACACGGAACATCAAAAATATTAAATTTATTATTAAAATTGTCTTACGGACTATTTCCATTGGCGCCGCCGCCACTGTAGTCGCCACCGCTGGGTATTTGAGACATCATTATTATTATAATGAAAATATTTGTGAAAAGCATTACCTAATACCCTAATTTTAAATTATAATAATTATATACGGATACTTTGATTTGCTCTTCGTTTCATGTAAGTTTAAGGCCATCATTTTATGTAGGTTTAAGGCTCTAATCACTTTTACACGCGCGGAACGGGATTAAGCCGGTAGGAAAGTTTTATGTCAATGCTATAAGATTGCCAGTTCCATCGTTCGACCCGAATCGGCGGCCTTCAGACTTTTCATTCGGCCGTTGTTTTTAACGCCTCTATTGCGTTGACATAAATATTTTTGACAAGGAACACTGGTTTCGGTATGGGCGGGATCACCATTAGCGACACCAACACCGAAACTGCCGTTACCGTGTCGCGCATATAACTCGGACTTTTAAACCGATTGGCCGGCCTAAATAGATCGCAATTCAGAGATCTCATACAAAATGAAAGCAGGGTTCCTCTTTTAGTTGGGAGTGAGCATGACGGAGTTCGTGCAGCCGACGATTTCTAGGACACTCCTAGTGTGGGAGAAACCTTAAGGTGCGCACAGACTACAGGTAGCCTTAAGTTGGTAGCTCACCCCGAGGCTGTCTCTAGTCTGTACGCACCTTAACGCTCGGTCATCGGAAGGTTAGATGAAGCTCCTCTGTTCAGTGACTTATGTTAGATAGTTAGGTACCTATGACATCTGTATTTTGCGTGAATTTCCTAAAAAATAATTATCATACACATGTATCGAGTTACACATTTTTAATTTAAATAATGGTCTACACAATGAACAGAATAGAAGCGCCTTCCCCTATGGAACGAGCGCACCACAAGTATGAGCAAACTCTTAAAAGTACCTACCTACTTTGCTCAATACATCATCATTCGGGCACGCACATCCATCACACATTTCCAAACTTCCTGATCAACACGTTATTACAGTGCTATATATTAATTTTAAATTTTTAAATGGACAAAAGTTGGCTACCGATGCTCGCAAATGAATAACGTAATGAGAAAAGTGTCGAGCTTGCTCACAATTTGGCGCACGCGCTTCGTAAGCGAAGGCGCTTCTATTGGATTCTACTGTTTAATGAGACCAGCTGCCTTCCTGAGACCACGGCTGTCGGCAGTGCGCGGTGCGAGGCGCGCGACACGTCACACATTTGGTAAGCAATAGTGTTGTTACAGTTTGCCACAACTTATAATTCCGTTCGCGGTTTTCGTTTGCGCACAAAAGCGCAGATAAATTTCCGACACTAGCTGAACCGCCAGCATGTGAACAATTTATATGGAGCTTTATTTATATGCGCTGTTCGTACATTATTGCTTGCTATGCAATCCTAGTTCTATCCCACTCACACTGTTCAAAGAAGATTAGGCACACATAACGGTCTGCGACTATACCACGAACTCAGTCTACCAATCACGCATGGCGCAAGATTTCAGCGCGCTTAGTAATTATTGGTGGATCGACACTTGCCGCACTACTGAAATTGGAAGATTTATAATTGACTGGGCCGGTAGGTGGCTACGTCTCTTTACTCAATGGCTACGTATACAAGCAAGTAGGCACTGTGGCCCTTCCATCCAGCCTTTGGGCAGGTGTCAGGGCACTTGGGGCAAGCCAGTAAATGTCTCATAGTATGTGGATTTGCACTTTTCTCTTTCACAGAAACCCCACCGACATAACATCCCTGCATCATCCAACGTAGTCTTTAGTCATTACAGATATTTCCAAAGCGACGAAAAGTCACTGTCTGGCGTCCTGTTAATGTGACCAGGGACGGCGCGCCTACCGACAGGCGACGACGTCCTCCTCCTGTTATGTGACCAAGGACCACGCGCCTATCGACCGGCGACGTCCCAGTTGGGCGGTACACAGTGTGATGTAAAGCGGCAAATGGTAGACAGACACTCTATTCACGACACTCAACAACTTTTACCGAGGAATCTAAACAATTCAAGTAAAAATTACCATTCTAATACGGTATTTAACCATTAGTCATTTGGGTAACTTTTTATGCAACGACCTAAAATTGTTCGTGTTACTGACACGTAATGATAAATATAAAATGAATATAAATATCTAATGAGTAAGTGTTTGTAGGAGAAAAACTATTCAGTGAATATTTTATAATTTATTTTTGATACCGTCAAATACGTCTATAACGATAATTGGGTATGCTAAAAAAAAATGTATTTTTTTTAATTTTTTTTCTGATGGTTTAGACCATTTTGAAAAACTAATTTGAATATTTCATTTTTTAAGCCTCTAGATATTTTTAAATATTTTTTTAAATTTTGAAACCTTGATGACGTCATCGGTTCACATTACTATGAAACGAACAGCCCTATTTCACTCAAGTCACTCAAGTCAATCATTCCCAAAGGTTTTTTGGCGGGATTTGTGGTAGACGCATTCGTAGTTTTATTTTGTTGTCATTTCATTGCACCGGCACTAGCATTACAAATCCAACAGCTAAGGAAGCCTAAATACGTCAGACCTGGCTGTATGGTCTTAGTAACCTTTGCCTTTTCCGAAACGAAACTATCACAAAGCCAACAACGAAACGTCAAAGTCAAAATTTACTTGTCATCAAACATCATAATCTATGTATGGACAAGGCCTTCAGAGTTTAAATGTTTTTTAGAACCACAATAAAAATTGGACCTCTAATGAATATCTTACCCATTTATGTATTTAATTTGAATGACGTTCTAATAATATTTGATTGTTTCAAACGTAGTTTTTGGTGGATGATAAATAAATAGTGCCTTTTTCAGTGCTCGACGAAAGCTCGTCCTCAAATGCAAGGTCCGTAATTGATATGACAAGTAAGAGTGCACGTTCCGTTCAGTGGTGAAATAAGGTTTTATTGTAAACTCGTGACGTCATAGGGGTCAAATGAAGGTTATTGTCCTTTTCCGATTTTTTTACGCAATCTTTTACTTTTTCGAGTGGAAAATGAAAAAATATGGCTTTAAATAAAAATATCTCGAAATGGTTTTTTTATTTTCATGGCTTATAAAAAATTTAGCATACCCAATTATATTAAAGGTTTAATTTTTTTATTTCCTCTGATCGTACAGGTTCCTTGGGGAAAGTTGTGCAGGTTAATGAGTAGCATCTAGAATTTGCCGCTTTTCAGCGAATAAAACGTCACCCCGTCCGGGGTAGCTGGCACATAACTGCAAACCCCCTAGCAGGTAATAGGCTAGTTGACTGATGGTAACTTGAGTTACTTTTTATTATGTGTCCAAACAAGTTTGCTCAAAAATGATTGAAATAGTGACAAATTGACGTCATAGTTCTTCAGCATCATTGATGAAGTGTACTTTGTGGTTTTATTTAATTAAAAATTAAAGACGCGAAGTAAAACAAAACAAGTAAGGATTTTATAAAATTTCTATAGAAGGCACTTTAGGGAACAACATTTTATATTTTATTTTTGTCAACTACCCTATTCAGCTCACGAAACTAATGAATTTTCCATATGGAACCTATACTTGATTCGCGAAAAATTCCACTCATACAATGTTAGCTGATCAGATGTTCAATTTAGTATGGAATGTTATTTTTTTTTGCGAATTGTGTGCTTATGGTAAAATTGTTTAATTTCATGAGCTAAATCACTAGCTAAGAGGTTCGCAGTTATTTACCAGTCAACCTGTATGTATATATGTTAAATTATTAAACACAGAGCAACAGAGACGGCATGCAAGTATTATCAAGGGTTAATTAATGTCTGTCCAGCAGCGATTGGCTTACGTGCGGAGAAGTCTCGTACCGCCGGCGCGGACGCCACCGCTGCACGCATAACACACTCGCCTTAGTATGTACTTCATTACACTATCAGTCAACTTGGCAACAATTAAATGGATTTAAATGACCGTTAAAATATTTTACGCTGCGCTATTTCACTACCATAGCAACTGGAGGTGTATCGAAACGAATTGTCAAAATTGTACATTGTACATCGGAATTCTTTTTCATAATCTCTTTATTTGTAACTAGATACCGGAGGTCGTGGATTCGATTCCCAGCGAAGTCTAACTTTTTAAGACTCGGTTTGGTTGGTGAAAAGGCATTTTATACACCCGCTTGGCTAGCTACCGCCATCTTATCTAAGTCTTGCCGTTAAACATCAATGTTAACAGCATAAATGTGTTCCGGCTTGAAGATAAGATACCCAGTTCCCTACTGCGTTAAGGAATGTTGGTAAGCCCGCTTTCACCTTCGGCATCATTGTCAATCTTACAATCAGGTGAGATGATGCCAAGGCCTTACTAATTATGAATTAAAAAAAGATAAAGTTTAAATAAAAAATAATAAATAAAATCACTCACGGTCATCTAAGAATAACTAACTAAGAATTCCTGTACTATGGGAATCGAGAGTGACATAACTCTATATACTCTATAATTATATTGTTTGCTCTGTTCCTGGGGTGTTTGATATATATCGAGAAGACCACTCTGCCACCGGGTGTCATACATATGGCATGTACAATTTTGACAGGTAATTCGCTTCGATACTCCAACAGCCTGCATTGACGCTTTCTGATTCGACTATATTTAAAATACAAACAAAAGTCTGAAATAGAAAAAAATCCGTTTCATTTTTGCCAAGTTTTTTAATCTAGCACAAAAAATGGTTGCTGTCAACAATTGAACACACTTCTTGGCTCAAATATAATAGATTTTATTGTTAGTTTAAATCACTGCCCAAACTACAAATCAAGCTTATAAACTGACTAATACACAAACTGTTACTCAGTATTAGATTAGAGCACACAACTTACTGAGCAGCATTTAATCTATTAAACAAAGTGCAAAAGTGCTGCCCTAGCCCAGACTAAAAGAAATACTTACTCATAAGAAAAAAAAAATGGTCGAAGACAAAAATAAGGGCGATATAAAATTGAATTTAAATTCTCATTTTTATGCAACAGCTTAGAATATGGAGAAACCGTTGTCGGTAATAAAAACTAATAGTTAGAAAGTACTGACACCTATTAAATGCTGGATCTTTTTTATGAAACTAAATAATTTCTTACAAAAAACCATCGTTTTTATTATTTAAGGAGCTTTATTAGGTGTTGGTTCACCTCGTCCCGCTAGCGGCTAATTAAAATAAAAAAACCGGCTATATGCAAGTCGGACTCACGCAGAGTAGGGTTCCGTAGTCAATTCAAAAAATAAATTTATAGTTTAAAAAAACAAAATTATTTTTGCAGTTGGTAATATTAGAATAGTTTTGTTTTATTGCGAATCAAACCCATAGTTCATCCTTAGATCAAATATAAAAGACCTACATTTATTTATTTATTTACTTTCAATAAGAACCCCAACATTTGTTCGCAAAAGAATTGGGACCTCTCGTGCTAAGTTAACCTATCAGGTACCATTATTTTAGGGTTTCGTACCTCAAAAGGGAAAAACGGTACCATTATAGGACCACTCGCGTGTCTATCTGTCACAGTTAATTTGCTTCGAAACTAATGAACCGATTGAGTTGAAACATATGTAAGTTGGTGAACTAATGGGACTATTTTTTTTAAATACAGATGCACAGTTCTTTACCTATAGATCACAGGAAAACCTACCAGAAGTCTATGGTGTTTAAAGTAAAATTGGAAATTTCCCAATCAACGTACGGAATCCTTTCCACGCGAGTTTAACTCGCACTCGTCCGGTTTTGCGAATTGACTAGTGGTATCTCGGGGTAAGTTTTCCAGTTTCAAGAGTTTGATAGTATCAGTACATTTGTTTACACCTATGTGCGAATATTGTCTGAAATCGTGTTTTAGCTATACAAGGTGTAATAAACTTTATATAGGACCCGTGACAGGGAGGGAATCTACTCATCGTTTTTACAACTTTTCCCAAGAACACATAGTTAATTCTCACAAAAAATTTGGATTTTTAACACAAATCTATCAGCCGATTAACAATTTTCTGAGAAGTCCATTTTTTTAAGACTTGCGTATTTATTTCTTGGGCAAAGTTATTATGTTTGATGTGTGGAAGCCCCAGTTAACGGCTCCAGCACCAATTTTGTTACACTCTGTATAAAAACTATGTCCTTCGACCTACCCAAACCAAACTATACCCCAATCGAATCTAACCCCTACGCCCATAGTCATACAGCCGTACATACCGTGATGCGTGCTGCCTCGCTTGGCGTAGAGTTTCAGCTTATCCCTGAGGGCGCCACGTTCACTCTCCAAAGAGTCTATGTCTTGCTGGAGATGGTCCATCGTCTCTTCGAACTCTTTCTCTTTCCTGTGGTGTGAGAGAGAAGTGTTATGTCCATAAGTATGTTTTCTTCGAGGAATAATCTGGAATCTTTCAATTAGTCGAATCAGTCTTTTTATCGTTATATCAAAAATGCTATTCGGTTCTGAAATTTTCCACGTTGTTGGCTTATGACGTCAATTATAAGTAATACCTTTAACGAACATTTTTTTTGGTTTTATAATGAATATAAAATCCAAACAGTTAAACTAAAGACTTAAGATGATTGTGAAGCTGCGACTTTTTATACATACGGCGTTAACGATTTTCACCTCTTAAATGTTAACAGATTTGGACCAGTTTTTGATAGGTTGTCAGCCAGAACAAAAACTAGGCTTATACGTTTCGTTTTTTAAATTACTGATTATAAATAATCAAAATAAGGCCGAAATTAGTTTTGTATGAAAACACGTGAACGACAATAAAATTAAACATATTAATCAATAAAACAAAAACGTATAAACCTGGATTTTGTTCGGACTGACAACCTATCAAAAATTGGTTCAAATCGGTTAACAATTAAGAGGTAAAAATCGTTAACGCCGTTTGTATGAAAAGTTGCAGATTCATAATCCTCTTAAGGCGGCTCGATTAGCACACTAGCGCCGCCAATAGAAATAAATAATTTACTCATTCTTATGGACTTTAATCGAAATCATTGGGTATTTTGCGTACATATAGGGGTGCAAGGTGTTTTTTTAATTATTTTTGTATAACTTTACTTATTAACAACAAGTTATGAATGTCGATATTGTCAAAAGCGGCCACTTTAACAGTTTTGAAAAAATGTCTTGTTGTAATCTTTACAGTTATAAAATTACAATTAAACAATACTTTTTCCTCCCCTATATGCGGAAAATACTCAATGATTTCGATTTAAGTCCTTATGAATGAGTAAATTATTTATTTCTATTCGCGGCGCTAGTGTCATACTTAATCGAACCACCTTAATATATTAATTCGTAAGGACGGACCCATCAACATTGAAAATGAGCCCACAGTTGTCAGTAAACGCATACTGTTTAACCGCCTCCTTAGCGTAATAGCAAAGTATATATATTAGTGTAATAGTTAGTCCATTCGCTTCACACCAAGAAGTCGCAGGTTCGATTCCCGGTGGGTTCTAACTATGTACGACTCTGTTTGGTTGGTAACAGCATTTTCGAAGCCCGCCTGGCTAACTACCACATATTGCCGCAATTTTTAAGTGTTCAGGCTTGGAGACAAGATAGCCAAATCCCCATTGCGTTGGGGAATCTTAGTAAGCCCGCTTCTATCTTCGGCATGCTCATCACTATCCACCACAAAAATGAAGCCAAAGGCTTATTAAATGTGGATAAAAACTGTCACCACAGCGTGACCACAGCCTACTAGATTGACAGTTATAAAAAGAGAACATTAAAAAAAGTTCGAATAGGTAGTTATTCTGGGTGCAATAAATTGGTGTAGGTTCTGCTAACTGGGGCTTCTACTCATCATACTGAACAACTTTCCTCAAGGAACCTATAGTATATTTAAAAAAAATAGGACCCTTCTTACAAAAATGCAAAAAATTGGTCGATCAGCTTATGGATTTGTAGGAAGAGGTCAATTATTATTTTTTGCGATATCACCAAAGTCATAGAACAAAAGTTGTTTAGTAACATGAGTAGAAGCCCCAGTTAACAGGACCTACACCAATTCTGTTACAGCCTGTATAGATGTAGTCTTTCATGGATCAAATTTGGCACACACAGTAAAGTGACACAGGGAATAACAACTATGTGACATTGGATTTCGTACCACGGAAAATGTTAGGATTCCCAACTGCTTTGGATCCCGGTTGACTACTGTCCCGTTAAAATGAAATAATTGGTTTAACTCACCTCTTCAGTTGGTTTTGTGCATCTTCTAATCGCCTTTGCAGCTGTTCCGCACGTAATTCAGCGTCCCTAGCCGCCGATGTAAGTTTCCGCTCGCCGAGTTCGCGTCGAATCTGCATCTCTGACACCTCTTCTTGTTTTACCTGTCATTTAATAAAGGTAATCAAGCCCTCGATATTTCACTGCGCATTACAAACGGCGGACAAGCACAAGTTAATTGGACGCTCTAGCCGCACTTTGAGATAAGAAAAAGCTTGGACCCGTTACGTTGCCAGGTGAACTATTTAGTAAGGCGGACAATATCTGGTGACGTCACTTATTGGGTGGTCACTAATTACCCAATTTGGAAGTATAGAAAATTTTCACAGGTACGTAGCTTTAGCAAGTAATGACGACAGTAGTAAGACGGACAACATCTGGGAAAGTCGCTAAATGGGTGGTACCCAATTTGGAAGTTTAGAAACTTTGCACAGGTATGTAGCTTTAGCAAGTAATGTCACTAGTAAGGCAGCCAATATCTGGTAAACATTTCACAGGCAGGCATGTAGCTTTAGCAAGTAATGTCACTCAGTATCATGGACTTCGTAGTTTACCCTAAGCGTAGTTAATCGTATGTTTGTGCTCAGCATGGATGTAAACGAACCAGTCGCCATCAACACTCAAGAATCCTATTTGATATTGAACAGGAAACGTTGAAAGTTTACTACCTAATCACGCCGATATGGCTGATGATTTTGAAAGGTTTATATTTATATTAAAAATAATGATTTATTAAGTAAAAAATGAATAATTGAAACGTGTTTTTAATATTATTCGTCAAATCACTATTAAGTCTGTTTAAAAATGTTTCATCAAAAAATTACGTAAATGATTATTTTCTGCTTTATTTTAATTGTTTTAATCTTAACATTGAATTGTCATCCAGTTTTTACATAAGTTTTAAGTTTCATGTAGACTTGAGCTAGAGAGTTCAACGGGAAGTTACTTAAAAATCGATTGCAAAACTAGTACCGAACAGACTGACAAGAAAATTGGTTGCTCAAAACTGCATGTTAATGAGTTAGCTCCCAGCACTAGTAACCTCGTGTTCAACTGTAAATGGCCAAGTATTTTTACGAGCACACCTACAAAGTACAAACCCCTCCCTCCATACCCCGTGAACTGATGATCTAGTGAAGGTCGCAGGAAGCTCGCTCAACCGCCTTCGTGGCGTAGTGGTTAGTCTACTCGCTTCACACCAGAAGGTATAGGGTTGGATTCCCGACAAGGTCTAACTTTCAAAGACTCAGTTTAGTTGGTGGTAGGGCATTTCCTAAGCCCGCCCGGCTACCACCTTCTTATCGAAGTCTTACCGCCAAACAACAGGTCAATAGGAAGGCTCTGGCATATGTGTGAATGGTAACGATGAAACCTGCATACCTTGATCCCTTCAAAATCCTGCAAAAACCCATTGGATGTATAGCGGCCTCAGTATTCTCTAGCTTGATGTTGACCCTCCGGGTCTTCTTCAGCTACTTCTTAACATACTGGGCACGCAGCACTACTGTAGAAATTGGTAGGTGCTGTTGTAATACTTTAAAGTCTACTGTAACTCCTTGACATCGACCTCCTTGTTCTTCAGCTTGATGATGAGGTTCTTGATCTCCTCTAGTTGCTTCTTGACGAGCAGGGCGTGAGTATTACTGGAATAGTTGGTAAGTTCTGTTATGATACCTTGAAAGCCTTCCACAACTCCTTAATGTCAGCCTTCATGTTCTCCTGATTGATAGAGAGGGTCTTAGTCCATCTGCTTCTTGACGATCTGGGCGCGTAGAACTATTGCATAGTTTGTAGGTGCTGTTATGATACCTTGAGAGCTTTCCTCAGCTCCTTGATGTCGGCCTCTTTGTTCTCCAGCTTGATAGTGAGGGTCTTGGTCTCCTCCAGCTGCTTCTTGACGAGCTGGGCACGCAGCACTACTGGTGGTGTTGGCTGTGTACGAAATAAAATGATTTTAAATGAGTAGCATTAAAAATAACACCACTACTATACATGGTGTAATAAATTTGCTGTAGGACCCGTTACCTGGGGCTTCTACTCATCATACTGTACAAATTTCAATAAAATTTAAATTGTCAAAAATATAATTGGACCCTCCTTACTCAAGTACAGAAAATTGATTAATACCATATTATGTATAATTTTTTTCTTGGTTCTTCTCCACATCAACCGCTTTTTTTGGTTAATTGAATTACTTAGTTTTTGTAAGTGAGTATCCTTTGAAAAAAATCATACTTTTAGTATTTGAAGTATGTACCCCGTGCAAGGCCCGTAGCGCTGAGCGCTGAGACACCTGTATAGTTAAGTACTTGATCGATCGTGGTACTCCTGGCAGAATATTTCACTACTTTTCAAAGGGCGATGAACGCGGACAGGTCTTTCCCGGGCCCTGGTTTTCCTCGCACAATAGATGAGATGACTGCATCAAAAATTAATTATGAAATTAAAAATAAAATAAAAATTGCTCTTCTATTGACAAAAAAATCTTACTCATTTTGTTTTGCACTGCGTGATCATTTTGTTAATCACAAACTGAGAAACTATGACGTCAAGCGTTCCTGTTTTACACATTTTTATAACAAAATATCGTTTATGACAAATGATAAAAAGGTTAGCTTACCCGTGAACCCAATGATTCGAACATGGAATTTTATTTTTCTGAACACCCAGTTTTTCTGTCGTAACTATCAGATCCGCTACCCAGAGGAAGACTCGCCAAGCGAGGCTCCTCGGCACTATCATCATCAAAACTAACGAACCTATTGTCGCTCGCTTTGCTCGCTCAACTCTAGTTCAGTTGAGAAATCGTCCAGTGGCTATGTATTAAGTCTACAAGGACATAGAATTACTAATGTACCCATCAACAGATCGGGTCCACGGGCAAACGACTATAAAAAGTGACTAGCAGTCAAAATCCCTGTTGTTTGTAGATCGACACTTCCCGCGGCCGCGCTACTAAAATTTGTCTACTCGCAAGTACATCAGGAAGAAATATTTCTGTGTATCCAGATTTGGAAGTTACCAAAACGTCCTAGAACATTCAGAATGTGACAGGTTTTTTCAGAAGTTATTATATCGTACCTTTTCCGTCTGCACATTGGTGTTGGACATCATGTCGTACTCCTTGTCTTGCACGAAGTTGGCCAATTTGGTGACGTCAGCGGACACCACGGAAAGCGAGTGCTTGATCGTCTTCACTGGGCCGTGGTCCTCCTGTTGACAAAAATTATGTGACAATAACATGTATGAAATGCTCGATAATAGGGGTGAAGACAGCATCAGAAATAAATTGTGAACTCTTGATCACTAAATTGCCCTCCTACTTAAACTTCGGAAAACCTTACTCGTTTTATTATCCTTCATCTTCGATTTTTATTCATAAAATTATAAAATGAGTACATAAATGACGCTGCTAAACTATGACGTCACGCCTGGGTATTTCAAATATTTTTAGAACAAAATGTCGTTTTTGACAGATGATAAAAAGTAAATCAGATGACTAGCATTCGTCGTCCCTATTATGACATTTAAGGTAGGGTCCAATCAAAATTAGTTGACTGCAACAAAAACACATTACGTAATTATTTTTTCCTATAATACCCTTCTGTCCACTAATTTCAATAAACCTTACTCGGTTTGTTTTTATCGAGTCCTAAATTTTTTACTCACCACTTAATTAGTACATTAATTTATATGCTAGTTACTTACATGGTGATAGATTTTATCAACGGCAGCGTTCCATAACGCTTGGGCAGCGGCATGGTCTACCGCACCCGGCTCCCCGCGCTCCCCGCACGTGCTTGAGCACGCGGTGCATGCGCGTGCGCATAGTGAGGTTGCACGTGCACACTTGTATAGGGTCGTCGCGCATTCGCCGCGGAGACGCTCTACTAGCTGTTGGATGAAAGAAAATATTACGGTTAGGTTAGATTATTAATAGAAGGGTAGAAAAAATAGCCTCCATAGCGTAGTGGTTAGTCCACACGCTTCACACCAGGAAGTCGCGGGTTCCTTCACGGCAGGGTCTTACTTTGTAAGACTTGATTTGGTTGGTGTTATTTTAAGCTCGCCTGGCTCTCTACCACCATCTAAGTTTGCCGCCAAACATCAGTGTTAACGTTATGTGTATTCGCATGAAAAGAAGTTTAACATTAAACTGCGGAATCTTAGTAAGCCCGCTTCTATCTTCAGCATCATAGTCACTCACCATAAGGTGAAATGATGTCAAGGACTCATCATATGAATTTGACCCAAGTTAAAAAAGATCATAATCCATGACGACTATTTGTTATAATGTGTTGCTTATTGTCTGGGTCGACAAATGTTAAAAAGTGGCGCTTATTTCTTTTGTCCCAGACCTTTGTGGCAATTTAATGTCCTAAACTTTGTCCCAATAAAGAAAATACAGAATGTAAAAGGGCTGAAAACCATCAGGGTTACAGGGTACAAGTGAAGTGTCGTAAACATTGAAATGTCCTACAGATCCAAGTTGTCGGCGATAAGCACGACTTCAGGCGGCAGACGTTGCCATTCTTGCGTTGCTTCTGCAGATTCTGGCTCCAGGTATTGACCGTTTTTAACAGCTAGATCTCTAATCCGTTTAGCCGAAGGTCTGGTTATCATGGAAACGTACCTACAGATGACAGCGTTCAGTGCGACCCCAGGCGGCAAACATCGCCATTTCTTCTTGATTTGCTGCTGCAGATTCTGGCTCCTGGTGTTGTGACTGTTGAACTGCTGTACATCTTGTACATTTAGCCGATGATTAGTTACTATGGATACGTACCTGCAGATCCAAGTTGACGGCGTTCAGCGCGACTCCAGGCGGCAGACGTCGCCGTATATTCTTGAGTTGCTGCTGCAGATTCTGGCTCGAGGTTTTTATGTATTCGTGCAGCTGCCCCAGCTCTTGTTGGTGATCTGATTGCTGTGGACAAAATAAACGGCTTATTTAATTTTGCTGACAAAGTTCCTTTATGCCAAATGGAGGTTGATGTAGATTTTATCAGACCGACAAATATGGCTCGACTATCTATATCCTTCACACTGAGAATCGTAGTCTCAAATCATCATCATCATTACAGCTCATATACGTCCCCACCGAGGGGCTCGAGCCTACCCTGAGTCAGGGCGATTAGGCCTTAGTCGACCACGCGGGCCCAGTGCGGGTTGGTCGACTTCACACACAACCTTCGAGTTTCTTCGCAGGCGTGTGCAGGTTTCCTCACGATGTTTTCCTTCACCGTTAAAGCAATCGGTAAGTATGTACGTAAGCATGTCTCAAATATTGTCTTAAAACTAGACGGCGGCGCCAAGTAGTTTCAGATCGAATAAAACTATGAGTTAGTTCGTTTTTTGCTTAAAAATATAAAATAATTTTGACTCTATAATGTGCAAAAGACACTTTGATGAGCAGCGTGGAAAAGTAAAAGATTGAATTGATACGGCAAGTCACTTGTTTTAATGCAACACACAGAGAGAGTGAGTATATTCCTGTGTTACCCTACTTATAATTTAGTATTATTGTGTTGCTAGCCAACACACTTTTTAGGGTTCCGTACCTCGAAAGGAAAAAAGGATCTGTGTTGTCCGTCTGTCTGTCTATCTCTCAAAACCCTTTTCCGCAGAAACGCATGGAGGTATCAAGTTAAAATTAATATTAAATACAATGTTTACGATCCCTAGAAGCTGTAAAAATAATCAAGGTTCTTAGTCAATGATATAAAAATATAAGGTCATTTTACAGCCATTTATATCGCATTTTCTATATTTGCAAGTAAATCAAAACCATAGAATCATTAAATTTAACAAGAAGCGAGGTCTTACAGCACCAGCAAAGAAAAAGTTCTATTTTTGTGATTACAAACTTATATTTGCAGTTGGAAAGTTCAATGTGTCTTTAAACGAGGAGGCATAAGTATGTATATCAGTCTCTGGTAACCCATAACACAGGGAATCCTACTTTGGGGCCAGATGACCATGTGTGATTTGTCCCAGAATATTTATTTCTTTATTTTATTTATTTATAAAACCGGCCAAGTGCGACTCCGCTTCACACAAACAGGGTTCCACACCAAAACTTTACCAACAGAACAAGACTTCTCAGTACATACTTTGCTCTAGGTAAATAGGGTCTACCTATGTTGGACTTAGGATATTTCATTGGTCCTGAGAAAAGGAAAAACTTCTATAATCTATGCATTCAACCTCATGTACTGTGATTTTTCAAGATTTTAGGCCCCGTAGTTTCAGAGATACGGGGGAGAATGGTCAATTTTGTCTCACATATTTTCTTAAATAACTTCTAAGATTTATCTTAAAATTTGATATGATGTCACACGATATAGTTTGGAAATCTTTATTTTTTTTAACTTTCTTCTTTACCCACCAAAAGTGGCCTCCACGTTTAAAATTCATTTATTTACGTTACTCGTCCGTCTTTGGGTAATTTAGCGACGACGGTGGCATAATGGCAAGGGCCGCTGCCTCCTGTCCGGGAGGTCGTGGTTTGAACCCTGTCACGTACCAATGTGTTTTCAAATTTCGATTTCATACGTACGTGACCAAAAACATAGTCCTGCACACGCCTGCCAAAAAACTCTAAGGTTGTGTGTAAAGTCGACCAACCCGCACTAAGCCCGCGTGGGCGACTAAGGCCTGATTCAGGGTAGGCTCGAGCCTCTCGTACGAGTACGTATATGAGCTGATATGATGACATGTCTGTCTTTGGGACACCGACTTACGTATGTGTACCTTATTTCAACTCAATCGGTCCAATAGTTTCGGTGCAAATTAGCTGTGACAGACGGACGATCGGACGGACAGACAGACACACGAGTGATCCTCTAATGGTTCCGTTTTTAGCTTTTGAGGTACGGAACCCTAAAAGAGAGGAGGTTGTTTGGCTAGTTTGTCAGCACTTACCAAAATCGCTTGTCGATTCAACTCCTCTGATTTTCTTAGTAATCTAGAGCCAAAGTTACTCTTCGCGGTCCCTAATTGACAAACAAAAGTGTTTTCCGTTTAGCCTCGTTTATTTGCTGCTTTTTTTATCTTTTGTTCTCTCCACCATTGTTCAGTCAGCAGTAGACCTGTAGCTAAACTAACCTGCAGTAAGTGCGTCAGTGCGGTGGCGTCAGCGTTGAGCGCGCGTGCGAGCGCGTCGAGCGCGCGCGTGGCGTGCACCAGCGCGTCGCGCTCCAGCGCCCCAGAGCACGCCGCCTCGTTCGCTGTGCCGAGCGCCGCCCACATTGCCGACAGGTAAGTCCAGACGCGTTCAATGGCTGCGAGAGAAATTAGAAATGTGTGAAAACTATAGTACAGGTGCCGGCACATTTTGCCGGTTCAAATACCGATAAAAAAATTGAATGAAAATTGAAAAATTCTCACTATTAATAATTTTCGAAAAACCTAAAAACTTTAAGGTACAAGCTTAGATTTGAAAATTATTTCGTTTTTATTGGATTTAGAATGAAGTCACTTAGCTAACTATGCATTGCTCTCGCGTATGCAACGTTTCAGCTCGATTGGAAACCAGGAAGTGGTTCTAATTTAGCTTCCAAGATTGGTCCCCAACTAACAGACAGACTAACTAACTAACTAACACGGCAAGCTAATGTAAAGTTTGTAAAAATAAAATAACGTCTTCTTTTGGTAAATCCATGGTACATACCATGTCCTTGGAAGTCAGCGTTTGTTACACCTATTCAAAAGGCAAAAATCTGATGTACAGAATTATAGACCTACCTATATCGAAGTTGTGCCTCTTTTTTGAAGTCTTTGAAAGGATAAAATAATCAATTGTAGTCTGCACTTGAATGTTCGTTTGGGGCTCTTCCAACTTAGTTTTCGCTAACTATACGAGTAATACTCGGGTAGGAAGTGGATGTCGTCTGCACTCTCTTCTCTTCCAAGAGACAGACGGCGGTTGCCTGGTGTTACTTTTAGCATCACCCGCGCGGTCACCTAAATTTACGCGGCATTTAAATTTACACCTACGGACGTGTGCAACGCGACCTTGATACACGTCTGGAAACATATGTGCAGGTCTCCTCACAATGTTTTGTTTTACTGTTAAAGCAATTCGTTCTATAGTAAATGCTACAAAATAATACTATAGTACTCTTACGCCAGACGCTCTTTCCTATCTGAAGCAATGTTGTATTAAATTATGCCCAGTACATACCTCTACAGATGGTTTTGCGCTCGTATGTTGACAATCGTACTCAGTTTGTTGTGTTGAATGGCTTTACGTCTGACTGGACACGTATACCGTCTGGATAGTAACTAATTAGTAATCTGTGGTCTGGAGTACCACAAGCCTCGTTGTTGGGGCCTTTTCTCTTTACTAAATTTATCAATTACGTTCATAAGTGTTTTCATAAATCGAAAATACTTATAATCGCAGAGAACATGAAAACCGTCTAGCATTGTAATTTGTTGCTCAGAAATTACTCGCGCAACAAAGCTATTTAGCATTGAATAAATTGTGTTGTTTGAATAACAACCGAACAAAAAATAACAATGCTAGACGGTGACAATGCTAGCATTACAGACGTCAAAGCAAGCATTGACACCGTCTAGCATTGTAATTTTTGCTCAGAAATTACTCGAGTAACAAAATTCTCATTAGGGCAAGTAATTAGCATCGAGAAAGCACTAAATTTATCACTACAAATAAATTTTGTTGCTTGAATAACAACCGAGCACCAAATTACCATGCTAGACGGTGTAAATGCTAGCTTTACAGACGTGATATTAACGACCTACAAGCTGACCTAACTAGATTTGTAGCGTTCTGTTCAGCCAACAAACTGGATTGCAATGTTGCCAAATAATTCTACATGTCGTACACAAGAAAGCTTGAACAAAGGTTATACTTAAAAGAATGTTAGCATCTCAAGACTATCGGAGTGATTCACGACAGTAAACTCCTATTTGACAAACAAGTGGACTAAATTGTTAAAAAGTCATCAAGGCCCTAAGGTTTAGTATGAGAGTGTCAGCTGTATTTCGTAATTTAAAATCGAAGCTGTGTTTCGTAATGAATTAAAGTCATCTCAAATATTCCTCTCAAAGGAACCGTCAATACGAGGTCTATAAATCTCGTATTGAGGGTATTTAAAAAAGATTCTTACGCTATCTCAACTACAAAGCTCGCTAAAGATCTGCTGACTACGAGCACCTACCGATGCAAACGGTATCACTTCCTACCACTCTCACTCGTTTCTGTGCGTCGGGAAGTATGCTGGCAGGACAGGAGACGGCAGTATACAGCCCTCTTTCTCACTCACCATCCAAGTTACAGTTTTCGTCCAGCTCATTGGTTCGCAGCAAGTGCGCAGTTGCGTCTAGGGCGCGCTCCTGTGCCTGTGCATCGGGCAGTATGCTGGCAGCTTTTAGCAGTGTGGCCGGAGAGCAGCAATCTAGGGCTCCACGCCATCGGCACACCATGCACTGGTGAATAAAACTAGTATGAGTAATAGAGGCGCAGAATTGCTACATTAGATCGAAGCTTCACTTCGCTAAAGCATAGGACTAAGCGAAGCGAGTTAGCTAGCTCCTTAGCTGTGGGTAGATTTCTAGTTGATTAGATGGCCTGGTTGTTAATATCACATGGCGAAACGATAAAAATAGGAAATTTACTAAAGTTAAGGCGGGCCTGTTTAACAGGATGTGCAAATGTCAATGTCATTAACGCAGAAATAATGTCAATGAGTGTCCTAAAATAGGGGTGGTAAAATAAAAGATTTAGTCAGATTGGTGTCTAATTGAACATGATTACAAAATTTATAAAATTACTAGCTGTTTCACGCGGCTTTACCCGTGTGGACGTTTCTATGACTTTTCGAGGGTGCGCAGTGCGCGAGCCGTAAGCGGCTCGCGAGCGTTGAAAAACGTAGCCTATGTGTTAATCCAGGTCCTAATCTGTCTACCTACCAAATTTCAGCCAGATCCGTTCAGTAGTTTTTGCGTGAAGAAGTAACAAACATACACACTCACAAACTTTCGCCTTTATAATATTAGTGTGATGCTATGCTGCCGTGCGTCAATGCACATTAATCTAGGTCGCAAAGTATTAATTGCAAATTTTAATAGGTAAATCTATTTTTAAATTAACTACATGTACGCATGTATGCAATTTAATCTAGGTCGCAAAGTACAGTATTAGTGCGCGACCAACTTCAAATCGTAATTAAGCTTTGTTTAAATTATTTACATGTACGCATGTAACAGGACGGAAAAAAGTTTCTTCGCATTTTTTAAGTATAAATTTGTAATCAAATCTCGTTGCTGGTATTATTTGTATATTATTGTTATAATTAAATTAAAGGTGAACAGTCGACATTATAATAAAAAACTTAAATTTAAAAACCACCGACAAAAACCGCTTAAAAACAAAAAAGAATATGTATTGGACCTTTAAGTTTAATAAGTAATCATATTTTAATGCAAGAATTGTCCGTCGGGAAACTGCTAAGTTGTGAAATTATTAGTAGTAAAGTAAATCAATTGTATTCTGTTTTTATTTTATTTACTTAGCGGTCCCCCTAAGCAACGACTCTTGGGTCAAAATATTACTACTTATTAAACTTAAAGGACCAATACATATATTTTTTTACTACTATGAAGTTTTTTGTTGGGGGCTTTTAAAATTTTTAATTTAAATTTTATTTCATGATTTTTAAATACATATTACTAGTACACATATCATCATCATCATATCAGCCGAAGGACGTCCACTGGTGGACATAGGTTATCATATTCTTGAAACATCATTAAAGTTACAACATAACAAATTAAGAATCGATCAGATCACATCCCTTCATCACCTAGATTCTATCATTTCTAGATTCATCATCTAGATTATATCATTCGATCATTTAATGATCTGATGATTTTCAAACGGCTGAATAGATCTTCATAAACTATAACTAAGAATCACGTCAGCTTCCAAACAAAAAAAAACGCATCAAAATAGGTCTATTGGTTTGGGAACTACGATGGCGCAGACAGACATACATATACACATATTATGTTAAACTTATAACACTCCTCTTTTTACGTCGGGGGTTAAAAATGAAAAATAACGCCCACCATTTATTAAATGTTTTACTATCTACGAAAATTGGTGAAAATAATTTACTAAAAACCTTTAAACTTTTAGGCACAAGCTTTTAATAGTGCATTGGCACGCGATATACATATGCGTGCAAAATTTCAGCTCAATCGGAAACTGGGAAGTGGGTCAAGTTTAACTTGCAAGATTCCACACATTCCACAAACATACATACATTGCAAGTTAAATAAAAGCTTGTAATGACGAAGAAATTCGTTACATTTTCAAATTTTATTTAAAAAAGGAAAAAATGTTTGGCGGTAGCAAAAGTAGGGGGGATAGTGAATAGATAAAAAGACTCAGAAAAAATAACAACTTTGCCGTCAACATAATTCCTTGACAGAATGACAGATACGAGTACTTCAGATAAAAGGAGAATATATGTATGTATGTATAAACACTTTATTACAGACAAGTAATAATTACACCATGGTAATAATTAAGCGAGAATGTAATGCGGCTCCGCCACAAATGCAAAACAGGCTGTGAGTAAAATTTATGCTGTTTAAGGACCTAATGCAGAATCAGCCAGTAGCACAAACTTGGTTCAAGCGTTTCCAGTCTGGAAATTTGAATGTTTAAGATGCCGCGCGTTCTGGTCGCCCTGTTTGAATTTGTATACAAAATACGAAGAAACTTTTGCCCCGACCTAATTATTCATACACCTACATATAGTTCTTTTTTTTATTATGGCCCAGCTTTTCAATTTGTTAGTCAACTATATTCATCATCATCATATCAGCTCATATACGGTCTCACCGCGGGGCTCGAGCCTACCCTGAATAAGGGTGTTTGGGCCTTAGTCGACCACGCGTGCCCAGTGCGGGTTGGTTGACTTCACACACAACCTTCCAGTTTCTTCGCAGGCGTGTGCCGGTTTCCTCACGGTGTTTTTCCTTCGCCGTAAGAGCGTCGGATAAACGTACATATGAAATCGTAATTTGAAAACACATTGGTACGTGGCAGGATTCGAACCACGACCTCCCGTACAGGAGGTAGCGGCCCTTGCCATTACGCCACCGACGCAACTATATTAGTAAACAGTAATACAATAAATAAATTAAAAACACAAAATAAAATTGACCATACATGGCGACTCTGGACTACATGTGCAGAATGCAGAGTTCCAGCGCCGCAAAATCGGACAATCCACCTTCTCCTGTAACGTGTTTAGGAGGCTGCTGGGGCCCGCACGCGACGCATCATCGAGGTGATTCTCTTGCGCACAATATGTGCAATGGACTGTCAAACTTCACATTTTTATTAAAACCGAGCAGTTACCCACGGCTTTGCCCGCGTGGATACCTAGGGTGTGTGGATTTCGAGGGTGCGCGAATCTCAAGCGGCTCGCGATCTTCTATTTTGGTCCTAAAGGCCCATTCTAAAGATTGGTGAAAGTTTTCTTTTAATCGGATGAGTACTTTCGGGGATTACTTGTTACATACAATATAGATAGTACATATAGCAATATCCAAGACATTTAGGCTTAGTATACCTGAATCATATGCAGCTGGTACTCCAGCTGACATCTGAAACTGTACTGCACAGCAGTGTGGCTCTTCGTCACAGCTTCGCGGTCCCACACGTTCACAGCTGGGAATCTACGAAAAAGTAATAATACTTCTTTAATAAAAAAAGATCCTGCGTCAGGAAAGGCTCTGTAAAGGGTACATGTAGTGAGGATGAACTAAAACTAGAGAAAACCAGCCAACTGCGAGTCGGAATTGATAGATGATGGATAGATAGATAAAACATTTATTCAAAGCTACATTACAGTTGATACACAAAAAGAAAACAAAAAAAATAATAAAAAATGCTCATATGCTTAAATTAAAAAGAGGGTAGATTCCTAAAATTGTGCCGTAGCTTCGAAATGGCTCCGACTCAGCATATGCTGCAGGTAATTAAGTACCTACAGCGCTGATATTCTGAATTGCGCAACGAGGGTTCCGTATCACACCTCTCCACACAAGCATAGCCATGATACCTATTCACTTCAAATAAGACATCAACGCGAGCGACAGTAATAGTATTTGCCGTTAAATGCTAATAGGGTGTCAAACTTCTTTGCCTACCGACATAATATTTACTGTTTAGGGTTCCGTACCAGGTAACGGAAGCCTATTACTAAGCCTACGCTGTCCGTCATGTCTATCCGTCAGTCTGTCCGACTCTTATAAGGTTGTATCTATAAGATAAGACAAAGATAAAGATACGGCCTTTAAAAGTCTGACAAATTGACGGGCGGACCGCGTTGGCTTAGTAATAGGCTGCAATTACCTGGTACGGGACCTTCAAAACGCAAATATAGTCCGACTTTTATAAGGCTGTATCTATAAGATGGGACAAAGATAACGATACAGCCTTTTAAAAGTCTGAGAAACTGACGGGTGGGCCGCATTGGCATAGTAATAGGCTCCAATTACCTGGTACGGAACCTTCAAAAAGCAAATATAGTCCGACTTTTATAAGGCTGTATCTATAAGATAAGACAAATATAAAGATACAGCCTTTTAAAAGTCTGAGAAACTGACGGGTGGGCCGCATTGGCATAGTAATAGGCTCCAATTACCTGGTACGGAACCTTCAAAAAGCAAATATAGTCCGACTTTTATAAGGCTGTATCTATAAGATAAGACAAATATAAAGATACAGCCTTTTAAAAGTCTGAGAAACTGACGGGTGGGCCGCATTGGCATAGTAATAGGCTCCAATTACCTGGTACGGAACCTTCAAAAAGCAAATATAGTCCGACTTTTATAAGTCTGTATCTATAAGATAAGACAAATATAAAGATACAGCCTTTTAAAAGTCTGAGAAACTGACGGGTGGGCCGCATTGGCATAGTAATAGGCTCCAATTACCTGGTACGGAACCTTCAAAAAGCAAATATAGTCCGACTTTTATAAGTCTGTATCTATAAGATAAGACAAATATAAAGATACAGCCTTTTAAAAGTCTGAGAAACTGACGGGTGGGCCGCATTGGCATAGTAATAGGCTCCAATTACCTGGTACGGAACCTTCAAAAAGCAAATATAGTCCGACTTTTATAAGTCTGTATCTATAAGATAAGACAAATATAAAGATACAGCCTTTTAAAAGTCTGAGAAACTGACGGGTGGGCCGCATTGGCATAGTAATAGGCTCCAATTACCTGGAACGGAACCTTCAAAAAGCAAATATAGTCCGACTTTTATAAGTCTGTATCTATAAGATAAGACAAATATAAAGATACAGCCTTTTAAAAGTCTGAGAAACTGACGGGTGGGCCGCATTGGCATAGTAATAGGCTCCAATTACCTGGTACGGAACCTTCAAAAAGCAAATATAGTCCGACTTTTATAAGTCTGTATCTATAAGATAAGACAAATATAAAGATACAGCCTTTTAAAAGTCTGAGAAACTGACGGGTGGGCCGCATTGGCATAGTAATAGGCTCCAATTACCTGGTACGGAACCTTCAAAAAGCAAATATAATGTCGACAGGAAAAAAAACAGTTTGACACCCTATTAAGTATTTTTAACACCCTAAACGGGCAGATTGAAATGAGTATTCCTGCAGCTAACTGTAAGTTAGAAAACGGATTCTGACGCGGGCCGACATATCGCAAGGTAGAAGAACAAGTTCATCATTGACACTTACCGCTCTCGTATCTGTCCAAGAATAATATCTGCTTTGGTATTCAATCTTTCCAAGAGCAGAATAAGAAGAATCGCATCGTGGTCACCTAAAACAAAACACATATATTTCAGAAGTCAGAAAGAGCAAAAGCATGAGAATGTTTCTTTATTTAATGGTGGCAAAGAGCTGAACAGGTTGGCCCTTGATGGAAAGTGGTTAACGCCGCCTATGACTGGCTGACACCAGGGGCACAGGAGGATGACTAACCGTGCCAGGGGAGCATCAGTTCTGCCAACTCTCGAAGACTGGGATGGAACGCCTCGTATCGCTGGTTATCTCGCCCCACCCGCCGCAACGCAACACACTTCTTGGCGGCAGGTATATAGCAAGCAGTGTTACCCACGAAGTCAGACCTCTCATGAAAATGACTTGAGTTTGCTTGTAGACAGAAACGCCATAGACCTTTGTTAGCCGGCCTGTAACCTGAAACTCTTGGCCTCATCCACAAGCTCGAACCACGAAACACGAATCGATAACCGATGGGAAAGCAAGGTTAATATATGTACACATCTAAATTGCTCTTAGCTGTAGGTCTATGGACCATGGAGGTTACAATGATTTTTGAACCTTAGCCCATACACAACTGCGAATTTGTTATATGAAGTACAAAAAGTAGGCGTACAAAATCAACCACAAGATATTACGCAATATTTGAACATTGTGCAACAAGCATATTATGTTTGATTGTCAGCCTATAACTCAAAAACGATTTTACCAATCTTGATGAAACACCATCTTATAGCTAAGACTCTCCCTAGGAACCTGGACTAGATTTTATTAATATTTGTTCATTATTCTAACCTTGAGGCTGCATGAAGTGCGCCGGCAGACAAGCAGCCAGCATATCCGCTCTCGCCCTTGCCTGAGACAACTCCAGCGCTCTTAGTTGCAGGTCTATGGATCTGGTGGAAGCCCTTGATGCGTGGACTAAGGACCCTAACTCCACTGGAGGGGAGGTTCTGCTCATCGGTTCAGAAGTGGAATCTTGTTCTGCACTAGGTGCTCGAGAACCTGGTAATAGGATGAAAAGTAAGTATTGAAACACTTATCTTTAAATGTGTCTTTTATAAGTAGTTTTCAACACACTTGCTCATAAAGTGATTCTAAATAACCTACTTTTAGGTTCATATTGCAGGTTTTTAGACACGCATACCTAATACTAGTATTATATCGCAAGTGCTTTATGAAAGCAAATATTTTTTATGTCTAAAATAGTAAAATTTTTGTGAGTCATAAACTGTGGTAATAATTAAAATATGATGAATAATATTTCCTTTATTTATTTACTTACGTCAACAAATCAACATTAATTTACGTACTTAAAATACAAAAATATTTATATTTTTTTATATTTTATGTGGTTGGTGCAAAGGCCCTACGCATGCTACCTCCTTGGTGCATATATTTGATATTCATGCAAATAGTATATAACCACTACCTTTTTTTATTTTATTTTTTAACGAACGTTCGTTTTGTGATCATTTTCAAAACACATTTAATAAATTTCACTAATTTTTTTCTCGCAAGTGTGTTGGAAAACGTCTTATACTACCCGTGCGATGACCAACGTAGCTCACCTGTATCATAATGTGTACTATACATATAAATGCGATAAAAACGTTGTCAATTCGTAAGGCCTATTCTAATAACTTGAGATGGGAAAAAAATCGAAGTTTTTGATGGGGATCTATTGTCTTACAGTAATAGAGCCTGAAAACATAAACAAATGTGAATGTGAGTGTGTCTGTATGTGTGTGTGAGTGTGTCTGTATGTGTGTGTGTGTGTGTGTGTGTGTGTCAGGTGCTCTATTTCCCAAACTACTGGTCAAATTTGGGTGAAATTTGAGTTAAAGCAATTGTATTTTCATCTCTCCTGTTCGGAAAGTTTAAATTTCATGAGTAGATAGCCGGGTGGAACATTGCTTTTCCATCCCTAGGGTAGAAAGTATTTCCATCCCTAGGGTGGAAAGTATTGTCATCCCTAGGGTGGAAAGTATTTTTTTTTATTGCCAGCCACGGAGTCGAACTAAGAGGTTTTCATATATCTAAACTCAGCTATACATTAAACGACGGGTTTATTACGATCTACAGATTGATATCAAATCATTTTATCATCATCATCATTACAGCTCATATACGTCCCCACCGAGGGGCTCGAGCCTACCCTGAATCAGGGCGATTAGGCCTTAGTCGACCACGCGGGCCCAGTGCGGGTTGGTCGACTTCACACACAACCTTCGAGTTTCTTCGCAGGCGTGTGCAGGTTTCCTCACGATGTTTTCCTTCACCGTTAAAGCAATCGGTAAGTATGTACGTAAGTTTTGAAAAACTCATTGGTACATTGGCCGTCCAGATTTGAACCCGGTACCTCTGGTTAGATGGACCGAGTCGTTACCGGTTGAGCCACCGACGCTTATCATTTTATAGTTGGTCTATATTTTTCACAATTACAGAAGATTAAAATTTAAAATCATTCCTCTATTCTGCTGCGCGCCATAATGCCATGATAACATGACACTTGTTTTTCAATTTTCGGCATGGCCACCTAGATGCACGTCGTGACCAACTCGATTAGTTTCAATCTAGACGGCCGTGGCAAGCGGCCATTGCGAAAAGGTTGGATATAGGTAAAACTAATTTATTGATATCTAATTAATATTTTATATCATATAAACAATTAAATTACAATAAATACATTTCCTCATAGTCGAAATGAAAAGTAGAGTGTTTAACTCGGGTGAAATGACCCATTTCACCCTCGAACTATTGGCGCTCGAACGAAGAAATGGGTCACTTTCTTCCCTTGATTAACAATCTACTATTTTATATCTCCAGGCGTTTTATAGATTTTACTTTGTTTAGATTCCAGCTAGTTTCTAAGATCGGTGTACTGATCCGTCATACGCTGAACCAGTTCTCTGAACTTGTGTAAGGCATGGCACGGTGTAAGGATCCATACAGTAGTTTATCGCCTTTGATAATTGCGTCAAAGCCGCCATCACTAGTCACCGAGCTAGTAATCCTCACCCGCGATTAACTCTTCCGCTGGACTGAACAAACGATTTATATGGACAGGGGGATGTACCCACCCCCCGGGCCCCCGCACGATTGCCCTGCCTTTTTTTTACTTGAGTGCATTTGACTGCACCTCACCTGATTGTAAGTGCCGATGCAACCAAGTATGTAACACGCAAGCTCAAATAGTGCCTATTCACTCTCGTCTTGAAGATCCTAAATTATACAAATCGGGGAATACAGACGCCGGCAGGAAATTCCACTCCTTGGCCGTTCGCATAATGAACGAAGAAGCAAAACGCAAAAAAACATTAACGACAAAGGGGTGGAATCGCCCTCCACGCCTGGTCGTCCGATGAAGAAATGGAGAGGGGGGGGATGAGGTCGTGAAGCTCCAAGACACTCTCTCCGAAATGAATCCTACAGAACACCGATAGACAGGCGACTATGCGGCGATGCTCGAGGCTTTGGTCGAGACGCCCCCGTTGGACGACTGCGTGGGTTCATAGACGTGGCATGGTTATGGACAAAGAAGCCGGTCTTATGGTTCCATAGCGATCTTTCTCTCTCACACACCGCCCTTTAGAGTGAGATAGCTATATGAAGCTACAGGTAACAATTGGTAGTATTAAAAAAGGTATTTTTAAGAAAATATAGACTATTTTATTTAAAAAAATAATTAAATATTTCATTTTTATATTCTGGTTATTTTAAAATGATTTAATCAATGATAAAAAGTGGTAACGTATCATGTTTAAACACAATGAAAAAAAACATCCACAGTTTAAATTTAAATTGACGATTATGAAATCAGAAATGATTTCAGTTATTTGTCATTTTATTATTAAAAAATATTTTTACAGTATAAATCGAAATGCCTTATAAAAAATACAATGCCAATTAAACTTACCCTGCTTCGATTCAAGTTGGTTCCTAACTTCGTTGTACTGCTCCGTTATACGCTGCACTAGATCTCTGAACTTGTGTATGGTGGCTTCTCTGTCTAATATAGTCTCCATAGCGGCCTCCCGCTCGCGCACCGCCTGTCAAACAGGGACCAACTGTATTACACGCTCACAAAACAAAACACGTAATCACTGTGGTTAATATTCCGACATGGCTCGTCTTTCTTTAAACAAGGCAATAGTGAATCTTAACTGGCTGAACCCGCACGAACGACGACGACGAATGACGAGTCGATAGTTGCAGAACCAGGTTCAGCTTCATTATCAGGGAGTCCGAGAGCACACCCAGGACACTTTATACAACGGGCCAGAAATTACATTTCAAAAAACGAATGACGAAACAAACAAAATGGCGGCGAAATCCTATACGTTCGACAACCAAACGGCATCAATCTGGGTGACGAGGGGGTGACGTTGCAATTTAGAGAGCGGCAGGGAGTGTCCATACTGTATGTTAATACAAATATATATTCTTTGCCGAGAGGCAGATCTTCCGCAACACTCACTAAATCGTCTGCGATAGACGCATAAGACCAATGACAACGATCAGTGAATCCTATCATTTAACAAATCTGTTAGTGCACTGTTACACTTGGTTAAATCTGTCTACTGGTCTACTCGTTCTGCTTGATTCTTGTTCCACTGGTCTACTATTACTATTGAGTCTATTCAGCTTACTGCCTGGTCCACTTGGTATGTTTTATTAACTAGTCTGTAAAGCGACCTTGCAAGAACGTTTCCGCAAATCAGCATATTCAATCACATGCTCGAACAGGCCTAACATAGATATGTATGACGACAATTCTGATCTATTGTAAATAGCCCGTCGTCCAATAAATGTGCATTACCCGTAGTTACAATGGCTGTGTAGGCGTTGAGCGTACCAACATAATTGAACCACCTCGGATTGGCGAACAATTACTTTGACGCCAAAGGTTGCTTAAAATGCTAAGTCTACTAGTCTTCTCATGTCTTATTTCGATCTCCTAGTCTCACCTCTATTTCCAGCTTCTCACGATGTTACACACAGAGCAGAACCAAATGTTACATCATCAGCTAATTTGACTCCACCAGTTGTTTTTTGTGGTCTACTCTATAGGTCTAGCCTCACCTCTCTAGTGGCAGCGTGCGCCATCTCTAGCTCCTCACGAAGGTCCATTTCCAGCTCACGGTTGGACTCCACCAGTTGCTCGTGAACTTCTTGGAGAGCCTCCAACTCGCTGACGTCTTGTTTTAATTGTTCCACCTGAGGGATGATAGAAAATAAATAAATTTATCTTAGGATCATCATATCAGCCACTCTGAGACGTCCACTGCTGGACATAGGACTACGTCAGCTACGACTACTACGCCATGGAGGCGGTTGTCAAATGATGTACTAATTTTGTGACTTTCAAGTAATTAAAAATGTAGAAAGTGATGAAAAACCAAGCGACTACGATTTTTGAAAGGATTTTAAAAATTATTGGACTAGTAAATTTTAAACATCATATCAGCTCATTTACGTCCCCACCGAGGGGCTCGAGCCTACCCTGAATTGGGGCAATCGGGCCTTAGACGACCACGCGGGCCCAGTGCGGGCTGGTCGACTTCAAACACAACCTGTGAGTTTCTCCGCAGGCGTGTGCAGTTTCCTCAAAATGTTTTCCTTTACCGTAAGAGCGTCAGACAAACGTACATATGAAATCGAAATTCGAAAGCACATTGGTACGAGGCGGGATTCGAACCACGACCTCCCGGACAGGAGGCGGTGGCCCTAGCCGTTACGCCACCGATACTCTCAAATCACCTCAACTCTCAAAGTAAATTTTAATATTCTGTCTAAGTTGTGTCGCACAATGAAACCTGTTTATATGGATATCTTTCTCTGAGTCTTTCTCTTACTTTAATTATCTCCGTAACGTGACGTTTTAGAACGTAATATTAAATGTCATTTTTTGGTTGTCTAAACGTCCTCTATTCCAAATTCCAATTAACAGGTTTAATTGTGCGACGCTGTTTTGATAATGGCAGACCTGTTACTATTCCAGTCTCCATATAAAAACTTTCAAACCCCTTTATTTTAATGAGTTTATTTTATCTCTTCAGCTCTTAATCAGGTGCATTAAGAGCTGAGGAGATAAAAGGTCGCTGACTTGCACCTCAACCCCGGAGGAGCCCTCAACAGTACGCACGCACAACCAACAGTCATTAACCGACCTGATCTTCCAGCCCCATCTTCCTCTCAGCCAGCTGCTCGACCATCTCTTCCGCTCCTAAAGCAGCGTCAACCTGCTCCCGAAGGTCGCTGACTTGCGCCTCCAACTCCTCCACCCTGGACGAAAGCTTCTCCTTCGTACGGCTTAGTTCGGCTATCTCGGATTTGTATTGCTCTATATCCTACAGAGATACAAAAAAAATATTTATTTGAAACGAAACCACAATAAGATTTTTAGAGGTATCCTATATTGTATACATCTAAACATTTCTTAAAAGAGTATCATATATTCAAACGACTTCAAAAAACGGGGAGGTCTCAATTCCACTGTATTTTTTTTTGTATTTACGAGGGCTCATTGATAAGTATCCGAAATGAACAAGTAAAAAACAAATAAACATTGTGAAAACCATTTATTTTTCTACGTAATTTCCTATACGGATCATATACGGCGACCTCCGCTTCCGAATTGGTAGAAGATTTCTGTCCACCTAGCCACTTTTTCAGATTTGGGAAAAAATGGAAATCGCAGGGGGGCCAAGTCTGGCAAATAAGGTGGGTGGGGCAATAGTTCAAAGTGCAATTCATGCAATTTGGCCACTGTAATTAACGCTGTATGAACTGGGGTGTTGTCGTGATGGAAAAAAATTTTTTCTTTTACAAATGCGGTAGTTTAACCTTGATTTCATCGCTTATTTTTTGCAGCAAATTTGCATAATATGGCCCGTTTATCGTTCTTTCCTTGTCGGGGTAATCCACAAATATTATTCCACGAGCATCCCAGAAAACAGTTGCCATCACTTTGCCGGCCGATAATTTGTCTAAGCTTTCTTTGGACAGGGTCCACCACTTTTTAAACTGCTATTTGGTGTCTGCTGGTGTATAGTGGTGAATCCAAGTCTCGTCGACCGTTATGAAACGTCGTCGCAAAATCTCGCTTGAATTGCACGTAAAGAGCCACAAACACTCCTCTGAAACGTCTACTCGATGTTGATTTTGGTCTGCAGTGAGCAAACGCGGCACCCAACGGGCACAGAGCTTTTTCATGCTCAAATGCTCGTGTAAAATGTTAAAAAAACGTTCAGAAGAAATGTTTACCATATCTGGTATCTCCCTCAACATCAAACGGTTTAATGGATTTTTTTTATCATTTCCGGGGTGGTTACTTCTTTTGGCCGTCCACAGCGATGAGCATCTTCACAGCTTCACAGGACAGTGCTCAATGACGGAGAAAATTCCCCTAAAATAGCATCTAAAATATTTTTTAATCTGAGTTGTAGTTTTCCCTTTCAATACGTAAAATTTTATGACAGCACGAATTTCTGTTTTCTCTATTTTAATTTTCATCATCATAGCCGAAAATCGTCCACTGCTGGACAAAGGCCTCCCCCCAGGATTTTCACGACAACCGGTCCTGCGCTGCCCGCATCCATCGGCTTCCCGCGATATTCACCAGGCCGTTGGTCCACCGCGTGGGAGGTCTGCCTACTCTATGTTTGCCGGTTCGCGGTCGCCACCCGAGGACTGTACTTCCCCAACGGCCATCTGTTCTACGGAGCTATGTGCCCTGCCCACTGCCACTTCAATTTAGCGATTCTGTGAGCTATGTCGGTCACTTTGGTTCTCCTGCGGATCTTCTCGTTTCTGATCGAATCAGAAATCACGCAGAGAAACTCCGACCATAGCATGATGGATGAGTATGATTGTGTGTATTTGCGTAACTTACTCTGAATTATTATTTTATTACTTCAAAAGGAGCCAAATAAGTAGTACTATTTAACAATACATAATACATAGAAATCAATAAAAACATCATAAAAAAACTCCTTTTTTGTAAGTTTCTTTTTTTCTACTTCTAGAAACATCTAGGACGCATCTAAAACGGAAAATACTTAGGCATTTTTACCTAGTCTGTCGTGTAAATAGAATATAGACTCTACGTTTGAAAAATTCTTACATTTACGCAACCACCCAGCAGTTACGTGCAAGAAGTATTTATTTCTATCACCTGTCACTATAAGATATGTGAAAGAAGATTTTATACCTTTAACCAAAAATCAATTCGAATAGGTAGTTTCTATCTATGCACGCTACCTGCACGTGCCTGTATATTATGCAGTCTGTATGTAATCGAGGACTTATTGATTCCTCTCATCCAGTGACGTGAAATAGTAGATTGTTAATCAAGGGAAGAAAGTGATTAGGGTTTGTACCCGGGAATTCTCGTCCCGGGAATTCCCGGGAAATCGGTTGGTTTCGTTCCCGGGAAATTCAGCTCGAGAAAAGTCGAGACATCGAGAAGTTGAAATTAAACTTATCTCCTGGAAAAAAAATACGCTTTCTTTATAAATGCGAGGCGGCGCGGCGGCGGCATCCTTTGACAGCGCGGCACGTGTCTGTCGGTATCCTTTTCTTTTTTACCAACAAACGCAAGCGCCAACGCGGCCGTTTCGTTCATTCGTGTTTCAACTCCCGCCGTGTTCGGATCGGATCATAAAGCCAGGACAGTGTATTCAATGACGCACGCGTAATATAATTGCAGAGTAGTTATTTCTTATTTAAATAGTATTTTTGACTGCAAAAGTTCAAGTGTTTGTTTTGTAGGATTGCCAAAATTGAAGATTGAATAGGTATTTCAAAGAAATGAAAATTCTGTTTTTTCTTTATAAAAATAGATAATTTAGTGCATTAATATTAACCAATTTCATTAGTTGCAATAATCACACAAAAGCCTAAAGTCCTAAACTTACTATTATTATTAAAGACTAGCTTTTGCCCGCGGCTTCGCCCGCGTGGACATAGTTTTTGTGACTGTCTTAGAGGGTGCGCGGTGCCCGAGCCGCAAGCGGTTCGCGAGCGTGGGCATGTATTTTCTCCAGATCCCTCGAGAACTATGTCAGGATATGCTTATTAGTAAATCATGTCATTTCCCATGAGACAGATGGTTGAGAGCCATCTCTGTGGAAAAAATCACAACAATCCATTGTTCCGTTGCGATGTAAAAGTAATTAACCTAAAAAGAGTATTTTTTAGTTCCCTCAGGAACTGCATCAGATTATGCTATTTTCCTGGGATAAAAAGTAGCCTATGTCCTTCCCCATGACACAGGCTACCTGCATGCAAAATTTTGTCAAGATTGGTTGAGATGTAGAAGCGTGAAAAGGTAACAAACAAACAAACACATTTCCACATTTATAATATGAGTAAGGTTTATGTTTTAATTTTATCTTAATAACACATTTAAATTAAACACTCTCTTTATTATTTAAACAAAAAATTTAGACGCAAATGTTTTTTTTCTCGATAACCCGAGAAGACCCGAGAAATCCGGCTCGAGAATTCTCGAGACCCGAGAACTGAAAAACCTCGAGAAATCACAAACCCTAAAAGTGATCCATTTCACTCGAGATATTTCTGGCGCTCGAACGAAGTGAGAGCGCCAATAGTTCGAGGGTGGAATGGGTCATTTCACCCGAGTTAAACACTCTACTTTTCATTTCGACTATGAGGAAATGTATTTATTGTAATTTAATTGTTTATATGATATAAAATATTAATTAGATATCAATAAATTAGTTTTACCTATATCCAACCTCCAACCTTTTCGCAATGGCCGCTTGCCACGGCCGTCTAGATTGAAACTAATCGAGTTGGTCACGACGTGCATCTAGGTGGCCATGCCGAAAATTGAAAAACAAGTGTCATGTTATCATGGCATTATGGCGCACAGCAGAATAGAGGAATGATTTTAAATTTTAATCTTCTGTAATTGTGAAAAATATAGACCAACTATAAAATGATTTAATATCAATCTGTAGATCGTAATAAACCCGTCGTTTAATGTATAGCTGAGTTTAGATATATGAAAACCTCTTAGTTCGACTCCGTGGCTGGCAATTAAAAAAAATTACTTTCCACCCTAGGGATGACAATACTTTCCACCCTAGGGATGGAAATACTTTCTACCCTAGGGATGGAAAAGCAATGTTCCGCCCGGCTATCTAATCATGAAAATTAAACTTTCCGAACAGGAGAGATGAAAAAGTTTTTAATCTGATTCTAAATCCTTACTTATGTCTAATCAAATGAGATAATGTTTTTATAGTGCGGCCGTCCAGAGAATGCTGATTTAATACTTCAAGACTCGATAGAATGTAAATTCTTCGAAATTGTAAACATGAAAAAAAAACATTTTTTACTAAATAATAGTAACGGAACATATATATAGTTTTATGTTTATGCATAAGGACAACATAATGTGTATTTTGTAATCAAATGAAACGTTAGTGAAACGTTTACGTTCTATGGTCATTTCTTCTTAATAATAGTGATGTTACTACATGTAACCATTGATAACGAATTTGTAACCTATAGATTTATTAAAAATATGAATAATTAATTACCACACAAACAATCATTTATTGTTGCGTCAATCAACCAACCTTAAAAGTTTCAGGCATAAAAGTGATATGTTTAAGTAATAACAATAGTAGATTGTACAACAAGAGGATAAATAGCTGTTTTACCCGAGACGTTCATTTAGAAAAAAACGAGGGTGGATAGTCACGTCGAGGGTAAAATGGGTTTCATGCTCAAGTTTTACACTCTGCTTTTCACTTAGATTGCAAGGAAATAATAAATATTCAACCGCAATACAACAAATTTGGCTAATTTTGACGGACAATTTTTTTCCTGCTACACAGTTTTTTTTATTTTCCATGCCCTTCACCCATTACCACCCCTAAAATCGAAAGTCCACAAAGTACACTTTAGCCTCGGGTTTGCTTACACTATTTTGGAAATGGCTATTTTATTTCGTTATATGTCATCTATAATATAATAAAACAGTAACTGGGTCGTGTCTGTACATGAAATATTGTTGAAAAATAATAACTGTGGTGGACATTACTAACGATACAGAGGCCAAAACAACAACTTTTGGAATTTTTGTCTGTCTGTCTGTCTGTCTGTCTGTATGTTCGCGCATCACGCAAAAACTACCAGGCCGGTTTTGATGAAATTTTGTATGGTGGTTCCTTATAGCCCGGGTTAACATATAGGATACTTATTATCCCGGAAAATTCAGGAGTTCCCGTGGGAAAATCAAAAGTATTCATTTATAGAAAGGCTCACCACGCAAATGTCGCTTGACCTATTACAATTAAATTTAACACCTTGATACCCTATGGCGAACTAAAACTGGAACATTGTTTATCCCAAAAAAAATAAAGGTTCCTGCAGGAATGCAAAAAAATGGTATCTTTAGAATGGCTCAACGTAACAATATGACACCTTTACATTGGGATGGGGTGTTTTGACAATCATTGCATAGTTGGTATTCTTTATCCCGGAAAACTAAATGCGTGGGAAATTAGATCTATCGATACTTACAATAATAACAATAGAGTATTTTTTCCCCATATTAGCGACACAAACCACACATTTTAATTATAGCAGCTGAATGTCAATAGATGGCACTGCAGGGATAATAAAACGCGCTTAAGTTGTATTAAATCATTAAAATATTATTTCATATCTGTGAGACAACCGGCTGCTGAACCCTCAGAGGCCTTTGCCTTCATTAAGGAGATTGGCCGTCGTCTTCGAGAGAGGAGATGTGACGTGAGGTCCTCTATTGCCATCCAGAGCGGCAACGAGAAGTGCGTCATGGGCTCCTTTGGAGCTGATACGACTCGAGGGTTTGACCAATATTAATATTTTTAGGGAATTTTATTACTAGATTGATATAATGATTTGAATTAGGTTTTTGATAATATAGGTAGATGTGTTATTTCATAATATCAGTTTATATACGTCCCCACCAAGGGGCTCGACCTGCCCTGAGTTAGGGCGATCAGGCCTTAGACGATCACGTGGGCCCATTGCGGGTTGATTGACTTCACACATAAGTTTCGAGTTTCTTCGCAGGCGTGTGCAGGTTTCCTCATGATGTTTTTCAACCGTAAGAGCGTCAGATAAACGTACATACCAGTATGAAATCGATATTCGTATAGATATTGGTAATTGACAGGATTCGAACCACGGCCTTCCGGACAGGAGGTAGTGGGTCTAACCGTTCTGCCACCGACGCTCTATATGTTATTAAGAAATCCTTACTTAATATAATAAATATGAATATGTGTTTGTTTGTTTGTTACCTATTCACACTTCAACACCTCTACCAATCTTGATGAAATATGGCATGCCTGTATCACTGGGAATGAAATAGTTTATTTTTTATCCTTGAAATTATCATAGCCCTATGCAGTTCGTGAGGAAACAAAAACAATACTCTTTGTTCGTTAAGTTATTAAAAATCGTAACGAAGAAATGGGGTGGTGTGATTTTTAGCACGGATTAAAGTGATTTTTTGTATAGAATTTGTTGAGGGGGGGGGGGAAGTGACAAAGACTGCTAATCCGAATAGCCCGATACACTTCCTGAGGTACCTGGAGAAAACTCATGTCCCCGCTACCGAGCTGATTGCGGCTTGCGCACCACTCACCCTCAAAAAAAGTCATAAAAGCTGCTATAAAGTCATAAAAGTCATGCGGGCGAAGCCGCGGGCAAAAGCTAGTATCTACATAATAGGTACAAAGCATTTACTATGGATGTCTATGGACACATCACTAGTTACGTCAAACTAGCATATGTCAAATCAGCATTCTCTGGACGGCCACAGTATAGTGGTTTTAAAATGACAAAGTTAGAGAAAACTATAAATCGAATGAGAAAAGAGTACTTAACTATTAAATATGTATACAGGGTACATTTTGAATTAATTTACGGGTATAAAGAGCATTTTTCCGTAGGCGGGTTTAGATTTTTAAACTATTATCATGTCAAGCTTACCTTAGCGACCTTCTGCATGGCGTGCTTATCGTGGGCTGTTAAATCTCTTAAGCGCACCAACGTCTCCCGGAGTCGCTCATTTTGAAGCTGCAGCTGGCGAACCTCGTATCCGGTCGCCGGCGCGTCCCCCGCTGCATACGGGTGTTCTGTTACGGCGGAGCGCACAACCGAATGTGGTTTAGATAACACAAAATGTAAGGAAGGGAACAAATGTTATATATAACACACAACAAAAAAATATGAAGACAAGGAACATATGGGGGGGAGGATAAAATAAATATAAAGTTTTAAATAACACAAATTATGGAAAGAGGATGTTGAAGCCTCCGTCAGTCTGTCGTTCTGAGATATGACCTGTACGCAAAGACTTTTTTTTGTCTCTGTGTCTAGTAAATCGTAGGGGACTTTGAACCTTTGAATCCTTACCGAAAGTGAAAATTAAAGTGTGTTTATTTATTTGTCCTTTCGCGTCGTTACGGAGCAACGCCGCGGTTTTTTTTTGCTTACAGTTATTTCAGAAGGTGGGAAGTGACGTGGACTACTTTTTAGCATAGCCGACTTAGTTCCCGAGGATCTGGAAAAAACTCATTCCCACGCTGTGGCGCACGTCGTATCGGATCAACAGATTGACATTATTTTTTTTGCATAGAGATAGTTGAAGGGGTGGTAAGTGGTATATACTATTAACTATAAAGGTGTACATAATTTCTGAGGGATCTGGACAAAACTACATCCTACGCTCGCAAGCCGGTTGCGGCTCGCACCGTACAGATCTGAAAGACATAAAAAACTATGTCCACGCGGGAAAAACTGCGGGCAAAAGCTAACTAGAAATATTTACTACAAAGCACATCGGAATGTCTAAGAATTAGCTAAAGAATACATATTTAAACATTTAGCTATAGCTTGACACTTAACCTATTAAGACACAACATTTACATATAAAATTAAGACCTTGTAGAGCAATTTAATTATTGAAATGCCACAATCTTATAATAAAAGTTTAAACACATTAGAATCTCAGTTTTAAGTCAAGTCAGGAGGCAAATATTAGTCATAATAAATCAATAAATAAATGAACAAAATTTGTATACAAAGACTCAACACATTCACTTTTCACAGCCTGTTTCAATATTTTAATGCCTATGGTTTTCATTTACAATACTGAGGGCAAAGTAAAAAAAGTTCAAATTAAGCAACCAATCAGTTACGGTTTCTCTAGGAAGCTTTCCTAATGTTAAAGTTTAGTCAGAATCAGAAGTAGGTAAAAACATAGTTTTTACAAAAGCCGTGAATGTGTCAAGTAAAAACACAAAAAATAATGAGACAGTATGTTAAAATAAAAAAAAAGATGTTTGCAAATAAGAACGAAAAATATGAGATATGATGAAATGCATTAAAACATAAAGTTGTATTTTACGTACACGCGTTAGCTGTTTATGTAGTTCTAAAAAATACAACAAAAATTAAAGGAGAAGCCATAAGACTAAAAAGCAACGGGTAACAAATAATAATAAATATTAATTAAAATAATAAATAATTCGGTTTGTAGTGTGTGCTCCGTCTTTGTATACGTTTTATAATGTTAAACACATGATGTGACAAAAAATAATTAATTATTAAAAATTAAAATTAATAGCTTTTCGCGTTACGATACGAATATTCAGTCTATTTTAGGCATTATGTTTTCTCACACCATGTAGAAAATAGAGTTTTATTAAATACCACAGATACCTATCAACCAATCTTTAATTAAAATTCTGGATGCTCGGTTACGTATCAAACAATGGTTGAAAAGGATTGAACACAATATTTAGACGTTGCTAAAATCTAGTCAGTTGCCATGTTCCTATGACTTTTTTATCTTAAGTCTGACGTTAGTGGGATGGTTGTTTTCAAAGACATTGCAGCTAACGATTTGTGGTTATTATAAATATTATTATCCATTGACGTGAAAAAAAATACATTAGGGATGACGACAGCATAAGAAATAAATTATTAACTCTTGATCACTAAATTGCCCTCCTACTTAAACTTCGGAAAACCTTACTCGTTTTGTTTTCCATCAATTCTTCGATTTTTAATTCACCAAAATCACAAAATGAGTACATTAATGACGCTGCTAAACTATGACGGCACGCCTAGGTATTTCTAACACTTTTAGAACAAAATGTCGTTTTTGACAGATAATAAAAAGTAACTCAGATGACCAGCATTCATCATCCGTATTGCTAGAAAACTGGTACTGTATAAGGCACTTTTACTTTGCTGCTGGGTTCTGTTTCCAAGAGGTGCCGACAGGCCATTTTACCAGGCTTGGCTTACGTCCAGTACAAGTTAGTATTGATTTGTAACAAGTTTTGATTACAGCGGAGTTCAGCATTTACTGGAAGTGCGGTTAACACCATATTTTTTTACTACAGAAATCTAAACACGGCTCTACGTTTTGTGCCTATGCATACTTCTATTTGTTTTTTATTTTAAAAAAAACAAGTCATATTTTTAAATCCTTTTTTGTTTCCGAGATAATCATAGTATTATATTTTATAATTATTGTTTTCTTGCAACTGTGTTGAAAAAACTTACGTATAATACACGAGCGAAAAAGATGATTGCAGACCCGTCAGGTCTGTGTCGTCATATAGCGGTTACAGATGTCACCTTGTTTGCAATTACCAATTTATCCCCCTTGTACCATATATTTCACAAAGGCCATTATCTCACCACACAAAGACAAAATCCAGATTTTTAGCTCAAAATCTCCTATACCCAGAAGACTGCATAAAGAAACTCACGTATATTCCCGCCAGCCTCCATCTCGGCTCTCATGAGCTGCAAGTCCAAGGTGGCTTCTTCCAGCTTTTCCCGACATTGCTCCAACTCCAGCTGAAGGGCTAGAGATTCAAGTAAAAAAGTTAATTCATATGAGCCGACCGACTTGACGACATTGAAGACTTAGTCGTTGGTCCTTAGACCTGTCGACAGCGAATTTTTGTTCTACAACATTGCTAAAACTGCAAACCCAATTGAATTTTTCATGCAAATTTGACTGCTCAGCAGACCGATTCGTATGAAAAATCCAAACAAGGTATTGTTTTTAGCAAAATTTTAGAACAAAAGTTGTTTAGTTTCACGATTAAATAGAATGATCTCTTAAAACCGCGCACGTACACCTCTACGAGCGAAAAGGGCGACTTTACATTCGGACACTTTTAGCCGGTTGACCGTGAGTTAGAGCTTCGACTTCGATCATACATAAATTGTATTTTATGTATAATCGAAGTCGAAACCAATCTATTTACCAGCACGGGCAGCACAAAGCGTAGACAAAAAACAGAAAACAGTTTTGCTGTCTTCTTATTCATTAGCTATGCGTTAGAACGTGACGATCGCATTATTTTCGCCATGCAACAAGAACCGGTACTAACCTTCAGCCCTTTCCTCAGCCATCTCCTTGTCAAGGGCAGCCATCTCAGCGGCTTCTTGCAACTCGGCGGTCTCGTCATTGTGTGTTTCCAAAGCCTCTTGCGCTTCGCGGACCTGGGTGGAAGACATTAAAAAAGATATTGAACTTTTATCAAGACATACATATCTATTGTTCGTACGTTCCTATAGGTCTGCGCAACAATGTTGTCACTGCGTCTGCCGCCACGCGAAGGCTCAGATGTATTGAACAGGCTTATCCTTTTTATTAAAAGGTGGTATTCCTTCCTAGCGTTATCTATAGTCTCATACCACATTTACAATTTCAGTTTTATTTATTTCACGTCACAAATTCATACTAAGTCATAATACATCATGTCAACTGTATCCCGTCATCAAAGTCATACGCACAGGTCGCTGGTTCTCGGCAGAAAAATAATAATTTGGTAATCTTAACATTTCTGCGTCAATGTAAAGTTCCGAAGATCACAGAAAAGCTCCCTAACATGTAGTTTTAACAGACTCATCTCACAGTAATATTTAAACAAAAATAGTAATTCTAGTTTTCGATAAACGTTTTATTTTCTGTTATCGGACCGCTCTAAACTTAACTTTTTTTTCAAATCTCCGAAACTAGGCTGAATGGACACGTGGGAGTATTAATTTTGCTGTTAAAATACTTAGCTTCATCAAACGACAAAGAGATCCGAAAATTTCCGATGTGAGGGTAATTTTACACTATTGTGCGACGTTTTTTCAATACAATATTGAAGTAACTCATTTATTGTACAGCCACGCTGTGCATGCTTTCTTGCGTAGCCTTCAACGTCTGGCATACACCAATCAATAAAAAAAATTGTTACTTGTAAATTTTCATCAAAACTTTTGAACTCCTTAGCTTGTTCCAGCTGCAGCTACAAGCGCTGGAACTCGCGCAGTTTCTACTAGTCCGTCTACTTAGCGTTAGACATACTCACCTCGTGCTTAAAACCTCTGCAAAACGCGCTGCAGCTGCGCCTGCCACTCTGTAGTCTTGTTTTTGAACTCTTTCGCTTGCTCCCGCTGCAGCATCACGCGCTTGAACTCGCGCAGTGTCTACTAGTCCGTCTACTTAGCGTTTGATAAACTCACCTCGTGCAGCCCTTTGCAAATCGCTCTGCAAATGTGCCTGCGTCTAAATAGTCTTGTTTTTGAACTCGTTAGCTTGCTCCAGCTGCAGCTTCACACACTCGAACTCACGCAGTTTCTTCTAGTGCGTCTACTTAGCGTTAGACTAACTCACCTGCAAGTCGCGCTGCAGCTGCGCCTGCAACTCCACAATCCTGTTTTTGAACTCGTTAGCTTGCTCTAGCTGCATCTTCACGCGCTCTAACTCGCGCAGTTTCTGTTAGTTCGTCTACTTAGCTATAGACATACTCACTTCGTGCTTAGCCCTCTGTAAGTCGCGCTGCAGCTGCGCCTGCGACTCCATAATCTTGCTTTTGAACTCGTTCGCTTGCTCCAGCTGCAGCTTCACGCGCTCGAACTCGCGCAGTTTCTCGCGATCCTCTGCCCGCCGTAACTTGATGGTCTCCAGTTTCTCCTTCAGGTCTTCCACTTCAGCTTTTAATTGGGTAATCTGGGGGAAAAAATCATTTAATTATTAATTTCGCGCCGGTTTTCGTGTCAAGATACGAATCATAATATCACTGACCAATCTTTTTATGTCCAACTAAAAATTGATATTTTTTTATATATTGAATTTATTGAAATTTGATCATATTGGGGAAAGTTGTTTAGAATCACTAGTAAAAGCCCTGTTTAAAATACAGGCCACAAAAAAGCCACAAACTATTTTGAAATAAGCCAGGGCAAAGATCATTTACAAGAAGCTGGTAGATTTTAAGTATGTTTATGACAAGAAGACTGTCAATCCCTATAGTAACTTGCGTAACCCAATTAATTAGCGACATAGATTGACAGTTTTTGAAACGTTATAGTAAATTGACGAAACCTTGGATTCTTACCTATACTAATGTCATTTTAATCAGAGAAATTATTTTGTTTTAGCAAAAAAATAGATAAATTACTAGCGCTATTTACTTTTAATATATACCGCCGCAATCTAGTTTTTGACAACACTAGCTTTTACCCGCGGTTTCACCCGATAATCGATATGGATATCGATGGTGTACGGTGGGCAAAACCGCAAACGGCTTCCCTTTTTTACCGACTTCAAAAAGGAGGAGGTACTAATAAATTCGACTGTATATTTTTTTTTTGTATTATCAACGATTTTTCCGTCAATTGTGGACAGATTTTCAAAATTATTTTTCATTCGAAAGAGTATACTCCCGAGGGGGTCCCATTGTCATCAAGTCAGGATCTGATGATGGGATCCCAGGGAAATCGAGGGCAACCCTTCAAAAATAATGAAAAATTTGAATTTTAAAGGCACTAATTACGAGATTCATATGTTTTCTAAAGCTATTAAAATACTTGCGTCTGTTAGTCATATTCATGAGAATATGACTAACATGAGTTGATAAGCTGATGTAGGAAGGTACAACTCCTTAACGGTTAGGAGTTGCAGGAATATTTTTTTTTATGTTATACATAGATATATACGTAGGTATACATAGACCGATAGTTGTATTCCTTCAGGTTATTCAGATGAGCTGATGATGTACGATTTAACTCCTTAACTTTCATGCTGCTGAGATGATGATGGAAGCCACAGGACTCTGTATCTGTTAATGAAACACTTTTGATAATTCCTATTGGTTAGTATAGGTGATTGGATTTAACGTTGCTAGATAGATAGGATTACCACTAAAAATAAAGAAAATAAAAAAGTTTAAAAAAACTTAAAACTGTAATAGTTAGTATTATTTAGTAGGGTAGATGTACTATAAGATCAACTGACCTCTTGCTGAGCCTGGAGATTGGCCAGCTTGTCTTCAACAGATAGCGCTGGCTGCGGGGAGTTGATGCTTTGACCAGGCGTAAACTGAGGGGTGAGGCTCTCCACGAAACCCGTCTGCAAGGAAGAAGCCAGTTAGAAATTGTTAACAATTTTTTGAAGTCCTCATACATCTGCTTATAAACGAGCTATTTTTATGGAGAGTCCTGTAAAGACCTATGAATTGATGGATAACTTATGAACCGCCTTTTTTTGTTTTGGTTATATTTCTCCAAACAACATTAATGTATTAAAATAATAATAAGTAGCAATAAGCCCGCAAATATAAGCGTAAAGTAACAAGTAGGAATTTTGAGAATAAATATACATAATAATAATAATACATTTATTTTAAGGCATCATTGGAACATAATATTGTTGGTAGACCTGAACCTAAAGACTTACAGGCTAGTGTTAGTGTTATTATACATACGAGGGGCATTCAATTATTACTTAGCCTCGCCGCCCGATGGCGCTGTTGTTACAAAAGAGTTTTACTATCGTGCAGTAAATTCTTTTTGAAGTCTACTAATAAGTTTTCAATCTTTTCCCTCCATTTGTTTTGTTTTGACAGCCTTTGGAAGCGAGCGTGTTGGTCGGTTTTACAAAAATGGAAAAAGAACAATATCGTTCAGTGATTAGATTCTTGTTTTTGGAAGGGAAAACGCGCAGCGAAATCAAAGAGCGCTTGGATGCTGTGTACGGTGACTCTTCTCCTTCGATGGCGACCGTCAAAAATTGGTTCAACGAGTTTGCTCGTGGCCGCACGTCGGTTTTTGATGAGCCACGCCCAGGTGCACCGAAAACGGCTACTACGGAGGAAAACGTAAAAAAAATCCACGATCTTGTGTTGGCAGACCGGCGATTGAAGATTCGCGAGATAGCCGAGACTGTAGGCATCGCAGAAGGGACAGTGCATCATATTCTGCAGGAAGAACTGGATATGAAAAAAGTTATCGGCGCGATGGGTGCCCCGTTTGCTCACACCAGACAACAAGTGCAACCGTGAGACCACATCGGCGACATGTTTGGCGCTGTTTCAATGCAATTCGGCGGAGTTCTTGCGTTGTTTTGTAACAGTCAACGAAACATGGGTTCACTGGTACACACCAGAGATCAAGGAACAGTCGAAACAGTGGACTTTACCCGGCGAACGAGCTCCAAAGAAGGCGAAGACTGTTCAATCGGCCGGAAAGGTGATGGCCAGTGTTTTTTGGGACTCACAAGGTGTGATCTACATCGATTACCTCGAGAAAGGTAAAACAATCACGGGGCTCTACTATTCCGACTAATTGGGCCGATTCGACGCCGAATTGAAAAAAAACGGGCCCATTTGGCAAAGAAAAAAGTGCTGTTCCACCACGACAACGCGCCAGCTCACACCTCCGCCGTCGTCATGGCCAAATTGGTCGAATTGCGCTACGAATTGCTGCCCTATCCACCGTATTCTCCAGATTTCTCTCAGAGCCCCCTGTGACTTCTTCTTGTTCCCAAATCTGAAAAAGTCACTCGCCGGCAAAAGATCTGGGTCAAATGATGAGGTCATCGCCGCCACAGAGACCTATTTTGAAAACCTCGGGAAATCGTATTTTTTGGACGGGTTAAAAAAGTTGGAGCATCGCTAAGCCAAGTGTATTGAATTGAATATGTCGAAAAATAAAACTCTACTTTCTTAAAATTTTCGTTTTTCTTTTGTAGGCTAAATATTTGTTGAATTGCCCTCGTAGATATAATATAGTCCTCATCAGGAACGTTTAATTGACCTCCAAGATTTCCTTTTGAAGCAGTTCACAAATAAAAGCCGTATGTATCTAAAAACTATGACTAGGAAGCACTTCGTATCCAAGTTGTAGTGGCGATCTAGCACATTTTGCATGCTAAGCATTTATCTTGTTTTCAGTTATTCATTTAATAATAAGTACCTCAACAAAAGCCCTCTTGCTTGCCGCATCGGGTGACGCGGCCCTCTCAGCGGTAGGAGAAGCATACGACGTCAGACTTTGTCTGCTACTGGCCAGGGAGGTGCGCGAGCTGAAATATAGGCGTTACGGTCAGGAGTTGAAGTGATGACGTCACTCGAGTTCCAAAAAAGGCTAGGTACTGTTTTTAAGGTTCCGTAATCAAATTATTATATATTTTATATTATACTTATAGTTAGTTTATATTATATTGTACTCATAGTTTTACCATGTTCGTCTATCTGTTTGTTCGTCGGTATGTCACAGCCGTTTTCTGAATGACTATTACGTATTACTATTATATAAAGCTGAAATTAGGCATGGTAAAACAATCTGTGACTACGTATAAATTTATGGAAAGCTGAAATTTGGCTTGGTAATACAAATCTGTTACTACCTATAAATTTATAGAATAAAACAAGTAAAGTGGCGGTGTTGTTTTTGTTCACTTACCTCATTGTTGATTAGTTATTTATTTTTAAATGTATTTATTAGAAACCTTAAACTACAGTACAATTTTTAGTGTGTACGATAATAACTACATTAGTCGAAGACTGTGTCGCAGTTATTAATATCCGCCTCGAGAGAAAATAATATTCTAACATTCAATAAAGTAAACTCTATCAGTAGTTAACAAAAACTAATTTAACAAAAGAGTAAAGCTAGAGGGTGCATGGTGCGCGTTATTTTATTTTACACCTGAACCTTATAAATCATTCCTTATATTAATCACCCGTCATTGGTGAAAACCGTATGAAAATCCGTAAGGTAATTTTTGAGATTATCGCGTTCAGACAGATAGACAGACGCAGCGGGGGAAAAGTTTAGTGCCAACTGCAAAATAAAATTTTTATAACATATATATTTATTTTGTGAAAAGACCACGGAACCTTACTGTGTGCGTGGTCCGACACGCACTATGCCACATTTTTCGCATTTATAATTATTCAGGATACTGTACAACTTTCCCTAAAGGGCTAATAGTCAACACGCTAATAAAAACTGATTGACTAATTTTGTACATTTTTGTATGGAGTCCAAAAACTCTTTTGAAATACGACTATGCATTCCCTGTGAAAAGTTATTGAGTCTGATAGAAGGTAGCTTAAATTTTATAATTGTTGATTTAATTGACTGACGTTAGCCCCCCTCACTCCTCACGCTCCAAGTGTATATCGACAGCAACGTCTCAAGTAATCGGTTGGCCCTTAGCATAGATCACATAAAAAAGAACTAGATGTCTGGTTTCATACAAAACAAACTTCACAAAACGTTGTTTGACAAAAGACAAGGGTAGAAATATTCAAATAACTGTGTTAGACAGAGAGTGAGAACCGCGCAGATACACCTCCGTGAGTAAAAAGGATGGCTATACTTTCGGACACGTTAGTGATTAATATTATTATGTAATTGGAACTCGGTGACGGTATTCGGCAATGTACAAAGCTCTTATAAAAGTACGACGAAGCAAATTTTAAAAAAAGAACTTCAACGACTATGCTTGTATTTACATTGCAATTACGTTAACGTTTTAAATGCACACTCCCTGCCAAATAAATTGGATTTTCGGGAGCGAAATCTGTACTCCTTGCAATGTACGCAAGTACAAAATTATACCCGTCATATTATAGTATGTCCTATTTAGTCTGTAATTGAAATTGTTAGCCAAATTTTATACTAAAAATCTACTTACTGAACGACTTTCACCAAGAAACGTACACAATCAAAGCAAAAAGAATAATGGACTTTCCATACACAGTTGGCCAATCAGCTAACAAAATACTCTGATTGTATAGGTTCCTTGGGGAAAGTTGTTCAGTTTAATTATTCACACTTTTAAGTACATTTAAAAAAATAAATTCAAAATTAAAAAGTATAATTAAGCATGAGAATTATGAGGACATGTACAAGTAAGCATGAGACAACAAAGATAAGCAAGTTAGTTTTTTTTGCCATCAATTTAGAAATGTGTATTAAGTTGTCAAATATAATTATTGTGTATTAAGTTGATACTGTGCATGTAAATAAAACAATATAGAAAATCTGGACCGACAGTAATGACTGATGGCATTAATTATTGCGATATCCTATTAACAGAACAAGACATCCCAAATTTTCAATACATACTAATATAATAAACCCTTGCATATGTCGCGGGGCATTTTTTTAAATTTTATAGATTAGAAGATATTTCAGAAAATGAAGAAATATTAAGCATTCCGCCTTTATCTCTGAAACAACTAAGCCAAATAACGTAACGTTCTTACGGAAAACGAAATGGTACGGAACTCAAACTTGACCGGATTTTGTGAGTTTAAACAGGTATACGATATGAGTGAGATAGCAAGAGAAAGGCTGAGAATTACATATCGTTTCTTCATCTGCACGGGTTAAAATATCGATGTGTGTTGTGTCAGGTGTTTTTAAATTGGTAGGCCAAATAAATTTATTTATACCCTAGCGTGGACGTAATGAATATGCATGTTTATGCTATAACTGCAACATAATATAATACAATAAAATGAAATCTATACCTCAGAGTCTATGTACAGACGGGCTGCATTTGGAATGCATGTAAGCGGCAAATTTACAGTTTAGATGCAGTTTGCTTACAAGCGGACTGCGCAGTCAGTCGGCAGTTTCAATGTTGTTATGCCAACTATAAACAAACTGCATCCAAACTGCGAATTTGCAGCTGACATGCAGTCCGTGTATATTGTATAGACCCTAAATCCAGTTTTACCTTGACATAGACAGGGTGCCCGCTTTCGGTTGCGCGGGCGAAGTTTTACGCCGCACCCTTTAAAAGCACCCGTCGTCGTTGGTTAGTTTGGTCATAGACAAATAAAAAAGTTAAATATCATGTATTTATTTCAATATTATGATGAGATTAATAATGCAATCAATGTTAATGTTACGTTTTCTTTACAAATTAGTTTACCTATCTTTAACACTGATTAAAAATATAAGAAAATGATATTTTGAAATCGGTCAGTTTTAGATGTGGTCGTAGCTCAGTGCAGGTTGCGTAGTTGTGTCAATCACGCAGGTTAACAGACCTGAAGCACGGCCATTACCTGGATTAGTTTGACTGGTAGTGGCATTTTTCTGGACCGTTTCCGTGCTTCCCAACGCACGTTATACAGTGGGTTTCCTGTTGCTCTCACTAGATACATGACAGTTATTAAGGCATTTATAGGCGGCTTGAAAAACTTCTTGAATATTGGGTTCGCCCCTAGCCCTACAACCTCAACCAACCTGGATTCACCCCCCTTGTGTGGAGTATGGCCTAACCTTCCCAAGTTTGGGAAGAGAACCGTGCCCCAACAGTGGGGACGCTTTGGGTTATAAATATTTTAAAATCGAGTAAAATTATAAAAAGTTCATAAATAATTAAGAAATCTGTTCTGCAGAAATTATTATCCTGCAAACCTGTGTTACAAATGAAATATTTTGTCCAATACAAATTATTGGCAAAAAAACAGTTTTATTAAATGAAGTTTAGTATATATTATTAATCAATAAATTATAGTATTATGTAGTTATAATATAATAATTATATGGGTGCATCTAAGCTACAGGGTGCTCTAAATAAAGTTACTCACGTAGTCGGCCGGGACCTCTGCGCGACAGTTATACTAGCGAGAACACAAACAGTCTATCAATCATACTATATTATAAGTAATGAAATAAGTAGTAACTATAAACCCTGATGCAAGAAAACAAAGCGGATACGGTACGTGAATTAGTGACAATATAGTATGTAAATATATGTTTTTTCGAAATCTTCGCACACGATTAAACATATACATTTTGATAGGAGATGCAAATGCATACCAAAATTCTATAAGATCATTTTTCCCATAAGCGTTACGTCCAACTAGCTCTTTTAGGGTAGGCTCGTTGACAGACCTGGCTATTTAAACATATTTCCTTTATTTTGCTCAAGTAAATCTACAAAAACTCAACTTAATTGTCTTCAAAGTAAAAACAATCAATCAAATGCAATAAGTATTAAGATTTTATATCATATTAGCTTTTCGCCCCCGTTTTTTACTCCGACTTTGACCCCATGGGTGAAGTATGCCTAACCTTTTTTTATCCCCACTTCGTAAATCTTTGGCATCATCTCACCTGATTCTTCTTACCAAGATTTCCCCAACGCAATTGGCAATCTTATCTCCAAACCTGGACACTTGAAAATTGGCGGCAAGACTTGCATAAGATGGTGGTAGCTAGTTACGCAGGCTTATAAAATGCCGGTACCAACTAAACCGAGTCTTACAAAGTTACACCCCGCCGTGAATCGAACCAGCAACCTTTTTTGGTGAGAAGCCTAGACTATAACCATTACGCTACCGAGGCAGTTAAAAGTTTCGGACCTTTTCACGCTACTCAAAATTACGTAGTAGTTAATTTCTTGCAACAGAGTTCATTCATATTAATATAGGCATAATGACAAAATATGAAACGTATTAGTACATAAATAGTATATGAGAATGTAATGAAATGAGATACGATTAATGAAATTTTATCCAATATGAACACTAGCTTATCTATAGAACCTATGTCTAACCAATAGTTTTAAACCTTCTACACTAAAATGATTAATTTACAGAGATGCCAGCAGTGGGTTGTTAAGGGTGAAACTACACTATCGGTCAATAGCAGAAACGATCATTAGCTTTGTGATCCGCCATTGAGCACTAATGGGATGTCACACTCACATATCATTGACAATAATGGAGACTTTAACGCTGTTTGTGCAACTCCCGATAAGTGTTTCTGAACTAAATTTAATTTTCTAAGTTTTTACATATATTTTCTAACAAATAAATGATAAACATCCCAAACTAACACCTAAAGAGAAATAATAAATAGTTCTCATTTCTAAATCATTTACTCATAATACTGAATACTTGAAAACTTACTCTAAGGTGCATAGAATCAAATAAGGGGACCATACCATAGGTTCACAAAAAATTGTCTAGGGGGACTGGTCCACAAAAAGAGCGTGTACCTCTCATACAAATCGATCAGCTAATTGGGCAACTATGTATGACAAGTCTAAAACTTTTTTGCTCATTGCCCATAGGTTCCTTGAGGAAAGTGATTTAGTTACATGATTTGAAGCCACTGTGAAGTATTGGCAGGCGCTCCAAAAATAGCTCTGTAATTAATTATATTTTCATCATCACCATATCTTCAGAAAGACGTGTATTGGTAAACAAAGGCAATCACCAAGAAATTGCACAAGGACCAGTCCTGCCCGCGGTCTTTCGTCGGTCCACCGAGTGGAAGGCCTGGCTGTGCTACGTCAGTCGGTTCTTCCGTTAATGTAATGTTTTACGAGTAATACTTAGTAAAATTAAAAATTTAAATCAAGACAAGGACGAACGACGATAAAAAAGGACCCTAATTAGCAATAATATGAGCGTAGATTACAGCCCAATGCTGGGAACAGGCAAACAGTATGCGTAGGAGATAATTACTTTGCATATGTAACATGTACTACTGTGTACCATAGTTGGGATGTCCGTTTGTGTTCCGGCGTTGGCATAGGAGCTGGTGGCAGCGGACTTGACAAACCGTTTCAGTATATTAGTAAAATCTTTTTGGTGCTAATGCCATAGTAGCTTAAACTTATTTAATAAAGCAGCGAGTTGTGTCTGAGACACAACCATATATAATTATTTTAGTGGTTACTTTTAATCCCGCCTCTTTACGCTCTTTGCGATTCATGTCACCGCATTTGCTAACATTTCGGAGTCATTTCAAAATCTTTATTATTTAGATCAAATAAACACTAAATCAACACGAATTATCATCATATCAGCCATAGGACATCCACTGCTGAACATAGGCCTCCCCCAAGGTTTTCCATGACGACCGGTTCTGCGCTGCCCGCATCCAGCGGCTTCCCGCGACCATCACCAGTGGGACGCCTACCTACGCTACGTTTAATTAAATAACTTCAAAAACAAACAGGTATTATAGTTTTCAAGAAATTCCTTAATGTTTGTTGACCACCATTTGTAATAAAACTTGTAAAAATCACAAGTAAGATCTTTCTTTCTATCGCCGGAGTCAAAAAGAGGTGTGTTATAAGTTCGAAGACTATGTCTATGTGTCTGTACATGTCGTCACAGTCCCTAAACAGGTGGACCGAATTAAACTTTTTTTTTATTGGATAGTTATAAGCTAAATTAACCGAAATGGTTACCGAAATGGTTGCTGAATGGATAGAAATCCATTCAGCCGATTATGGAGATGGTCAATTGCCCGCCGGAACGGTAAAATAGAGGGGTGTTGCTTTTGGTGGATTTTAGATGCAATAAAAAAATAAAAACGGCAGAAAACAAAATGGCCTCCGAAAGTAAAGTTGTTCGGATTTGGCAGAAATATGGTCAGGGGTTTTAAATTTCACTAATTATTAAACTTTCTATTCATTTTGCAATATCTAAAAAAATAAGGGTGCCTTCCGCTCATGAAGCTGAACAATATTCCCAAACAACCTACATTTATATGGAAGGTAAATTTTTTTGTCAATTAAGTATACGTCCTCCAGGGAAAATTCTTCAGTTTCATGAAATTACCCTCTTTTTCTGGTATTTTATATGAATCTTACATGCTTATACTATCCTACTTTTCAAGAAATGCCCGAATCCAAATTCTATAGCACTTTTGAAACATGAATCTAAGCAGTCTATTTTTTTTTGTAAGGAAGTAAAGTTCTCAATTTGTTCTTTTATTTTACAATACAGGGTAATGGTGTCGATCCAAACAAAACACTCGACTTAATTAAACATAACTAAAATTCCACTAAAATAATTTAGTCGTTTTCATGTGCTATTCGATTTTGTGCACAAAATTAATTAAGTTGCCTTGTTTGATAGTATTGAATTTACAGACTATGTTATAAAACGAACGAAAAAATGAACAATATGATTGTGTAACCTGTTTACTGTAAATCAAAGAGAAAAAAGATAACATTTTCTGTAGCGCTGTCTCTGTTGCATATGTCATTTATGCTACCAATATAATTTATGAAACGTTCAATGAAAACAGCTGATATTATTTAATTTTTGGCTTGGCAGCAAGTACCTATTTTTGGGTGAAGTCTTTAGGAGTTTGAATTTGGCTAAAGGTACGTAGGGGCATTGTAGGGAATTGTATCAGATTCTGGATAAATTGAAGGTCTGATATTCACCAGGTTGGCAATCGATGGCTTCCTATGACTGACGAAGCTGAAAGTTAGAAAGACCAGTCGTCTTCCAACCTGGTTTATTGACCTGAGATCAGAATTCTTCGGGTCAGAGCCGCGCAGTGTGCTGATGTTTTTTTGGTTCTAGCTTTGACTGTTTTATAGAGCTGTCGGCTAACCTGGTCATCATGAGACCCTCAGGTCAAAGGTGCAGTGTCCTGGAGTGTATAAACCTATCTTCATTTACTTAGGTATTAATCACAAAATTGCACTTTTGTGGTTTTCCAAGACCAATTAACGTGTAGTGGTCAGCAAAATAGGTCGCGATTTTTTAGTTTGACACATCCTACTTATATTATAAACGCGAAAGTTTGTAAGAATGTATGGATGTATGTTTGTTACTCTTTCACGTAATCTGGCTGAAATTTGGTAGGTAGACAGATTAGGACCTGGATTAACACATAGGCTACTCTTTTCCACTGCGCACTCTCGAAAAGTCATAGAAACGTTGTCCACGCGGGTGAAGCCAGCCAGGAAACAGCTACTCTAAAATATTGTCGTTCCGAGTAGCAATTGGTGTTCTAAACTTAATTAAGTTCAATTTTAGTTTAGATATGTCAGATAAGTTAAGTCGAGTTTTTCCAAACAGCAAACGTAATTTTGACATATCTTAACCTAATTTTAGTTTAGTTTAGTTGATTTGTGCAAAACCGAATCGACACCAATATTACACTTTATAGCAAAATGACTCTGTTTCAGGAGTACTATCTAAAAATAGTAATTTTATAATATCACCATAAATTTTTCTTTACTATTCTATGACGATGTTATAACTACCTATTTTTCAACAGGTTATATATGTTTGATAGGAAAAAAATTACAAAAATGATGTTAAGTGGCGCCTGAGTCGTTAGGGGAGTCACTACTGTATGGTATATTATAAATTCAGTTTTTCTTTTTTTTATCCACAATTGGTAAGCCCTTGACCACATCTCACCTGATGGTAAGTGATGATGATGCTGAAGATGGAAGCAGGCTTGCCGAAGATTCCCAAACGCAATGGGTAACTGGCTATCTTATTTTCAAGCCAGAACACATCAATTCTGATAACAAGACTTAGATAAGATGGTGGTAGCTAGCCAGGCGGGCTTAAAAAATGCCCTTCCACCAACCAAACCGAGTCACACAAAGTTAGACTCCACCAGCAATCGAACCCGTGACCTCCTGATGTGAAGCTAATAGACTAACCATTACGCCATGAAGGTGGATTTTTGTGTAAAGTGTAACTTAGTGTAACCTGGTACAAAACTATTGGATATATAAAAATAATTAAATATGAATCTATTATTTTAAAATTCTACCGACTAATCCCAACAAACTCAAATACTCAAAAATTATGTTACAGTACCTGCTGAGTCTCCGACCAACAGCCGGTATCTTTGGTTCTTCAGAGGAGGTAGTCATTGACGTGTCAATGGGGTTGTCAGCACCATCTAACAGTTGTATCTGTGTTGGTCGTACAAATACACCATAGTTTTCTTCGCACTGGAAAATCAAATCATTTACATAGCTACTTATAATTGAAAACCACACAGAAAAATACAAGTATTTTTTGTTGAAATTGACCAACATAATTGGCTAAATAATCAATTGAAAAAATGAAAATATAAGAAGATCTGAGGCCATTATCAATGAACTTGCATCATCTTAACATGTGTTTCAAGTGACCTCAACAATCTTTCCATGCCGTCTTTAAATAATATAGGGACGACGAATGCTAGTCATCTGTTTTACTTATTTTCTTCTAAAAATGTTTGAAATACCTAGGTGTGACGTCATAGTTTAGCAGTGTCATTTATGTACTCATTTTGTGATTTAGGTGAATACAAAATCGAAGAATTGATGGAAAACAAAACGAGTAAGGTTTTCCGAAGTTTAATTAGGAGGGCAATTTAGTGATCAAGAGTTCATAATTTATTTCTCATGCTGTCGTCATCCATCACTATTCATATGAGAGTCCTTGACTGAAGACTCGCATCAATCTGTGATGTGACCACACCCCTCTTGCACCACTCCATTACCACAGAAAACTAGTGAGTTAAGCATTGGACCTGTAGTAGCAAATTTAGAAGGCCAACAATGAGCAAATTAGCCACCTATCATTATGTTCATACATATATTTAGTTTTACTAATTAAGAATCTTTGATGAAATAATTTAGTGATTTTGATTAATATAAAATTTAAATTGGATTTAAATATGAAATGAATAAGTTTTTATGCTATTAGTGAATTACATTTTTTTAATTTATTTTATATAATATTTCTTTTAACTGCCTCCGTGGTGTAATGGTTAGTCCATTCGCTTCCCACCAGGAGGTTGCGGGTTCGATTCCTGGTGGGGTCAACTTGTAACACTTGGTTTAGTTGGTGATAGGCATGCTACCACTATCTTATCTTTTATTATTAAGTCTTGCCATCAAACATCAGTGTTAACAACATTGATGTGTACCGGCTGGAAGATAAGATAGCCAGCTCTCCATTGCGTTGGGGAATCTTGGTAAGCCCGCTTCCATCTTAAGCATCATCGTCACTTACCACCAGGTGAGATGATGCCAAGGGCTTCCCAATTGTTTATTAAAAAAAAACTGTCAAATACCCTATTGTCACAGACAGCCCGCTCTGCTGGGGCTATCTTAAAACAGACAAAGCAGTCAGTCATGTAATTCTACAAGGAACTGGCCTGACTGAATGAACACTGGGTTTGGATGATAACTGGGCCGCCATCTTCATGAGGCTCTTCCAATGTGTAATCAATCTAACCTGACTAAACCAATTTTTGGATTTAATGTCCCAAGAGACTTGTTTCTGGAAGAAGCTGGGTTGGCTGGACTAGCCAACTACATCTGCACATATAAAGGTCCAAAAAAAGAATTTAAATGCAGAAATGGAACCCCACTACTAATTAATATACCAAACCAAAGGAGTCTCTGATGCAGCAAATCAAAGTTAAAATAGCAGATTTTTTAAATCTTTTACTCACCCTAAAATAAGCGTGTCCTCTAACAGTCCCATTGTTCTTTCCTTTCGGCTCATCCAGGATGATACCAATCCATTTTCCAGTTGCAAACGTAGGGTACCCAACATACGCCACGGATCCTTTCACGTCTTTACCTGGCATCATCACCCTCTGGCCGAGGGTCAGAGCCTTGTCAGCCATGTTTTTAAGATATTCAGCAGCAAAACTGAAATATTTAGTTAAAAAAAACTTATAAAACAAATCACGCAAAATCGGAGTATAAACTAATTCGCACAGATGGGAAGGAATTGATGATTTACCTACTGACAGGCCAGAATTACGGTATAGTAGCGTTTAGATGAAAACAGCTGTAAAATTAATTGTAAATTATTATTGATTTTCAACAAAAAAAAACATTATTTTCGACGTAGGTGTAATAAATTAGTTTCCTCCTTGGTCAGAGAACGGCATAGACAAAGAACACGAGCGAGTTGTCAAATTTGACAGTGACGGTTGCTTATCCTCTCTCGCTCTCTCATGCATGCATTAGTTTTTGGAATTTGAACCCCATAAATCGCGTCATCTAGCATGGAGTAGCCGTACTAGTACCAGTCTTAACTATGGATTCTTAGACTATGCCCAAAATGTTTTTGTCGAACTAGAATATGTCCGTCGAACCCATGAACCATAAATTATGTAGATGTATGTGTATGGATCACCTATCTCAACCTTTCCGTCCTAGTAGGTAGGCCTGTACAATAAATAGGTTCGTCATAGTCATATTCACGTGCCTTTCCGTCTACCTACTTTTTTTTTTGAGGTTATACAGGGTCTTCGGCAGATGGTTGAAAATACGAAAATGGGGGATAGGTGGGGTCGCCTCCCACCTATTTTGAGAATTAAAAAAAATCTAGGACTTGTAATTTTTTTTACAGGATTTTTTTTCTTTTTTTAGAAATTTTGCCATTTTTATACCTTTGAACACATGTAACTTTTTGTTTTTTAAAGCTAGCTCCAAAATCTTTTTTTTAATAGACTTTTATAAGATTGTCGGCTCTAAAAAAAATTATGTTTGTTTCAAGTTATTGCTAAAAACAAAAATGTGGGCCCCCGAACTTAAAAAAAAAGTTGAACAAAAATTTAAAAGTCAACTTTGCGATGCATTTAAAAAAAAAATAATGGGGCTGGAGGGCTTCTGTTTTTTTTAAAACATCTCTAAAGCTTAGGCTTTTGAATGGTATGTAATTTGTTTCGGTATCTTTTTTGGTTACAAAGAGCAGGTACGTTTTTTTACATTCTTGCACACACATAATGACTATCTTTTGTCATTTATTGGCATATTGGAGTTAGCACTTCCATTATTATATCAGATCATATACGTCCCCACCGAGGGGCTCGAGCCTACCCTGAATCAGGGCGATTAGGCCTTAGTCGACCACGCGGGCCCAGTGCGGGTTGGTCGACTTCACACACAACCTTCGAGTTTCTTCGCAGGCGTGTGCAGGTTTCCTCACGATGTTTTCCTTCACCGTTAAAGCAATCGGTAAGTATGTACGTAAGTTTTTGAAAAACTCATTGGTACATTGGCCGTCCAGATTTGAACCCGGTACCTCTGGTTAGATGGACCGAGTCGTTACCGGTTGAGCCACCGACGCTTGCACTTCCATATGCCAATAAAATGTCCGCATATTCCGCATTGGTAAATTGAGCCATTTTAAACCACAACAAAGTCTTAACAAAACGTCTGATAATAACAAAAAGTGACAAACAACAAAAAAACTTAACAAAATCACAAACACAGCAAAGTGAAATTAACGAAAACAAAAAAAAACGTTAACGTTATTAACGTTTGTGATTTTGTTAAGTTTTTTTGTTGTTTGTCACTTTTTGTTATTATCAGACGTTTTGTTAAGACTTTGTTGTGGTTTAAAATGGCTCAATTTACCAATGCGGAATATGCGGACATTTTATTGGCATATGGAAGTGCTAACTCCCATATGCCAATAAATGACAAAAGATAGCCATTATGTGTGTGCAAGAATGTAAAAAAACGTACCTGCTCTTTGTAACTGTCCCAACAGTAAGTATTTACATTATTTTCAACTTTGCATTTGATACATTTCACAAAACATGTAACTAGTGGAATTTCGTCAACATGGTCCAATTGAGTAAAAAAAATTAACAACTCCGGTTACAAAAAAGATACCGAAACAAATTACATACCATTCAAAAGCCTAAGCTTTAGAGATGTTTTAAAAAAAACAGAAGCCCTCCAGCCCCATTATTTTTTTTTAAATGCATCGCAAAGTTGACTTTTAAATTTTTGTTCAACTTTTTTTTTAAGTTCGGGGGCCCACATTTTTGTTTTTAGCAATAACTTGAAACAAACATAATTTTTTTTAGAGCCGACAATCTTATAAAAGTCTATTAAAAAAAAGATTTTGGAGCTAGCTTTAAAAAACAAAAAGTTACATGTGTTCAAAGGTATAAAAATGGCAAAATTTCTAAAAAAAGAAAAAAAATTCTGTAAAAAAAATTACAAGTCCTAGATTTTTTTTAATTCTCAAAATAGGTGGGAGGCGACCCCACCTATCCCCCATTTTCGTATTTTCAACCATCTGCCGAAGACCCTGTATATAATATATCGAACTCTGGAATCGTTTCGCAACATTTTGCAAGTCTGCCGACAAAGACATGATATAGTTAGTCTAGAACTGTATAAGCTCTCTAGAAGCAAAAAATTCTAAACATCTAGAAATGTATACAGCTTACAAGGCGACCAACAGGCTTGCGTGCGTCATCTCATCTATCCATGCATCTTTTGACACTCCGATCCATATTTTGTTTATCGTCCGTCACGCCATGCAATATACTTACGCAACCATGTCTGTGAGATAAATCCAGAGATTTGTTTCAAGCCAAAGAATTCAAAAACTCGTAGATCAAGTAGGAACAGTCTCAGCTTTTAAAAACCGGCCAAGTACGAGTTGGTCTCGCGCAAAGTAGGGTTCCGTTACGCCAGTAATATACAAGTCATTGGGTTCCGTAGCCTTTACAAGAAATAAATGAATATTTTAAAAATTTAAATTGTTTTTGCCGTTATAATAGAGCATTTTATATGGAAATTCAATGACCTTTTTACAAATCCAACTGCACGTCTTAAGTTGGTCGACTATTACTCCTAAACTAAGAAAATAAAAATCCTTTAAACGCATGCCAAGTTCCTGCGTGGTCGACTAAGGCCTGACCACCCTAATTCAGGGTAGGCTCGAGCCCCTCGGTGGGGACGTATATGATATGAGCTGATATGATGATGATGATGATGCCAAGTTACAGCTTTCTAGTAGTAATAGCATAGTTTTTATAGTCTCTGAGCTAAGCCGCGGACAGACGGACAGAAAGACATGACAAAACTATAAGTCTAAAAACTATAAATCTCAAAAGTGTCCAGGCAACTATACCGGCGTACTCATCTAGCACCTACCTATCGCTATTTTGATTGAACTCGTTCTAAAAAAACTCAAAAAATATTTTTGTATGAGTGAACCGTAACATCTAGTTACAATTGAGCACCTCAATATAAAAACCGGCCAATTGCGAGTTGGACTCGCGAAAAGTAGGGTTCCGAAATATTTTCAAAAAATAAATGTTTATTTTAAGAAACAAAATTATATTTACAATTTTGGTAATAGAACATTTTGTATGGAAATTCTGCGAATCTGCCTTAGAACCTATCTACTTTGTGCCTTAGACCAAAGGTCTGAGCCATTAGCCAACATTGTTCTTCATTATGATGGCCGCTATTCCTGCCAACACCATAAGGCGAAGGCAAGGACCAGTTGCGGTAGGTCTTCGCGCCAAGACGCTTGTCCTGGTACTCTGCAAGTCGAGTGCCTCGTAGAAGAGAACCACTACCTACTCTCCAGGTAAGTCCAGGAGCTGTAGGCACGCTCACCGCACGCAGCCCTCACTGTTATGCCCAGAGTCGGTCAGGACGCTAAATCGTAAACCTGGTAGTTTAGCGTATCTGGTAGATATACGAGAGGGAATGCTCTTCATTGTTCTGCGCCTTGGCGGCAAGACCTATCGCAGTTGGTCCTTGCCTTCGCTTTATGGTGTTGGCAGGAATAGCGGCCCTCTTTATACCCAAAGGGTCGGTAAGTGCAGGGGACGCTACATCATAAACCTGGTAGTTTAGCGTATCTGGTAGATGTACGAGAGGGCACGGTCTTCATCTATCTCGTCGACGACAAGTCATATTCTCTCCTGCCCTGCCCAGTAGTTAGTTATGATAAGATAAGATAATTGTTTATTTGCAAGAATACTTTACAATTAGGTCTTAACATAATTAATAGGTAGTACTGTATTCAGCCGTCAAGAAAGAATGCAAATATTTCAACAGGAACTTACAATTAAATTTTAAATTCTAAAAATTCTTTAACACTATAAAAACAGTGATTTAAGAGCCATTCTGTCAACTTATTTCTAAATAGGTTACCTTCTAACGTTTTAATTTCAACTGGAAGCTTACTAAACAGTGCGACACTCATATTAGAAATATTTCTTTTATATATATATATCTGAGTGACAAGGAGGTTGATGCAATAGATGTATATACTGAGCCCTTTTTTTCTTATGGTAACATCTCTCAGGTTCCTAAAGTATTCTGGATGATTCTTGACAAATAGACAAACTTTCCATAAGTACAAGCAGGGCAATGGCAAAATTTTTAATTCCTTATACAATGGTCTGCAGCTATCTCTAAACCAGGAATTACAAATTGCACGTATACACCTTTTTTGTAGCTTGAAACTTCTGTCTGAGTCGACAGAGTTTCCCCATAGGATCAAACCATAACCACAGTATATATATTAGTACTAACTAAGTATTGACGACACATGTCCATGATACGCTGGATTGTCTTAATCGTCTTAGTGCAAATACAAAACGTTCCAATCTATTACACACAAATTCAACATGATCTTTCCAATTAAGATGTTTGTCAATATTAATACCCAAAAAATTATATCCATTAGCTTCTTCAAGCTTATTATTATTATAATTTACATTTAAGAATATTGGTTTAGTCGCATAGGAGTGAAATTGTATAAATTTAGTCTTATTTATGTTCACACTTAGGTTATTATTGTTCATCCATGTCATTATTTCTGATATTTATTTTTGATTCAAATGTCGCTTGTCTTTGTCGCATTCTATAACTAAAGTGGTGTCATATGCAAATAGTATACATTTGTGATTAGTGACTTTTGGAAGGTCATTTATATATAGGAGAAACAATAATGGTCCCAAATTACTGCCCTGGGGAACTCCTGAACTGTTGATTCTTAACTGAGATCTGAAGAAAAATTGTAGCAGTCGGGACCCATTCTAGAAATGGAGGCTTAGTGAATTGAGAGCACATACCTCTATTACATTGCAGATTACTCCAGTCTACTGACTAGACGGCTGACTTTCTAGAATGGGTCCCGACTGCTACAATTTTTCTTGTACATATTTAAAAACATTATTAAAAATATGTATAATGAGCTGCTGTTCTATAATTTACCTACCCCTATTAGTCGAAAGCCCGTTTGCACTAAACTTCTTAAAGAGCCTAAAGAGTATTAAGTAAGGTCTAAATTAACATTTTTGGTATGAATTTGACGCTTATAAGCATCGCCTTAGCAACTTTGGCGATTCCAAAGTTAAGTGCAATCGGGTATGACGACTTTCTTGTTTAAGGCTTTTTTCATTTCCAAATTACACAGAAACGTAGTCGGGATTTTTAGTTTTTTAAATTACCGTTTTTTATTAGCTATCATTTTAAGTCCTATGATAAGTAATAAGTTCATTAGCTCCTCCCAAGTGCAGGTGTTAGGGCACGTTGGAAATGTTAACAACTGAGCCATTGTTTGTGGAGCACCACACCTACACCGTAGTACAAGTCGAACAGCTGATTACCCAATTTTGTGCATAGCTACGTATAGGACGTCCAAACTTTTTTAACGATTTTAGCGAAGTCGTAGAACAAAAAATGTTCAGTGCGTGAGTTGAAGCTACTCAAATAATATGCTCTAAGTACCTATTTTACCTAAAACACTATATAAAATAAATAATCAAAATTATTTTTAGCACACGCACGTCACACGGTGCGTGACGTCATTTCTCTAAGTCATTGACATTGAAAAGTCTGGTCTGGCTGCGTACGTGCGTGTGTGTGTCTCCGGTTTATTCATAGTACTCTGTGGGTGTGTGTGTGTCGGTGGGAAAAGGTACGTACTTACGGCAACGCTGCCTGGATACGGCGGCGGGCGGCGCGGCGCGGCGGGGCGTATGATACGAACGAATACTAGCATATACTAGGTACCATACCTAGGTACAAAATCTACGAAGCGATAGTGAATAATTTCAAAATGTTTAATCATATTAGCCTATAGATGCATGTTTTTGATGGGCATAAAATAAGTACTTAGTAGGTAGGTAATATGACATAATGTAAAAGTAAGTGAAATAGGCATTTGATCTAAAGACATTAGTTTGATTGAAAATCTTAACTACTCCTAATAGTAGTTACTAGGAGTACTTACCTAGACCTACGCCAAAAAAAATAATTTTATGTTAAAACCATGCCGCTTTGCACAATGATAGTGGGTGGGGCTAAACTACTCCTTAAATTGATAAAATTGCTCATAACTGATATTGAAAATCAAGGAGTCATTTTTGCATAATTTGAGGTCGCAGAATTGTAATTTGAAGTAATTTTGATCATTAGAATTGCAATTTTTCATATTTAAGAGCTTTTGATCCGATATTTAAAACAATATAAAAAATTCATACATTAACCAAATTAGAGTCAGTTTCTGAAAACTCGATGACGCTGAATCGAAATAAGTGATCAGAAAATGGGGAATATACCCCTTTTTTAATTAGTTGTGTCGTTTTTGACTAATTTGGTACCGATAGGCACGAGTACAAGGTTGCCTGTATAGACCCTGGAAATATTAAAAATGCAAGTGAAAATATAATTTTAAATTTCAACAATTTGGCCCCAGACCCACAGTTTCTTCTATCTCTTCATGAAGGGTTTACTGAAAAAGAATAGACAAGTAGATTAAGACATTTTTTACCAGATGAAGAAGAAATTTATAGTAACACTAGCTGTCCCGGCGAACTACGTACCGCCTTACATTACATTACACTGCCCTACCCTACCCTACCCTACCCTACCCTACCCTACCCTACACTACACTACACTACCTTACCCTACACTACACTACCCTACCCTACACTACTCTACCCTACACTACACTACACTACTCTACCCTACACTACACTACCCTATTCTACACTACCCTACCCTACATACACTACACTATACTACCCTACACTACACTACACTACCCTACCCTACCCTGCACTACCCTACCCTACACTACCCTACACTACCCTACCCTACACTACCCTACATACACTACACTACACTACCCTACCCTACACTACCCTACCCTACCCTACACTACTCTACCCTACACTTCACTACACTACCCTACCCTACCCTACATAAAAACCTTCTCCTGACAATAACGAACTCGACAAAAAAAGAATTAGCGAAATCGGTCCAGCCGTTCTCGAGTTATGCGCTTACCAACACATTTTGCGATTCATTTTTATATATTAGATACGTCTATGGTTTGTGCAAGAGCCTTTACACGTTTTGCAAGCAGGTGTGCGGGAGGTGGAGACGGTGGCACTTGCAACTGCCAGTCCCGCAGTCGGTGCTGCAGCCGTTTTTGTCCAGGGCCCTGCACTCTGCCCAAAACCTGCTTGCAAAATGTGTAAAGGCTCTTGCACAAACCAGACGTAGTTTACCACAATATTGTTCTACATCTGATAAAAAATGTCTAAATCTATTTAAGCCTATTTTTTCTTTATCAGTGAAACTCTTCATGAAGAGATAGAAAAATCTGTCGATCTGGGATCATATTATTGAGATAAATAAATAAAAAAATCTTTATTCACTTGCATTTTTAATATTTCAAGGATCCATTTAAGCTAATATAAAATAAACTCAATGACTAGAAAAAAAAATAGCACTTTAAAGCTTAATATTTCGCAAACCGACCGTGCCCTGAATCAAAAAATGGTTTTAGCAAACCCTTAGTTACCCTACACGATAGGGTACGTTAACGAAAAAAAATCCACCCCCGGAGATAGGTACCATAAAAAAATTCAAGATTTTATTGTACAACTATGTCTGCGTGATTAATATGTATAACCATGCCAAATTACAGCTTTCTAGTATTAAAAGTCTCCGAACTAAGCCGCGTCCTATTATTATCATCTGTGGCCGCGGGCGCGGACAGATAGACATGGCGAAACTGCAAGGGTTCCTTATTGACTTGGAAACCCTAAAAATAACCTAGTACCTACTCATTTTTACCGGTACCGAATTAGTAAAAACGACACCACTAATTAAAAAAAGGGGACACCTCCCCCATTTTTCCCAAATCGATGACTTATTTCGATTCAGCGCCATTCAGTTTCCAGAAATTTACTCTAGTTTGGCTATTGTTTGAATTTTTATATTATTTTAAATTTTGGACAAAAAAAAGCCCAGCTCTTAAATATCCAAAACCGCAGTTCGAATGATCAAAATTACTTCAAATTCTGCGACCTATAATTATGCGAAAATGACTCCTTGATTGTCAATAACGATTAAGTTAGCAATTCTAAAAATTTAAGCAGTAGTTTGCCCCCTACCCACGCCCCCAAAAATCACCTCATAGGGGGCGAATCGAAAATCACTACGGGCCAAATCATCCAAAAGAGTCATACATAATATAACTACCACTGTGCCAAGCGGCATGCTTAAAACATAAAATGCACTTTTCTATCGAAAATATTGGACGTACCGTTAGCACTTTAAGTAATCAAATCGTGGATTGTTTGTTGCTATAATTTATGTCGCAGCCATATTGTAGAATTAGCCGTTTTACAAAACGATGCGCCGCTTTATAAAACTACTGAGTAGGTATTCACTGAGCTTTTCACGGTAGAACCAAAGTATATATATTAGTACTAACATAATGGTTGAACAAAACATGCTAACCTAACCGTCTTTCCGTTCGTCCCGGTTTATTCGGAGTCTTGTACTCACTAGTTTACAAAGCAGCGCGCCGTTTTGCAATATGGCTAATTCTACAATTTGGCTGCGACAGATACACAAAAATCGGAATAATATAGACATTAGTGTAGATTGGTGGAAAACTTGTTTTCGACATCCTATGAGACCCTAGGTACTTACGTACCTATTTTTAATTTTCTTCTCGCACGGCTTTAAAAATGACACACTTCGCCACAATTTTGGAATGCAAAGTGCACAGAGGAAAATCTTGAGGCTACCCACAGAATCAGCCGACGAAACAGTTGATGTTCCATACACGCAAAAAACATTAGGTACCTTCTTTAACATTAGGTGCCTAAGGGCAGTAGGGTAAAAATTAATGTATCTGCCATTATACTATATGCTATGGGGTACTTCTAAAATACCTGAAAAATTCGCAAAAAAAAGACAGCAACATTTTACCTACTAAATTGATCAGATAATGGCAAACTTTGTATGGGAGGTCTATTGCGAATTGAGTTGAATTGGTTCCTTGGGAAAGTTCATTTTCATGTTCTGAAATCTAGAAAAGGTAACACGGCGACCACAACACCTTCTGTTTACGCCAGCGCACCATGTTAGTGCTTTCTTCTGGGAATCGATAAGCAGCCCACTCACTGCAAGCACTTCAATCCCTAGTGCACAGATAATTTATTGCCCCATGTCACAGTATAATGATATTGCCTAATTGTAATTCTGTGCCCATGTGCAGACACTGTTTGACAACCGCACCAGTATAAGAAGGAACCCAGCAGATTGTTTGCTGAGGTCCGGGACACACTTTTGCCCAGAGCGTCATGGCATAATTATAGAATAAATAAAAAGTCCCTGTATAATGTTATTTTTGGAATAATATATTTTGTTCACACTACACCAGAAGTTGTTGACGAATATGTGTGCCTGGTACAAACAGTCCAGTTAGGTAGGTTCAACTTCAAGAAAGAGATCAACCGTCGAATCCAACTCGGCTGGGCAGTGTTCGAGAAGCTTCGCAATATCTTTACGTCCCAAATACCGCAGTATCTCATGAGTATGGTCTTTGATCAGTTTGTGTTGCCAGTGATGACATATGGAACTGAGACATGGTCGCTTATTATGGGCCTCATAAGAAGGCTCAAGGTCACCAAAAGGGCAATGGAGCGTGTTATGCTCGGATTTACTCTGCGTGATCGAATCAGAAACGAGGAGATCTGTAGGAGAACCAAAGTAACCGACATAGCTCTCAGAATTGTTAAACCTAAGTGGCAGTGGGCAGGGCACATAGCTCGTAGAACAGATGGCCGATGGGTCAGTAAAGTTCTCGAGTGGCGACCGCGCACCGGAAAACATAGCGTAGACAGGCCTCCCACTTGGTAGAGCAATGATCTGGTGAAGGTCATGGGAAACCGCTGGATGCGGGCAGCGCAGAACTGGTCTTGAAAATCCTTGGGGGAGGCCTATGTCCAGCAGTGGACTTCCTTCGGCTGATATAATGATGATTTTGTTAACCTGCAAATATTTTAAGGCAGGATAAAAAAATATTATTTAGGAATATCCCAGAAATTAATACTGCCAATAATTCGAACAGACAGTCAACCTAACAAATTACCTGATTACTTAGTCATTCATTAGTAGCAGTTTCTCACAAGGAAAGAATGAGTCAGAACAGCCTTGATAGATTTCCTCATAGTTTATAGGACAAATCACATATGACATATGTGATACAATGTATTTTATTATAGGTGGATAATTTTTAAATAAATTCTGGATTTTGACTATGTTGTACTAAGTTGCAAAAATTTATAGTTTTGAAGTGAGGACTGTTGTATACCCCGCTCGCAAAAAAAAACCTAATTCATCTTGTTCAAACAATATCACTAAATAAATTTGTAGTAATATGCTGTCAATTGGAAGGCTAACTAAATTATCTGGGGCATGACAAAGAAAGCAGCTACATGTAGGTAACTGTACTTTCACTACTGCGGATGTATCACCGGTGCCAACACACCAAATAAATTACAACAAAATTATAAAAACATGTTTATTGTTAATTGAGACATCATAATATAATCATTACAGCAATTTAAAATTATGAATGTAGTACAAAACGGAAATTATACCTATTTCGTTCGGCGTTACGAATAATTATTATTTTGCAACTAAATTACAAAATGGAGACTGAATTTTAAAAAAACATTTTTTTACAAGAGCAAGGCACAGGTCGCGCGGCCAACGCGGCCCTCTAAGACTCTCGGTAAATATCTGTGCTTTCTATATACATATTAATGGTTATATTTATAATGCACACGCTTTCATGATTTATTTTGTATGAAGACTATGATGATTTCACGATGCAAACATGTTACGGGCGACCTAGAAGCCGTGCACTTTGAGCTGCTCAGGCTTTACGAGACCCGACTTGGTGAGCCACTGGCAAATGTTTTCGCGCTGGTCGCCCTGCAGCTGCAACACCTCCCCGTACTCCGGATGCTCCACTACAGTTCCATTGCACGCGAACTCTTTCTTGCATGCCCGCACGATTTTCTTCAGGTCATACTCGGACGAGAGCCCCTGCACAGTCGTCAGCGTCTTTCGCCCGTTCCGCTGCTGGATACGGACGTGGACTAGTCCGTCTTGCACATCGTCCTCCGAGCTTTTGATAGCATCGGCGAATGGGTCAAATGTGTTGAGATTCTGGATGGACATACGATTGAACGTCAAGTCTCTTTGATCCAACGAAACGCTGCGATACTACGCACAGAACACGGACACGTCACAGAACAAATGCGCTATTTGATTTGCTTGCAAAAGTGTTGCGAAGCAACGACCAATTTACGCAAACTCTCCAAAATGTAATGGCGGATGATAGGGCCGAGAAAAATGTGAATGTCACGCGGAGGCGGAAATGATTATCGACCAAACCATAGACTACAAACATTTAATTTTATGGCTCCGTCTTCTTGGTACCGGTTTTCATTTAATTTACGGTTTTTATACTCTATTTCAATTTGGCATAAAGTTTTGGGACATAATCATCATACTGGGCTTCATAGAAATTGCCAGCAACTGGAGAGCCCAAATTATATTCCTCTGCAAACTTGGAAATGGAAAATTTGCCTCTCTTATCACCTGAGTTGTTTGGCAGCTTAGGAACTTTAGAGAAGTTTAATTTTTCTGGTTGTCGGTAAACTAGAAAAACGTAACGATGCAAACCAGTGCCTTTAGGAGGTCCGGAACCGATGTAGTCGGAGAGCACTTCGCATTGGTCCATATCGTTCTCGAGGATGTTTCCAACTAGCCAATGATGCCACTCTCTGAACTTAGGACTCTCCCGACTCGGCGCGTCAGGATCCACCATAGCAACAGTATAATACTCGCCACTTTTTGAAGCCCATTTCAAATTAATTGGTTTATTTTTCACTTGAGTTGGAGTTAATTCGTTCCCCAATTCCACTTTAATGCCATTTGAATATTTCACTTCTACTAATTCACTGGGAGCTATGTTGATTACATCGGGGACTATGCAGTGTTTTGTAAATGCTTCTTTAATGTTTGTCATCGCTTTCAGCTTGAGGCTAGCAAAAGATAGTAACAACCAAATGGGCACTAAAATAACGATAAGTTGTTTTGAAGAACAACAAATGCAGTATTTTTTGGTATTTTTCTTCAATAGCATATTATTTGACTAAACTGTTGCTTAGCAACATCGCATCTTGGCAAGTACGATCTTTTACAGAAGATCTTTTCTTTGAAAAAAGATTCTAAAGCTCTTCTTTTTATTTTTACACTTTATGACACAAAGTGAGACGGAGGTTATAACTTCTTGCTCGTATTCACGTATAGGTCATCTTCAGTGATGTCATTTCATTATTTACGGTTTTTGTTTAAGCTTTCAATGCTTGCTTGTACATCTCTTTTAAAAAAGTATTCATTTCCGGTTTTGGCAACTGATGCTAGCACAGTAGATCTGTGGATGCTAGCGCCATCTGCATTGTGTATACGATTTTAAATTTGAGCTGTAGTTAAGCTACTCTAAGCTAGATAGCGCTTTTTTGATGTTCAAACTTTGTACTTATTTCCACATTACCACAGATTACTAATTAGTTACTAACATTACTCACATAATGACGGTACTTTTGTAACGTCAAAGAAATGTCAGCTGATATTCTGTGTATCTAATGCCTAGTTTACACGTATGAAGTAGCGAAGTAATCAAGTTAATTTTAAAATCCGGGGCATGCGCGCGGTGCGGGAGGAGAGGCTACTTATTCGAAAAATAGATTCGATTCTATTCTACTTCTCTACTAAATCATTAACTTACAACTTAAGAGTTAACAGTTATTTAGTAATTGTTAACACACAGTAATTTAGTTAAAATTAAGTAAACTACTTTGCTACTTAATACGTGTAAACTAGGCATGACAGATATATATCTACTGGCCCTAGGCCTTACCACAGATTACTAAATAGGCCTTACATTAGTGGACGCCGGACGGTGTGTCCATTACCTATAAACTCCTTGGTCCAAAGCAAAATCGTACTTGCCAAGATGTTGCTAAGCAACAGTTTAGTCGAATAAATATTGATAGTTATCCGCAAATCGATGTTCAGGTACTTACATTGGTACAACACGGGTAGATACTTATGAGGACTGTGAACCCACGGCGAAAATTCGACTCATACAAACGGAGATAACGATTTTCACCTCATAAACGTTAACCGATTTGGACCATTTTTTGATAGGTTGTCAGTCAGAACAAAAGCTAGATAAATAAATCTAAATCTTAAAGCCGACCGTACCAGCCCGCCGTACCACATACAGGTGCGATACAAAAATGGGTCTGTATGAAAAATCTTAAACTCTGAAATAGAGAAATTAGTAGAGCGGGGAATACGTCGTGAATTTTATAGTTTATAAAAACTGCATTGAAATATTTGAAAAAAAAACCTTAAGTTGCCTGGCAATCGAAACCAGTTGTTTTAACATTTCACTGTTTAAAAATAAACGTTTGGGTTGATTTCCGAGTCTTACGAGTCGAATCGGCATCGTCGTCTCTTGCCATCAGGTAAGATGATGGCATTAATAGTGGTTGGGCTACGATAAAAAAAAACGAAAATCGATGTACAGGATAGCCGTTTAGACACGTATACTTTAGGTGATAATCATTTTGAGCCATAGTTTTTAAAAATATTTCTATGGGGCGCAGGCAGTACGTCACCAATTTTGCTTCTAAAAAATACATTCACCATTACCTTTCGGTCACCTGTTCTCTAAAAACCAAATGTTTTCGAAACATACCATGTTTGGACTCCTCAAGGTAGGAGACGGCTAAGTAATTTTTTGTAAAACATACGCCAAATGTCTCCTATTTATACTCATATCTACATAATTCTTCGATGTACTCTAACCTCAAAAAGGCGATTTTAAAAATATTTAGATTTACTTTTTTTCTTTATTAAAAAGTTTGAGATTCTGAATTTTCACACTTATCGAACTGTAGTATATTTTTTGAAATTGAAAGGGGAAATTAAATGTCTCCCTCTTCGTCTTCCGTATATTTTGGCTGCAAATAAAACAGCGATATTAATAAAAAAAATCGTAACTAATCAGAGGCGAAAAAAATAAAAAGGTATGTAGCGCACCTCGTATTGTGACAATCCCCGGGGCCAATTTTGCAGGCCGGGGTATAAGGAAGCTTGTTTTGCCTGCATGATCGGTTGGACTGTCATCCAGACTGACATCCACACCTATCCAACTCCTTGACTGCTACCTATACCCAGTGTAGTTGTATTCAGTTAGGCTTTAGGGAATTGTCATTAAGTCTCTACCATCCCCAATGCTCTGGTGGAGGACGGGTGGCTATGTCACTTTCAATTGCATGGCCCCATGTTTCTCCAGCCTATATTGGCCCTTTTTATGTGCTCATGGAGAGCAGCAGCAGTGGGAGTAATCAAAGAGAGGGTATTTTCACCGGTGATAAACAAGTGTCGCCGGGCTTCGTTTAGTTTTTTTCAAATCCGCTCAGGTACCTACAGTGTGAGGAGTGGAGCGGGGGACGTTTTGGGAATAGGAAGCGTGTGAGCATCAATGCAGGATAGATATTACCATAAAACACATTAATAGTTACAGTACAGTTCCACAAGTGTCAAAAATTCTGAATCTCAAACTTTTTAATAAAGAAAAAATAAAATAAAAACAGTAAATGTAAATATTTTAAAAATCGCCTTTATGAGGTTAAATATTAGTATATTATGAGACATTTGGCGTAATGTTTAACAATAATTGACAAAGCCGTCTCCTAAATGTAGGAGTCCAAACTTGGTATGTTTTAAAATTATTACTGGGATTTATAGAAAACAGGTGACCGGTAATGTTGTAGTATATTTTTAGAACCGGCTCATGAAGCCCTTTCATTTGATACCACACACGATAGGTTTCTGAAAAAAGTCCCATACAAAAAATTTATGAAATGCCCATGGGAATATTTCTAAGTACTATCTACTACTATCATCATCGTATCTGCCGAAAAACGTCCACTGCTGGACAAAGACCCCCCAAAGGATTTCCACGACGAGGTCCTGCGCTGCCCGCATCCATCGGCTTCCGGCGATCTTCATCAGGTCGTCGGTCCACCGCGTGGGAGGCCTGCCTACGCTACGTTTTCCGGTGCGCGGTCGCCACTCGAGAACTTTAGTGTCCCAACGGCCATCTGTTCTAAGAGCTATGTCCCACTACCACTTCAGTTTAGCGATTCTGTGTAGTACCACAGATGAAATATTAGTTACTTGTAGTACTAACCACTGCTAACTAACTAAGTAGGTACTAGCGCTTTAGAATAAATGTTTTAACCTAAAGTCACGAAGTATCTGGTACCTCATCTGTACCTAAATTACCCGTGTATCAAATGACTATCCTGTACATCGATTTGCGTTTTTTTTTTATCGTAGCCCGTTGTAACACAGATACACCAGTGACATATATTACTGGACACGAATACTTATTGTAGATAGTAAAATGCAATACTTAAATAAAAGATGCCTATGTGTTTTTAGTTAGTTTATGCCATCTTTTTTATACAAATTTTTACGCCTTATTTTATTTTAATAATTGGGAACAGGGCAGAGAAATGATGATGAGGGGGTAACATGAAAAGGTTTTTTTTTCTGTTTTGGGTCTGCGCAACATGTTTTTTTCTTCCATTCTGACTTATTTACAATCATCTCTATATTCACTTCTTTCTTACTAAATATCATTAGAGCGTCGGCAAGGGCCGCTACCTCCTGTCCGTGTTTAATTAAAATTGGCATTGAACATCAAAAACTGAATCGGCTTCTTCTTCTTTTCGAATCGATGGTTTGAATATTGACTGTTGTTATTTTATATCTTATTGGCCCAATAGGTAGCCACGCGTATGCCATTATCAGTGGCCCCCCAGAGGTCTACCATTGTGCAGGTGTCCGGGCACTCGGGGCAAGCCAATAAGTGCGTCATAGTTTGTGGGGTGACTCCACATGGGCACTCTTCTCCGTCACAGAAACCCCAACGACACATTTTCTCCCTACATCGGCCAACCTGAGTCCGCAGTCTATTCAGAGATTTCCAAATAGACCAATTTCATAGATATAGACCTATACTCAAATAAACTGTAGAAAGTGCTCTAGAAGTTTCATTGTGTACTCCACACACTTCAGTCCTTGACCCCGACGTGATTTTAACATAGAGCTTTTAGAAATGGCTCTGAAGTGAGGGGGGTATGTAGTTCTTCAGCAAGGTGTTGTCGCCCTTTTTGAAGAAGAGCACCACCACCGTACCATGCCGTGCAGGCGTTTGTCCCTCTATTATACCGGAATTGAAGAACCTCTGAAGAGTTTTTAGTACCGGCGTTCTAACTGATTTCAGCTGTAAATTTTCCAATTTCTGCAGCCGTAATTCCATCACACGGTGCCTTGTTGTTCTTGTGCTGTTTAAGAGCCATTCTAATCTCGTACAAGCTGACGTCCATGATATATTCTGTATATCGTAGTGTGGGGTTAATCTGGCTCTTGGATCATTAGTCTGATCACTGACAGCTATGGTCACATACATTCACATTCGTAGAACTTCTCAAACTTTTCCAACAACTCAGGCTTAGACGATATAATCCTGCCATCATCTGCCATCCTGAGTATTCAGCTGGGTCAGTTGTTTCTGTCTAACAGACAGATCTTTACGTTAGCACCTTATTGCCAGTGACAGTGTATGTACGATGGCTGTTTGATAAGTCACTTATTCCTGAGAGTTTCCAATTTTTTTATCCCCTCAAAAAAATACGATTTGTCGAGGTCTGCAAAATAGTCGTTTACACCTGCGATGCAGTCCTTATTTGTAAAAAAAAATTGTCCTCCATGCCATCTTTTCAAATTTGGAAATAGTTAGTTATCACACGAAGTTAGGTCCGGTGAATACGGAGCATGCGGAACCAGCTCGAAGCCCAGCTCGTGTATTTTAGCCATTGCAATGGTTGACGTGTGCACTGGGGTATTGTCTTGATGAAAGAGGACTTTCTTGGGGGATAGAATGGTCGTTTTTCCAACAATTCGGCATTAAAACGGTCCAATAACTCTAGTCTTCGCCTTTTCCAAGTAGTCAATCATGATGATTCCTTCGCCATCCCAGAAAACTGTCGCCATCACTTTCCCAGCCGACAAAACAGTCTTAGCCTTCTTCTCCATTGTTTGGATTGCTGTTTGGACTCGGGTGTATTATGGTGGACCCATGTTTCGTCCACAGTAACAAATCGCGAGGATTACGCTTCATCATATCCAAACACAGCTTTGAAATTCGCTTTCATTCGCGTTTTTGTTTGATCGTCAACAAACGTGGCACCCATCGTGCAGACAGCTTTGTCATAGCCTAATCTTTGTGAAGTATTTTTTGTACTCGCTCAGTGGAGATGCCTACGATCTCAGCTATTTCACGCACTTTCACTCGGCGGTCGTCAAGTACAATATTATGGACTTCTTCAACAACATCCTCAGTAGTGACTTCGATTGGGCGACCAGAGCGTGGAGCATCAGATGTGCTTTACCGACCACGTTTAAATAATTTAACCAGTTATAAACAGTCTGCAACGTTGGTGCGTTGTGTCATGAACAGAATCAAGTTCACTTTAAGCTATTGCATAGCTTTTATCGCGGGCTTTGAGCGCGGCGACCGAATCAAGAAATTCCGTAACGAAAATAAAACCTAACACCCCACGCTCAGCCGAGTTCTAAAAAACTTACAGTGCCATCTATTAGCGATTTGCGGTACTAAAAGGCCTTGGTCAATTTTACTGGTGTAAATTTCTTAGTGTTAATTTATTACATAAACATCCCGCGCCCCAAGGACTATATGGTACTGGTAAATACTGCATAAATAAAAATAAAAAAATAATTATAATTGCATAAGTTGATAAAAAATGCTATGCAATAGCTTTACCGCGGCAGTCCCCGAGTGCCACACTTTTTTTTATTGTGGCAGCACTGCAACCCTTCGTAAAAAATGTTTTAGAACGGCACGAAATTCCGATTTTTCCATAGTTGTGGAAAATTTAGAAGTGATCACATTCAAGCAATGGTTAAAGTTTCAATTTCTTATTTTTTTACACAATTTTGACAGTCTTCATTTGAAAGATTGTGCCTGCCAGTGTTAATGCCATTTACCAAAAAAAAGGTTTTACAAATAGTTTTTAAAAGGACTTATCAAACAGCCGTCGTATAGTGCGTTCAATTAAATTGCCTCTTTACAACGATTCATCTTTCTTATATATATAAATCTCGTGTCACAATGTTTGTCCCCAATGGACTCCTAAACCACTTAACCGATTATAATAAAATTCGCACACCATGTGCAGTTCGATCCAACTTGAGAGATAGGATAGTTTAAATCTCAAATTATAGTCGCAATTTTAATTAAGAATCCAGAAATTCCGTAACGAAGAAAAAAACTTCACGCTCGGTTGCCATGGCAACAATATCGGCTGTCAAAACAAACATATAAGAAGATTTGATCATTTTCGGAGAATAATAAAACTCTTTTCATAAACTGTATATACCTCCAAATGACAAAAAAGATTTGATTATTTTTTATTTATAAAATGCAAAAACATTTTTATTTAAGACACAGCTGTTTCTATTTATAGAGATAGGTACAAAAAGATTTTATTCCATATAAATCTTCTGTCCGTGTGTTAGTCATTGAACTCCTCCTAAACGGCTGGACCGATTTCGCTAATTCTTTTTTTGTCGAGTTCGTTATTGTCAGGAGAAGGTTCTTATGTAGGGTAGGGTAGGGTAGTGTAGTGTAGTGTAGGGTAGGGTAGGGTAGTGTAGGGTAGGGTAGGGTAGTGTAGGGTAGGGTAGGGTAGTGTAGGGTAGGGTAGTGTAGTGTAGGGTAGTGTAGTGTAGGGTAGGGTAGTGTAGGGTAGGGTAGTGTAGGGTAGGGTAGGGTAGGGTAGTGTAGTGTAGGGTAGTGTAGTGTAGTGTATGTAGTAGGGTAGGGTAGTGTAGTGTAGGGTAGGTAGGGCAGTGTAATGTAATGTTAGGCGGTACGAAGTTCGCCGGGACAGCTAGTAATATTATAAATATTATAATTGGCATAAGTCGCAAGTCAGGTACCTGGAGATCTGTGTGTTTAGGTGCGATACTTATTACGTTTATTTTTTAGTTCGTTTTTTAATTATTATTTTTTCAATACAGTTACTTGAAAAGGGGTAATTTACATGCTAGTTTACTGTGATACCGTGAAAACCATCAGATGCGGTGCAGGAATTTCGGAATAGGGGGGCATCGCTATTTATATTCACCATGCTTAACTATGAAATGTGACTTAGAAAAATGGACTATCTTAAAATGAAAGATAGTTCGCATAAAAACTACTCTTAGATAAATAAAGACACTACACAAATCAGTGTCTTTACTTAATTTTGTGTATTATAATTTACCTGCACTACACAAAATGGGTTCTTCCAATTAATCTTCACCAATATACGAAATGAGTAGTTCGAATTATCTTCACAAAACATAATATTATTGTAAACCTAATCAACAGTATGCTTTCTTATAAAGGTTTTCATACTCTAATATACCTAGTTAAATTAGTTCTAATCCTTCTATGTAACACTTACAAAATATTGGAATTTGAAATAGTAATAGTGAAAATAAATTGGTATTTAGCACAATCCACGTAGTCTGACATAACCTCAATGTATGTATATTATTGTAAATCACGTCGGGGTCACTCACTACTGTAGGCACGGTGTGTTCCTTACTCTTTGAGAGCAAAGGGAGATATCTCCGCCAGGCGAGGTGGTAACTGGTATGCCTGGGTCCGGTCGTGGACCAATCGTTGATGATTGGTACTTGTATATATGTCGTAGGCATATCGTGTAATTCGTCATTTTACAAATGGTCAGGTCAATTGTAAAATGCCGCACGCAGATTTCTGCTACCCAGAGGGGGGAGCCTCGTTTCGCGAGGCTCTTTGACTGTATAATCAATCAAACCAGACCGAGCCTAACACCGCTCGCTTCGCCCGCTAATTTCAGTTTCGCTTGCTCATTGTACAATTTGCCTCGTTCGCTCATTTCAGTTTCGCTTGCTCATTGTACAATTTGCGTAGTATATGGCATTTACTATTTGCCTCGCTCGCTCATTTCAGTTTCGCTTGGGGGGCGTCCATAAATTACGTGAGGCTTTTTTCAGGATTTTTTGACCCCCCCTCCAAATTTTAAAAATCTCACGTGAGATTTGGGGAGGGGGGAGGGAGTTGAGGAAAATCTCACGAAATCTCACCCCCTCTGAGATTTTTAAAATTTGTATTTTGGCTGGAAACGCGTTGGATTATAAAAAAAATCTAATAAAAGTTTGATAAAACACGAATTTTTTCAATCTTCAAACTGCTATAACTTTTAAATGAATCAACCAATTTTCACTCGGTTTGCGGCGATTGATGTAGTTTTTTAAGCTTTATAAAAAAATATCTGATGAACAAAATTTGATTTTTTGAATAAAAAAATAAATTTATCTGATAAAACATTTCGGAGTTATTACAAAAAAAACGCAATCGAAGAGCTACTGTGCTGCTCTGCGGGGTTCGGACAAATACAACAAACACTGTTGTGTGAAATTTCGCCATATTTTACACCGTTTTCTACAAGAAAACAAATTACGTGATATTTGCTAAAACCCCCCTCTCCCCCATGTGAGATTTGGAAAGATTTAGCTTGACCCCCTCCCCCCCTTAAACACCTCACGTAATTAATGGACGCCCCCTTGCTTGTTGTACAATTTGCGTAGGTATATGGCATTTACTATTTGCCTCGCTCGCTCATTTCAGTTTCGATTGCTCAATTTACAATCTGCGTGCAGCGTTTTATAATTTGCCTGGCCGTTTATTTATATACGGACGTATTATACAATTTGCCGGACCAATTGTAAAATGACTAATCATACAATATGGCTGCCACATATGTACTGAATGCTGAAAAATTAATGTCATACATAGCGCTAGTTAGTATCTCTTTTGTCTTTTCGTTGCTTGTGTTAAGGTTCAGTGGCGGGTCACTGTCACTGCAGTTGCGGCCGCATGTAACCTACTTACTTAGATACGTATATCATCAAAATAACAATTTATAAAATCTAATTGTTATGTAATAGTATGATGCAGTGGAACAAAATAAAACAGGAATATACAGATGGAAGCAGATTTAAACAAATGCATGAATTATTTCAAAAACACTGCATTCACCTTTCAACATATGGACGTCGTATTAGAAGAATGGCGAGGTGGTTGTTGTCAGAACATACTGTAATGATGTAAGTACCGAATAGTACCGACGATGTCTGCTAACAGTTTACGGTCAAACAGTGAAGATGGCGCTACTAGTTTTTGAACTAGGTACAATGCTATTCCAAATTGAAGTATTTCAAATATGCTTTCTTGCCTGTATTTTAAACAAGTATCCAGGTACCTAATCATAATTTGTTCATAGTGATAGAAACTATTAAGAATAAAATGAACTCTAAACGTACTTAGAACATTTTAAAGTAAGATCTATATTTATTGTCATATAACCACATTAATATCAACTTGACGTGGCGTAGGTATAAAATTATTATTACTGCGTGTTTACGTGTGTTGCGGTGACGTAGTGTACATACACACACAACACACACGGGCAAGTTGACAAGATCTGAAACCCGGTAGGGCCGTCAAATTTAAGTTCAGTATTTCTTAAGCTGAAAATAAAACTATTTTATTAATTTAAAAGATATGTTGAATTATTTTGTACCCTCGTAAATTTAATATTAGTTTTAAAAATTTAAAATTAAACTTTGTTTTTTTTTCGTTATAACATGAAAACTTTAAAATTAATACTTTATTTACACATATTATTTTTTTTACAGTTTAGGATTTTAATGACCGAATATAAATCAACAATGATCAAAAACCAGTACCGTGGTTTTCTTGGGGAAATTAGTTCAGTATGATGAGTAGAAGCCCCAGTTAACGGCTCCTACACCAATTCTGTTACAGGATTCGTATCTATGTCTCTCGCTCCCATAGTCCAAGGAATCCTAAGTGGGACCAGCTGTCTGTGTATGATTTTATAATAATAATAAAAAAAGTGTACGTGTCAGCTCCGACGCGCGACAAGAGTTTAATCATCATGTTACTTTTTTTTTCATTCTATGCGGAGCCGGCCTCCGGCCCCGCAGTAAGCGCTACTTCTTCTTGCTTCGCCCTATACGGAGCTCGACCTGCGGCCTCATGGTTTTTGTAATGGAGTCTTAGAAGTTGACTAACATTAAACATGAGTAAACAAACGCGAGTTGACGAAGTTAACACTCGATTTCATTCCCTATATACAGTGTGTATCGTATTGGGTTACCGATTTTTGATGGGCATATGATACACCACATTTCATCGAAATAAACCCCCCATTAGGGGGTCGCATCCTTCTTTCCTCCAAATGGCAGCAAATTATTTTCAATTTATTTTTTTGTAGCTGCACATGTAAAATATGTTTTTTCTTGAATTAACAGCAGTACAGACTTCAAAATGGTCTTATTTAAAATGTAATTTGTTATCTCTGGTGATCCACACATAAAATGAACCGAAACATTTGAGAAAAAAGAAACAAAATATTAAAGTTTTTTTTTTCATTTTTTGACGTACTACAAAAACAGGGTTTTTTTAACGTGTTAGTTTTTTTCCTTCTTAATCTATAGATTTTAAAGCTAACCTACAAAACGACACTACATTATCTACCATTAATTACTTATACAATGATACAAATTGGTAGTAAAGAGACCCTTGTGCGGGGTTGTGACAATGTTTTCATTGTAATTTCACCGCTATTTAATATTTTCACATGTTTTTAACTCAAATACTACTTATTAAAATTATTCAAAGTGACTGCCTCCATTCTGCAGACACGCTGTTATGTAGCGCTCACTACAACCTGGTGTGTGGCCCGTCTGACCATTTCGAAGTAACAAACCGCAAGGGTCGCGTATTAACCATAAATTGGCACACTAAGTAATAATCTTATGGTACATAATTTGGTATCGTTTTATAGCTTAGCTCAAAATTAATCGATTAAGACGAAAAAACTAGACGTGAAAGACCTCGTTTTTGCAGTAGGATTAAAAAAATTAAACCATTTTTTTGCATTATTTTCTTTAAAACCTTTTTTTGTTTTCCTCAAAATATGTTTCGGTTAATTTTATGTATGGATAAAAAGAAAGAGAAGAAAAAAAATACCTTTCTAATGAGAGCTTTTTGAGGTCTGTACTGCTGATAATTCAAGAGAAAACATATTTTTCATGAACAGCTACAAAAAAAAATTAAAATAAAAATGGCCGCCATTTAGAGGGGAGAAGGATGCAACCCCCTAATGGGGGGTTTTTCATCGATGAAATGTGGTGTATTAAACGCCCTTAAAATAGCGGTAACCTTATCCGATACACACTGTATATTTTTCGACCGGTGAAAATCAATTCTAAAGGAGTAAACTCTAATTAATAAATTAAAAAATTATTGAGGCTCAAAAATTTATATACACTATATTAACTACAACTCAACTTATGTGCTTAAAAAAGGTTGTTGGGCCTTACGATGGTTATTTCTCGACCCTGTTACTATCTAAGTATAAAAAAATAAGTCGATCTACAGCTACAAGTGTTATATGCAAAAACATTTTGTACTAAAAAAGCGTGCCATTAGAACTATGCTATGGTAAGTATACCACATTATTATTATTTTCCCCTTATCTTTTATGTACCAAGGTAAAAAAAAAGAATAAAATGAAACTTATTAAAGACATAAGGGCAGGTAACCATACCACCTATTATAAGTCACTTCTCTTTAAAGCCCTAAATTAAAAGATTATTTTATTTCGATAAAACCTTATGCAACAACAAAACATATGATAATAACTTCCAATTATGTTAAAATAATCTTTTAATTTACGGTTTCAGGGGGGATTGACATAAAATTGGGAGAGGGCGTGACATGTAAACCACGGCTTACTAAATTTTTAGAACCAAGAGAGTCACATCGCAAGAAATAATAATCATGCATCAACTCGTTAACTAGGCAGCCCTGGCCTGAACACACACACACGCACTGAACGTCCGCGATTCACACACTCGCAAGACGGATATATGAAACCGAATGCTTGTCAAACTAAATGGATACGGTAACTAGAGATGTGCGCGATACTGTATTTTAAATAATATCGATTTTTGAAAGTAAAAAAAAATTGCAGAACTTAATGTTCATTGTACACGCCCCTCAATAAGTCCGTAGGATCAACTTTTTTTTTGTATTTAAAAAAGAATATTTTTTTTTATAATTCCAACCTTAAAAAGTCGCCTGAAAAAATTACAATAAATTCCCGCCAAAACTTTAACAAATATGAGCTTTAAAAAAAATATATTTTTGAATTTTATGCAATGGAAAAAAACTAATTTCGAGTGTTAATAAAGCATTGCTTTTTGTTAGGAAAAAATACTTTCCGATAAAGCAACGGCTTGATAAATGTTATCCGGACTCTTCTTCTTCTAGATAAATGATAGAGAAGTGATTTGCTGATTTTAAATGTGGTCGTACGAGCACCGATGATGAAGAGTGCCCGGGACGCCCAAAAGAAGTAGTAATTCCAGAAACAGTTAAAAAAGTAGAAAATTTAGTTTCGGGCGACCGCAAACTGAAATTATGGGAGATATCAGACATCGTGAAGATATCAGAAGGAAGTATTTTTACCATTTTTCACGATCATTTGTCAATGAGAAAGCTTTGTTTAAAATGGGTACCGGTTTGCTCACTATTGAACAGAAGCAACAACGGGTTGAATATTCGAGAAGCTGCCTGGAGATATTCAGTCACAACAATAAAGACTTTTTCATGCGCTATGTGACCATGGACGAAACATGGATCCATTGGGAAAGTTATGGCATCCGTGTTTTGGGATTTACATGGAATTATTTTTAATAGAATATCTAGGAAAAGGAAAAGAGATCAACAGCGAATATAAAATTACAATACTGGCGCGTTTAAAACAAGAAATAGCACAAAATAGACCTCCTCATAGAAAGCTCCTTTTTCATCAGGACAATGCACCATGCCACAAGTCCGTAGCTACAATGACCAAATTAAGGGTCTTACGTTTTAAACTGCTGCCTCATCTAGCGACTTCTATGTCTTTGCAAACCTCAAAAAACAGCTAGCTGGAAAGAAATTTGCCTCTGACGAGGAAGTTACAGCTGAAACTCAAGCGTATTCTGAAGGGTTGGGCAATTATTTCTATAAGAAAGGCATATAATTAATGTTAGAAAAACGATGGAGTTCCTTTATAGCTCTAGAAGGAGAAATATGTCGAGGAATAAAAAAGATGTTGACTAAAAAAAATATTTTTTATTGGTTATCCTACGGACTTATTGAATATGTCGAGGAATAAAAAAGATGTTGACTAAAAAAAATATTTTTTATTGGTTATCCTACGGACTTATTGAAGGGCTATATAAGTAAAATAATGTGATTTTTACTTACATTGAAAATTTAAAAAGAAAACTTTGGTTTTTATTATCCGTTTTTGTTGAGATCTTTTTTGTACAAGTTTTACATTATTCTATGTAATTTGTTTTTTTAGAATAACCGCGTCAAAAATAGATAATCTCAAGGAAAGTAAATTCTGAGCTTAAGATGAACTTAAAATAACTTAAAATGTTAATTTTTAATCAAATATGTACAAGCAACTTTAAAATCCAACTCACAACTTATAAAACACCTTTAGGTACAAGAGGTAGCTATGTATAAGCCACAGATAATTCAATCCGCTGACACTCATTATAATCCATACAACAGAAAATGATTTAACAATGACCTTTTACATATTTGCGTTTCATAAATAACTGGTTTTTTATTGCATGAATAAATATCTTGTTTTTTACTTGTTTATTATGTTATTTTTGTACTTTGTATAATACGATTTATTGATACATACATCATGTATGTATTCCATATTTAATTTGACTTTTTTTGTTTGGTTTTTACAACCCAATATTTATGTGTTAAATTTAAGTGCTTTAGGTGGCCTAGATATAATTGTTTTAAGCAATAGAGCCGCCTTAATTGTATAATTAATTATTTTTTATTGTATGTACCTTTATAATGTGTAGTGCAGTAAAATTATATTTTGTGCACAAGACATTATATGGGTACGTGCAGTAAATATATATTTTATTGATTGATTGATATTTTTGTTTTGTGTTATGCCTTGTCATTTTGAATTTATATTCCTATATTTTTAGCATAGTTGACAACGTAAATATTCATTGAACACTTTAACACATAATTGCGTTTCGACCGACGATGTCAAAAATTCCTTTACGTTTACTATAGTAAGTTTCACTTTAGTCACTCCATCATCAAATAATACTTAGTATACGAGTATATGCAACCATATTTGTAACAAAGAGCACTTGATATTACTACCTATCAATAATCTGAATCTGTAGCAACATTTAGAATCGCTATGCTGGTAAAACCCACCTTTTAAGTGTTTAATTAAATTAGTATTAAATTAGCGGTCTTATAAGTAGGATTAGTATTGATAAGTTGGTAATAATAATAAGCATTAGGACAAAAAGCATTTATTATATAAAAGACTTGGGGGATAAGAGAGAGATAAGAGATAATATAAGAGATCCTTGGGGGAGGCCTATGTCCAGCAGTGGACTTCCTTCGGCTGATATGATGATATAAAAGACAAACCATCGATATCGATAAAAGTGTATAGTCTATGCCTACGAGTTAGCAGGGAGAGTCGCGCGCGGCATGTACTTATTATTATTAACGGCGATAAGGGCTCCTTTACACTGAACTAAGAATATTTATTGTTTTGTTTTGATTATTTTTTGGCAGATTTTAAGTGGGTTACTGTTATTACAAATAGTTTTAAGCTTAAGCTTTCTTAATAAAATAGTTTAAAGAAGATTTAAGCATTGGTTCATCTTTACAATAATATTAATACCTATTATAAATGATTTTTTTTAAATTATTTCATATTCATTTAGTAAAAAAAACTTGTACAATCTCTCAGTAGGTAGGCATAAAAAAACTAAACTTCTGCATGACCAGTTAAATGCAGGTTCTACTCATTATTATACTTATAAACATAATATTTTGTCGATTTGTATGAAGTTTTTTTTTATTGCAGATTTGGGAGCGTTCGACGCCAATCTCACGTGATGTTAGCGACGAAGGAATCGAAGGTGGAACACGCACTTCCAAACAATGCATATTCACTCTCGCCTCGAAAAATACCATTGCGAATTGACTAAGGTGTCTCTTTTGAAAAGTTGTTCAGTATGGTCCGTCTTACAACATTTTTGTCAGTACATCCTGTATCCTGTGGGCCTAATGACTAGATGACCTTGTGTGAATTTGTCCGAAGTCCGGATATTATAATTATTACAACAGTATAACAACGCCTAATACGGCGCTGTAATGGCTCTACCGAGGCACACTGTAGCAAAAACTACGATTAGCTGCCTTCGATTCCGTTGTTTTTCATTTCATTTACTTTGCCTGTTTGACTTAAGGTTCTACTTTGCACAGGATATTTTTTAATATATATTGCACTTCTAAATTTGTTAGACTTGGATACAGTTTAAAGGGGTTAGGGAAATGTTATTTTATTACTAGTTTTTTCCAGCGGCTTCGCTCGCGTGAACATAGTTTCTATGACTGTCATTGAGGACGCAGTGGGCGAGCCGCAAGCGGCTCGCGAGCGTGGAAAAAAGTAGCCTTTATGTTAATCCAGGCCCTAATTTGTCCAGGTAGGTACCTACCAAATTTCATCCAGATCCATTTATCTTTTGTGGCGTGAAAGAGTAACAAACATCCATACAAACAAACTAATATTAGTAAGGAATAAGGATTATAATATCCAGCCATTTTGTTCAAATTTCCCTAACTATATTTTTAGGGTTGCCATTATAGGCAGTAAAAACACGTAAGTATAATTTTTTACTAAAAATGGTTCTAATAATTTTGATAAAACTTTGTACGTAATATACCATTAAACACACATCAAAAAAGTCTAAGCAAGTCTCAGTTTCAGTATTTTTAATTAGGTATTTGTACTATTTATTTGGATTATGTATTTGATTCTGAAATCTGGGTAAGGTAAAGAACACAAATATGCACCATCTTTTTTTCTCACAAATTACTTTATATTAATTTTGATGAAACTTTGTACGTTTCTAGATTTTAATAAGGACTACACTGTGTAGTTAGTTATTCCAGAAAAATTGAACTAAGTTATTTCCCATACAAACCCAGTTTATTTTTCAACGATGTATAAGGTAATTAGGTACCTATATTCTTTGTTACTAATTAAATTAAATGTAATGTTAATAAAATTGTTGCTTTGTGTATGCCCGACCGGACCACACCAAATTAATAAGTAGGTACGTACAGCGTGACTTAACTTATTTTAAATATATTGTGTAGTGGTACGGAACCTCGATGCGCGAGTCCGACTCGCACTTAACCAGTTTTTATAACATTGAAGTTTAAACGCTCCTCCACAATCGTGGCATATCGTGGCCAGGCGCAGGAGTAGACCTATGAACGTGTAGAATCGATCACTAAGAAAAAAATCATTTCGCATTTACTTACATCAGACTAATTTAGGCTTCAATTCCTACGAGATCTAATCAAATGCGAACGTAACTTAATGCCACTTACGTTAAGTGGTGCGTAAATCACGCAGGTTAACTGACCAGAAGCACGGTCATTACTCATTCATTACCTATACCTAATGTAGCAAAACTCTTTGCTACCTTGCATTGCAACTCCTTGTGTTTTAGTTTCACTTTTCGAATTGTTTTCAAAATTTAAATTCTTGATAGACTCAGATTTTTATGACAGAAGTTTTGTTGTCGCCAAATCAACCGGATTTTCTTCTGAAATATTTACGAAATTAATTATTTTTTAATCTACAAGTTCCAAATGTAGTTTTGTTCTGCTTTACGGTGCCCTTGCCGGATTTTTCGAGGAATGTGTTCTTCTTCATTCTTTTGCTGTACCGTTTTGTGGTGGATTAATCTTGTTCCGTTACTCGTGTTAGAGTTTCCACCTATATAACGAGGCTCCATTTTAGACACCAACCGCGAGTGATCCATGATCTTTTGTACGTCTTACATGTTGTGGACAGATATTCTTGACACTTCCTTCGTGCAACGCCAATTGAACCCAGTGCCGACGTAGGCCCCGGTGGTCTATTCCTACCTCCGTACGTACGCAGTTGCCAAACCTCCCAAAATGAGGTAGTTAAATTTTTATTTTAAGTGTAATTTCACTTAGGTTGAGAGAGAAACCTAACTACTGCTCGTTTAGTTTATAGTAAGAATAATAATTTTTGATGTTATTGATTTTCTAGACATTGATTTTTATTTTGTTTTGTTTGTAAATTGCTTATTTGAAAGATTAATTAAGTTGTTTTTAAGTTTATCATATATATTTTTTGGATTTTGTAAATTGCTAATTTGAAAGATTAACTAAGTTGTTTTTAAGTTTATCATATAATATCATAATAACAATGACATTGCCTACATGAATTTGAGTTATGGACATAATGCTTACGTACCTACTTTTAGGTTAAAATTTCCATTTTAAGTGTAATTTCACTTAGGCAAATTACATTAAATTTTAGCCACACATATCCAAATTCCGGTCAGGTGTTTTCTTTTAATTTTTTTATGTGCTGGGGATAACAAAAGAATTCTACAATTTTAATTATTATTATTATTATATCAGCTCATATACGTCCCCACCGAGGGGCTCGAGCCTACCCTGAATCAGGGCGATTAGGCCTTAGTCGACCACGCGGGCCCAGTGCGGGTTGGTCGACTTCACACACAACCTTCGAGTTTCTTCGCAGGCGTGTGCAGGTTTCCTCACGATGTTTTCCTTCACCGTTAAAGCAATCGGTTATTATATGTACAATTTTAATAATATTCCTTAATATATATTTTACTTACCAGATCTACTTTTTCCTTTCCTAAACTTCATCTTTCCAAATCTTTACGCATTCATGTAGCAAATGGGTTTTTAGGCTATTTTCTTTATTTTAATTAAATTATGCTACACTGCGTAATAATTAATTAGTTTCTTTTAGCGAAGTTGTAAGTAAGGACGATTGAGTCCACAGTGATAAATAAATACCTAACTACTGCTCGTTTAGTTTATAGTAAGAATAATAATTTTTGATGTTATTGATTTTCTAGACATTGATTTTTATTTTTTTGGATTTTGTAAATTGCTTATTTGAAAGATTAATTAAGTTGTTTTTAAGTTTATCATATATATTTTTTGGATTTTGTAAATTGCTAATTTGAAAGATTAATTAAGTTGTTTTTAAGTTTATCATATAATATCATAATAACAATGACATTGCCTACATGAATTTGAGTTATGGACATAATGCTTACGTACCTACTTTTAGGTTTTTAGGATATTATTTATTCTTTAGGTTAAGTAAATATTATCGAATTTTTACATTGTATGGAGTTTTGATTATTGATTATTATTTATTATGGAAATCTTGTAGATCGCATTTTGGCAAGCTACAAGAATTTTAATGTGTTTTTTTTGTAATTTATTTTTTCCTGTTTAGATCTTAATCTGAGAATATAATTTTATAATTTCGAACATAATTTCACATTTATACTAAATGAAAGAGCTGAACTTATTTTTTGTAAGTTTTAATCTATTAACATATATAAAAGTCTATGTGGGTATGGATTATTATTAGGTATGGACTCAAAAATGGCTTAAGCGATTTTGATTAAATTTTCAGGGGAGCTTCAGATTAGCCTACTTACTAATAAACTTCTGAAGTTTTGTCGCTGAAATTTGGTAAAGAGCTTAACTAAAAGAATTATTATTTTGGCACCTTGCGTCGAAACCTTATTATTCCTTGGCACCTACTGTAGAGTCTAAGCGCCGGTCGTAATCTCGTTTATACATACGTATAACCTATTACGTATGTGTGTAACTGTGTATGTGTGCAGTTCTACAAACTATTTACACACCTCTTAAACACATGCGTAGTGCGTGTAGTGGTTAGATACTTTACAATAATAAAATTAGATAGGAACGCACTGACTTTATTGATAAAATATTTTTGATAGTTTACCTACGTACCGTATTTAGATATGTGTCTTAAAATAATAATTTAAATTAATTGGTAAATAAAGGACCCGTTAAATGGGGTTTCTACTCATCACTTTTGCCAAGAAGCCCATAGTCGATTCTCGAAAAAAAACTTCGACGTTCCATACAAAATTGGTCAATCCGCTGATCAATTTATATGAAGAAATCTTTTATTTGCGTATAGACTGGAGTCTCTTGGGAAAAGTAGTTCAGTAGGTATATTGAGTAATTACAAAAGGACCAGACTAAAAACGTTAGTTATATTCTCTTTGCCCCAGACCAAAAAGTAGATAGGTACCTAATTTGTGCCCAGACTGCTCCTACACAAGTTTTCTTGCACCTTGTTTAACATGTTACCTATAACGTACATGTGTAGGTAAGTATATGTATGTATACGATATACGTACTATGTTTTCTATTTACAGTTTCGTCTACTTTACCTACACTGTACCATCTGTACAAAGTGATGAACAAATCAATAAATCGTAGGTAGGTATGTGAATATTTTACCTACAGGTCCCGTAAGTAGTAAAGTATTTAGTAATCTGTGGTAAAGTACGACAAACTTAAGGCACAGATTACTAAATAGTTACTTCGCTTAGGGCCGCCAGGAGGCTCGAGTTTCCATACAAAAACTACATGCCAGATTGAATCCAAACTTTGAAAATATATTGAGAAGACACATATCGATGTTTGTAATTAGTTTTCATCATAGTAAATTTAAATGTACCAATATATAAAAAAAGAGCAGTTTCAAACTTTCAGTACAAAACTAATTTATGCATTCGTTTAGTTACGTTAAAATTTACTAGGGTGAAAACTAATTACAAACATGGATATGTGTCTATTCAATATATTTACAAAGTTTAAATTCAATCCAAGTTGTAGTTTTTGTATGGTTAATGTATTAAAGCGGAACTACGTTTGTATGGAAACTCGAGCCTCCTGGGCGATAGAGTAGAGGAGGTAAAATGTAATAAACTGACACGTTAGTGTATTACTCCTAAAAATGTCATACAAAAGATTTTTGGTTTTCGAGAAGAATTTGTTTGACCGATTTGGCTAAAATTTTGCACATGGAACTCTTGACAAACATACAGGCAGAAGGACAATGAAGGGATACTAAGCATAAGAGTTCCGTTTTGTCCTTTTAAGGTACGGAACCCTTATTCCATTTTTTTGTAGGGAACCCTAAAATTGAAAAGGTTGACGTTTTGTACTTACTTATTCGTTGATGTTTGTATGTTTTCGTGTTTTGGATACGGTACGTACCCTCAGTGTGCAAGTTTTCATAATTCAAAATTTGTCATGTTTTACCATTTTCTGAAGTCGTGCGTGACCCTCTATCATTTTGATTCACAAGCTACCTACACAAAAAAAAATATATATTGAAAGTTGTATGGAGACATGCGAGCCGCGCCGGCGGCGCGCCTCCGCCATGAGGGCGCGGCGCGCGCGACGCCGCCGCCGCCGCCGCCGCCGCCGACCTGTTCGAAATTCGCGCCGCGCGAGCAAATTTTTTCCGATACCATGCCTGAAAATGCCTATTTCGCAGTGCGCTAGTTCTCAAAGCCGTAAAAATAATCAAAAATATAGAACACTCGCCCGCGTAAAATCAAAGCTCATAGGCTCGTTGGCTTTCTGTTGTTGTAAAGTGTCCGTTTTTGTTTCTACAATCGTAGTATTTTCTTCCCATTTTAGTGGCTAGCGCATAAAGATTCTCGTTACTAAGATCGCGATGGCATTCCGATCGGAGATCGACAAAATAAAAGTGAAACGACTGACATTAAGTGTTCTTTATCATGCAAAAAAAAATCAATACTGCTTGAAAGTATTTTGGAAATTTAGTTCTTCATGATGAGAATTACAACAAAAAGAAAAAATAAATAGAAGATCAAGTGTTCTGTAACGATCTTACATTTGGATCGTAAGTAACTACCTTCTTCTGTTTTTTTTGGTTAAAGGCTATTTTACGCACTAGTCAAATCAGACACTCTTTATCAAAAATGAAAAACGCTCTTGTTTGTTTTACTTTTGTATGCCACTAAACGAGAGGCTTTTGTGTTAAGAACCCTATGATAGCTGGCACTATACAGTATAATAATGAGCCTTACTTATGGCTGTTCGCTAGAGTAATGCTTACTTCTTTTTGCATTAAACGCATGAAAAACGATTCAGGCTTTCCGCTTTTTTAGGATAAAAATAAAGGCTTATAGCTTACTAGCGACCCGCCCCGGCTTCGCACGGGTGCAATGCTGATACTAAATACACTACAGAAAAACAGAACGTTGTATATAAAAACATAGCGGCCCGCTCCGGCTTCGCACGGATATAAAATATATAGCCTATGTGATTAAAATCGATTCAGTAGTTTTGATTTATTCATTACTGTCCGTGGCCCGCACGCGTTAAATTTGGAGTAAAACAATCCGCCTTTCCCTATACCATGAAGATTTCCTGCTATCTTTGGAATATCTAAATTATTACTGATACGTTGTCGCGCTGAAAAGCATGTTTAATTTATATTTTAAAACTACTATCATACAATTATTTATCGTAACTTACTTATAATTACTGATACGTTGTCGCGCTGAAAATAAACGCGTCCGATCGCTGCTAAATTCAAAGTGCTATAGGGAAAACCGCGGCCTCAGACGCGCTATTTATAGGCACGCTCTTGCCGCACCGCAATTTTTAAATCTGTAATATCTTCGAAAATATTCACTTAAATCATACGGTGTAACGGGCCATATAGATCTATATTAAATGAACAATGTATTCAAGGTATTTAATTGGTTAAGGATTAATGCTGTATTGGTTAAAATCACTTCGAAAATTAGCCATTATTTGTCGTAAAAAGTAAATGACAAAAAAAGTTATTGTGGGTTATCCATAAGAGATAGACATATACCATCACGGACTTATCTGTAGACCTTTTCAATGTGTACAATACTTAGTACATTATTTTGATAAAACTCGTAGGGTTCAGCCTGCGTTTGCAATGTAAGCGGAAAAAATGTAATTATTTACGACATCACATTAGAAACCTCAAAAATAGCAGTACTTCTCCACTATTTAATGGTTGTTATTATACATATGAACCTTCCTCTTGAATCACTCTATCTATTAAAAAAAACCGCATCAAAATCCGTTGCGTTGTTTCAAAGATTTAAGCATACAAAGGGACATAGGGACAGAGAAAGCGACTTTGTTTTATACTATGTAGTGATAGTGATAGTGATAGTGATGATACTAGAAATTTGTCAAGAGACTTATAAGAAGACCACCGGATTAGGTCAGAAATTGGTGAAAAAACTAAAAGCAATAATTTTTTTTGTGATGATCGCATAAATAAATCTACCAACTCACTTCTTGTTGATACTAAAACCATGCAGAAAAACAGCACTAATAAATGGCTTTTGGCAAGGGGCCTCGCTTTGTGGTTTTGCAAGTCTTTGCTGCCTTTTAATTCAATTTCAGAGGAAGGAATGATCAACTTCTTAAAGGTACTTATACCTACTTACCTACCTGATTTATTTCCTAATTATCTACTGTTTTGCAAACTATTACTTAAACCTATAACTTACCTATTTAATGCGATAGTGAGTTATACATACATAACATAACAATTTACAGAAGCACAACATCATTATATAACTAGTTTGTAAGAGAATAAATTTATGACTCATCTCAAAACATGCTTGTGCTCTAGAGTCTAGAGGATATTATAAAATAATAGATTTTGTAAATGACAAAGATGGTGATTCTATAACAAATACCATTCCTTGAGATTGTAATCTGAATCATGATATTATTTGTGAGAGACAATAGGTTTTTTTTGACTATTTAAAAGTGTGTGTAATTTTGATTTTGATTGTGACCGATGCAGATTTACCTTCACGTGCGTGATACAGTTGGACGTACAGGACGTATACTACAGCATGATGTTGAATGTGAAATACCAAATACTTACCGACAAAGCATTGCAACTGGCACTGACCTTTGATTTATGGACTGATGGATATCGGCGCCTCAATTATATTACATTTACTCTGCATTACCTTATTTACATCCGTTGTGTAATTGTTTGTTTTTAGTATGCTGTAAATTTTATGTTTTTGAAGTGACTGAAATGTTTGTCTTTTGATATCTCGATCCTCACATGTTTTACCTATAAAATAACTGATTGTACTTGTTTTTCAGATTTCGAGTAAAAACGCTTATGCTAAAGACAGAGCTCATGGAAGGAAATAAATCAGGAGAAAAGATAAAGAAAGCTATTGCCGAGACGAAAAAGGAGTTTGCACTTTGCGAAAAAAATTTAACTGACTCTTGATTTAACGTAAATCAAGCAATCAGGCTAGCCAACACTGAGAGTCATCTTTGCTTAAGAACGGTCTTCATAATTTGGTAACTGTGGAAGAAATTAAGAAGGTATCCGAAATGGACGCACTTGTTACGAAGTGCAAAAAAAATTTAAAAGCCGTACGGTACCGTCTACCAGATTAAGAAAAAGAAGCAGATTCCCAAGTGCAATACTTTCGTTCGCTTGATAATGCGGCGCGCACTAACGAAAATGATGAAAATGACCCTATTTATGATGAAGAACATGATTTATTTACCTAAAATGATGAACAGCGCTTTCGGTTTGGTGGGTTGGATCACGTTCCAAGTGTTAAATCAGTAACACCAACACTTTGGTACAGAATATGACTCGTGCATCTTTTCTGGCTGAGTATTTTAAGGATATTATGGGAACCCGTGAGTGCGAGACTACTCAAGCAGTAGTTCCTGGCATCAGTTCCAGTTATGTCTCTGCCCGTGAAACAAGGACATAAGCTCTTCTCAGCTGTTGTTGAAATTAGCCAAGAAACATTGCTCTTACAACAACAGTATAGGCTTACAGAACAAAGGTGCTATAGATCAAGAGACGTGGAAATATCTAGCAGCTGCCAATCCCGCTAAACTTGAAGATGGCGACCTACTATCTTTTTTAAAAAAAAGTACAAGCTCTTTTCCGTTGCTATCAACTTTGGATAGAGCGATGCTGTGTGTTCCTGTGAGCGCGTATTTTCTGTTGCGGGACTAGTGCTCACGGAAAAAGATCACGCCTGATGTCCCAGCGTGTTAATAAAATTATTTTCACCCTCGATATTTATCTTTTGTGTAAAGACTGCAGCAATGTTGACTAAAGCAGATGAGTAAATATATTTTTTTCCTTTATATATTCTTTTATTTTTACAACAGGCACTGATCAGTCGTTATGTCAGCATTTTCTTTTTTAGACTAGAGTCAGATTTTTTCATTGGTCCTTTGGGTTGAAAACTTGAAATGTTCGATTAGGTTAGGTAGGAGTTTAAAAAAAAACACGCCGCCGGCTGGACGCCGCCGCCGCCGCAAAAATTTTGCCGGCGCGCCGCCGCCGGCTGTTACGCACCCGGCTCGCATGTCGATACCCTTTTGCATTATTTTTGTTGCAACTCAATTTAAATATTTTATTATCTGTTTAACTTTCTTACTTTGTTAAAATGAAGTGTTTCCAGTATTTTGCACGCCACCTGTAGAAGCTAAGTGTACTTATTTTTTTTTTTAATCACGATTCATCCTAATAAATATATTTTTAATACAAAAATACATATATGTGATATTTAAAAACTTTTGTATATATAAACCCATATTAGTGTCAGCTTATTGCATTTAACCTTACTATCTGCTATTTACTACAGGACACCATGAATATCTACATTTTTAATTGTGCTCGCGCAAGTAGGACCTACTTATGTATTTAATTTACGTCACTTATTGTTTTAAGTCCCAGTATGAAGATTATTAAATAGTTAATGACTTCGAATAGCCGAAGTTCTAAATCCTAAAACTGCGACTATGCTTTAATTAATAATACCTACTAGACTTAATTAATAATACCTACTAATGTTACTTAGATTATAAATTTTAAAGTTTGAATGTTGAGGTATTTGTTTTTCCATTACGAAAAAACGGCTCAACCGATCTCGAGGTTTTTCCAAAAGATAGAAAAATAACATAGAAGATAGTTACTTTTATTAAGGACAAGCTGTCCCGGCGAACTTCGTACCACCTCACACTACACTACACTACCGTTACCGTTACACTACCACTACACTACCACTACATTACCACTACAACTACCACTTCCCCTACCACTACCACTACACTACCATGACCACTACCACTACACTACCACGACCACTACAGTACACTTCACTACTTTTTGTAGATACTGCAGTAATTTTTAAGTCATTTTTTACACCTTGGGTTACATTATCTGAGTTTTAGTAAAGATCCCTTCAAATCGGTCCAGTAGTTTCGGAGCCTATTCGAAACAAACAAACAATCAAATCTTTCCTCTTTATAATGCTTTTAGTAAGGATAAAACCCATAAAAGCATAATTCCTCAGAGATTATGGAAAAACTCATTTTGGGAGGTTAAGTTTGAAGGCTTTGGCAATATTCCTCGCAAGCAGCTCGCGCACCGCCCACCCTCGACAGCGGGCGAAACCGCAGACAAAGCGTAGCAAATAATAAAACGCAAATAATTTAATCCTGATTGATTGTAAGAAACTGAAATTATACTTCATATCTGACTGACCCCCAAATCCCCAGTGGAAAAAGGATAGACGGATAACGAGTGAGTGTGACTAACTTATACCAACTGGCTACAAGAGCGAAAGAGATAGAAATATAATTAAAACTTTTGTCGCACAGGCTTTTCTGAGGGAAAGGATGGGAGGGTTTTAGAAACTTATAGAGATTCATTGAAATGAAAAGTTTTATTGTAATTCGATATTTTGTTCCGTTTTCGATAAAAAATCTGCTTTTGTCTCAGGATTTCGTCGCAATTTTTATGCCGTTTCCGGACCGAAAACTTGTTTCCTGATATTTGTACACATTTCGGTAGACGACATACTACATTTTTAACATTCATTGCATAATTTATTAATGTTAATAATTTAGTAATATAGATTTACTGACAGTTGCAAAAATAATGTAAGTGATATTTTTAGTTTTTTAATCGACAATTTGAAAGCCCTTCAAGCATTATCTCGCCTAATCGTAAGTGACTATAATGATACCGAAGATGGAAGCAGGCTTACCCAGGTTTCTACTAGCTGTCTTATCTTTAAGCGGGAACACATCAATGATTTTAACAATGAAGTTTGGCGGCAAGACCTAGATAAGATGGTGGTAGCCAGCCAGGCTGGCTTAGAAAACGGCCTTTTATAACCAATATCGAAGAGAGTCTTCAAAAGATAGACTACGCCGGGAATATAACCCGCGACCTCCTGATGTGAAACTAATGGACTCAACCATTACGCCACGGAGACGGTTTTTAAAACATTTCAACATTTAACTACAATCCCGTAATGTTACAGTGCATATTTTGTAATAATTTAATTTATTTGGCATATTTCGCGAACCTACACAATCTGAGAACAATAAAATTGGACTATCCATCCTTAACTTATCTGTTAGTATGTAAATACATTTTATATCAAATTGTGTATAGGACTTAGGTTCTATAGTGAAAGTTGTTCATTTTTATGAGTACATCCTGATTTTAAAATTTTGCTAACCATTTTGGTTTTATTCCATAGGTTAAGTATCACTTACAATGAGTACAGTCTTTATCACACATGTCTGCTTGCCAGCTCCACAGTATTCTTGTTCCGTTTTTACGAGACTACATTTCAATGAATTTCGTTTATACCCTCTTCTTCACCGACAACAATATATTGTACCTATCTAGGGTGTTAAGATTTTTGTTGAATTCTTTTATTTTTAATATTTTTAACTTTTCCCAAGAAACCGATACCTAAGTCGATAACAGATTAAGTCTTTTAACCCGCCCGACTGCGCCAGAAGGAAGGTTATGTTTTTCGAGTTTAGGTAGGTATGTATGTATGTATGTTTGTATGTATGTTTATTTATGTCTTAAGCACGCTCTGTAGCCTAAACGGCTTAATGAATTTTGGATTGTGAGGTGTCATTAGATTCGTCTAGATCCGGTGAGTACGATTTAACCAGACTGGTCAAAAAAGAGGTTATTTAAGTATTTGGTTCGCTCTGCAGCTTACACGGCTTGATGGATTTTGGAGTACGAGTTGTCGTTAGATTGCTCTTAAACCCCTGAACGGGCAAAGAATACAATTTTACCCGACTGTTCAAAAAAGAGGGGTTCACTTTTTATTCAGTCGGATTTTTAATTAATTCCTAAAGTTATATAATGTCTCGTACAAATCGATCAGCAGAACTGTATTAACAAAACTACTTTGTATAGGAGGGAAGCCCAAAATCTGTTTTGAAAATTGACTATGGATTCATCGCGGAAAGTAATTTATATTCACACATACTCGTAAATGTGAGTAAAGGCCACAGATAAAATTTTGCCACATCATTTAATTTTATTTTATAATTCTGTATATGGATCATATTACTGTGTTTTTACTGGCCCATGTGGCGTAATGCTTAGTCTACTCGCTTCACACCAGGAAGTCGCGGGTTTGAATCCCGGCAGGGTCTAACTTTGTAAGACTTGATTTGGTTGGTGGTAGGGCATTTTCTAAGGTCGCCTGGCTAGCGACCACCATCTTACTGGTAAGTCCTGCCTCCAAACATCAATGTATACTTACAACATCAAAGTGATCTGGCATGGTGATAAGATAGCCACTTCCCCATTGCGTTAGAGAAGATTGGTAAGCCCGCTTCTATCTTACGCATCATAGTTACTTACCATCGGGTGAGATTATGCCAAGGGCTTACCAATTGCAGACAAAAAAAACCAAGTAGTATATATATTTTTTTCATCATCATCATTCATCATATCAGCCGAAAGACGTCCACTGCTGGACAAAGGCCTCCCACAAGGATTTCCACGTCGACGAATCAGATCAAGACAAATAAATTAATAAAAAAAAACAAATTTGTGGTTTTTTTGTCCGTATATGTCACAGATTTTTGATGTGTAACATCTTTGCTCTCGCTTTCCTGCAATTTGTGGGAGTGATTTCGTGAAATGGGACGAAAATGTGTAACAGGAAATGCGAACGTTTTTTAATTCTCGAAAACTAAGGTTGTCATAGCCATGCCGCCTAGTGTGATGGCAAAGGCAAAGATGACATACTACTATTCGAAGGGTCGGCCCGTGAATGTACGACCCGATAATTAATTAATTTCATAAGTATTTTGTCACATGTTACACATCATATGCGAGTACTGTAGGTCTCGTTTTTTTTTTCTGCCACTTGAGACCCATACACTGTTTATTGGTCGAAAGACCCACATTAATAAAATTTTGTACACATGTGTAAAATTATGACTCGAAATGGAAAATGAAATGTATATGTAAAAAATATGGTGAAAATATACATATTGTATGGAGATGTTTTTTTTTGCACCACTCGTTTTTGCTATAAAGGGGTTAAAGGTTCTTTAAACACTATTTAAGTTATAGTAGCATTTACAAAAATGAGCTCCAAAGTTGGCGAATATACCTGGACAGTCCATCAGTTACTAGGTCCAACTTCAAAAAAGGGATCAATCGACGAATCAAACTCGGCTGGGCAGCGTTCTGTGTGTTGCCAGTGATGGCTGACATACGGAACTGAGACATAGTCGCTTACTACTGGCCTCATAGAAGGCTCAAGGTCACCCAAAGGGTAATAGAGCGTGCTAAGCTCGGAATTAACTGAGTCGAAGGTAATTAAAAATAACCGACGCAACTCTCAGCGTTGCTAAACTTAAGTCGCAGTGGGTGGGGCACATAGTTCGTAGAACAGATGGCCAATGTGTAAGTAAAGTTCTCGAGCGGCGACCGCGCATCAGAAGTCTTAGCTTAGGCATGCCCCCCACTCAGTGGATTTGAGATCTGGTGAGGGTCGCGGGAAGCCGCTGGATACGGGCAGGAGCGCAGGAGCAGTCGTTATGGAAATCCTAGGGAAGACCTTTGTCCAGCAGTGGACGTCTTTCGGCTGAAATGTTAAATAGAGCTCCATAGTGATGATTTGCATTTTTTTCACGTCCCCCTTAAAACTTATTAAATAAGGTGTGAAAGAAGTGGAGATATCAGAAATCACCTAAATGAGCATGAGTACAAAAATAGTTTTAAAAAAGTACCCTTGAAAATTTACCCAGATCAAAATTTTTGTAGGTACATTTTTAATTATAATAAAGTCATTTTGTCAACCTCAAAATAATTGAGGGGGAGGCACCTCAAAAATGTAGCGAAAAAAATGTGAATCCCTTCATGCATGTATATCATTGAATTTTAAATGAAGTGGTGTTTTTGTCAATTGTGCCATTCCTAATAATAAAACAAAAAATCAAAGACCTACCGTCTTCACAAAGGTAAATTGTTTATCCAAATGGCTTAAATCATATTATCAATCAATACTATCAATCAACATTATCCAAAAGTCAAAACCGATTTGAGAACGAGTTTGTATTTTAAGATATTACTATCAGCTATTGTAAATTCTATTAAGGTACTAGATTGGATTCATATTATTTGAAAATGAAACAAAATACAAAAAGATATCACGCACAATATTGATACGTGTGCACCGAGCCTATTCACATTCATTTGGTAGATGCCAGCGTCGGGTCAGCGCTGCCACACTATGTGAAACTGTTCGAACTATTATTATTATTACTTCTATTGCTGATTTTTTTGAGAAGTGTGTTATACTTTTAATTAGTTCTTGATAACAAAAGGTATGCATGTACTCGTGATTACAAACAACTTTCCCAAAGAAACTATATGTCAAATATGAAAAAAAAATTGATCCTCGATAGATACAAATAAGTTATCAAGTCGGCAAAAACGTATAAAGGATCAAAAATTTTTTTTTCACATTTGACATATACATACTTTCTTTAGGAAAGTTGTTTGTAATCACGAGTACATTCATATCCTTTGCTATCAAGAACTAATTAAAAGTCACCCTATATACTGTCTGTAATAAATTAACTTTAGATGAGATAGTTTCCACTTTATTCTTAAATCTGCTTAGCTTTCAAACTAATAATTTACACTTATATTATTTTAATTATTGCACTATAAGATTTAAAATTAATGCTTGCACTATCGGACGTCCGGACGGACGAACGAACGGACAAACGCACGGAAGGAAGAACTGACGGATAGACGAGTGCAAACTATTAATTTTAATGCAAAGCCCTTATAAGGTGTGAATTATTATTTTAAAAGGTTAATGTATGAAATTACAGTAATGTTATTATACCTACATACCTATTTAAATTACGAGTATCCATTTGCTTAAAATATATTTCAGCAAAATAAGGATTCAATTATTTCGTTTTGCTTTGGTAGTAATGTAATAAAATGACTTATCGGAGAAGTTTATTTTGTCTTTCAATTCATAGCTAACATACCTATAATAGGTAGGTAGGTACCTAACGCTTTTTTATTAGGTAGTAAATATAACGAATCAAAATGTAAAAATAAAGGATATAATTTTAATGTAAACGATTAACTTTAAAGTTTTTAACTCCTACATTAGTCGTAGTAAAAATATACCTTATAGTGCATTTGAATAATTATTGTAAAAAGATTTAGCATGTGTTGTAAATATGATTATTTTTACAGAAATATCAAATTTTATTTTTAAATCCTTTGTTCATAAAATCATGAAGTGAGAACGCGCCGTGTGTCGTATCCATTTAGTTGAAATTGCTGTTAAAGGCGCATACACACTGGTCTGTTTTTACTGATATACCTATTTTTGAGAGATTAGCTTTTCGAAAAAAAAACTCTTTGTTATGTTCATAGGTACTCAATTAGGTATTCAAAAATAAAATTACTTCGTGATGATCATCGCCATATCGAAAGACGTCCACTGCTGAACGAAGGCCTACCAGTATTTCCACAAGTTTGCACTATAAAATTACGTAATCCTATATTACCTATTTCAAATACCTATTATTTTACTTTTTGTCCTGAAAAAAGTATTTACTGTAGGAACTAAATAAAAATAGGTACCTATCTAAACCTAAAATTAAGTAACTTACACAAAACTGCTAAAGAAATTTAAATACCTACATTTTACATGTAATGTATGTACCTAGACCTACCTACCTCTCTATGTCTGTGCACGTTGGCATTTTGTAGGTACTTATAGTACGTTAGTACTAATATATAATATACTTTGCTTTAGGCATCTATAGGTACGTACGTACCTAAAAAAATATTTAGGTACATAAACATATGTATATACAGTGAGTATCTCGTCTATTTTTTTCGTATGAAGTAGGTAAGTACCTAAGTATAAATAATAGTGCCTACCTACTTATCACAATCATTTTAGGTATGTAACTTTATATAAGTAGGTAGGTAAATATCTATCTAAAAAATCATTTCAAAAATAAATCGATATACCTACTTATTATAAGTAAGTAAATTATGGTGATCAATTCATCATGGTCCACTTGTTTTAGCGAAGGTACCTAGTTTGCGTAAGTAGCAACTTAAAAAGAACCTACCTACCTATCTAAATATCATAAGCTACCTTTATGCCAAAACCAATACGCAAAAACAATTCAAATCCAGTGTTCGAAATCACAGTTTATCCTATTTACCGTGTGAAAACGTTATCAAAAAGTGTAGAGTACCTAGACGACGAATATTATTATTTCATGCCAACAACATAGGATAAGAGCCCCATTTGAATAACAAATCAAGTGCTAAGAGAATAAGGTTTTGTTTCCTTGCGTAAGATGGACAGGATTATTTGAAAAACGAACATTGTCTATGTGTACGTGGGCTCGGTTCACACTAGGTGAATTGTGCTTTTTCATCAAATCAAAATAGAAACATAAATCTTTAATTTAAAATTTTCTTGGAATAAATAAAGCACACAAAAGTATACAGTTTTGAGTTTCTATTTCACAGTACTTACAATCGTATAATATCTAATTAATAATATGTAAGTAGGTAATGCACGTATCAAAAATCTGAAACTACCTATGTAGGTAGCTCCCAATTAGATTACCTACCTAAGTGATAAAAATAAGTCCGCCTGTGCTATATTTATATTATTTTGTTAACATCTTATTTGTTTTTTAATGCAATAAAGAGTTTACAAACAAAAATAAATCTAGTTACTTATAATGTTATGTACACCAAGGTGTGAGATAGGTAGGTATATTTATTACGCGTACGTGGGTGCGGGTGGGCCCGTGGTCAGCGCTCGCGCCTGCTGGGCCGGCCGAGGGTCGTGGGTTCGATTTCTACTCAGGGCAAACATTCGTGGGACTAACAGGTTTGTTTACTCTGTATCTGGCTGGACACAGTATTTTAAGTGTGTGGGTACAGTGTAAACTCTATATAACGACACTCAAGGGACCGGGTATTTTGTGACGTTTTATCGAGAGTTTTCGTTATACAGAGAGAAATTAGCGTCAAAGTAAACCAACTGGAGCCAGAAAATTTTAAGAGTTTACAAGAGTTTACAATAGGGTGACTTTTAATTAGTTCTTGATAGCGAAGGATACGAATGTACTCGTGATTACAAACAACTTTCCCAAAGAAACTATATGTCAAATATAAAAAAAAAAATTTGGTGCTTCATAAAATTTTCCGATTTGATAACTTGTTATGTATGTATCGAGGACCAACAAATTTTTTTTCTGATTTGTCATATAGTTTCTTTGGGAAAGTCATTTGTAATCACGAGTACATTGATATTTTTTGTTATCAATAATAGTAAAGCATATCAATAGCTCCCTACAGTGAATCCTAGTTTGGGGCCAGGCCAGCAGACCGTGTGTGATTGATTTGTCTCTGTATATTTATGTAATTGATTTTAATAGTGATGATAATAAATAGGTATGTATGGATTTTACAATGATCTGCTCTCAGCCTTAGTTGTATTGTATCAATAAACATACGTGTACCTATTAACTCATCACATCAGCATCTCGTCAGCTTAACTTCCATTATGTGAGTCATATAAAAAAAATTATGATGCAACATACTCACAGAAAAGACTAAACTGCTAACTGACCTTTACTGCACCTACCATTCTATCTAACTAATAAGTACCGACCTTTTTAAAAATTGAAAGCCTCAAAAGAGTCCTTATATTTATTTAATTTCGTCATTATTTACCGACTTGTTTTATTTGTAAAAATTAATGAAATAGGTAAGTAGTTTAAATTAGGTGTCATTTTCTAACTTATCTTTAATTAATTGAATAACAAAAGATTAACTAACATTAAACGAGATAATTAGGTAATCGATAGCATCTAAAATAGATAGGAAATAAGACTGGTTTAAAGTTGATATTAATTTTGTTTTCACGGTACACGCCAATAATTACATTTACCTACGTAAAATATTATGTAGTGTGTACGGTCTGTCATGTGCCTGTGTTTGTGCTCCGGTTTAGGGATGTGCCAAGTTGACAAAAAATATGCGGAAATATATAGGGTTGTTTCTAAACCTCTAAGTTAGTGATTCTACCATTACGGTGGTCTTAGATTGCTGTGCTGAAATATAATGGATTATTTAAGGATTAAGTAGTCCGAAATAAATATTTTGAATTTAATTGTAAATTTTTGTATACTGAATACACACAATTTTTGACATTTATCTTATTGTGATTACTGTCTGTGTATGAATGAACCTGTTGGATATTCGATACCTACCTAAGTAGGTTATAGAAAAATCGTGATACAGATCATTAGATCAATGAGGTGTGTATGTTATTTAAAAGTTAATATTGTTAAGTTTTAAGACAGATTAGAAGTTGTCTAGTTTCGTAAGTACAATTGCCAGCCAAAAGGTTTCTAGTTATAATAAGGGCGTCGCCAAGGGGTGAGGGGAAGGGGGGAGTTGACAACTAAACATTTTTATTTTGGCCGGATTTAATTCATTTTCTAACTCTGACAACGGCATCTAAATTACTATTCCTTAGGCTTTACCTTTTTCCTCAAATTAAACGTACAATCTAGGCTCGCTTCGCTCGCACTTATGTTGTTATTGGAGGTTATACGGAGTCAAAACAGACGTTTCTAAAATTTCCATAAAAATAATAGCACTTGCTCCACTCGTGCTTCACTTATGAATAAGATTTCCTTTCTGATTTAGTAAAAGGCGAAGTCACGGGAAGCCGCTGGATGCGGGTAGCGCAGAACCGGTCGGCGTGGAAATCCTTGGGGTAGGCCTATGTCCAGCAGTGGACGTCCTTCGGCTGATATGATGAAAATGCGAAGTACATTGTTGTCATTTCTGTAAAATAAAATATCACGCTCGTTATTTTTGCCTTTTTCTGTACGTGCCCTCCCTCGATATGTTATCTTGGCAAGAGTGTAAGAGAAATAACTATTTATAGCTACAAATGTATAAGTAAAACAATGTATTACGTGGCTTAAAAAAAGATGGACTTGTAATAGAATCGATCGAATCGCCGATAGGTGGCCATACTCGTATACTGGGCAGGAGAGATAACACTTATTGTCGACACGATTGAAGAATAGAATCGTTAAGCTGATTATTAGCCAACTATTTAATTTGATGTAAATTCCAATTGATTTTATAAAGTTTTAGCAACTTCTAAAGTACATACATACGGTTAACATTTTTAAAGTATCAACAAAAACGTGAAACTATTAGAACAGCAAATATTTGGTGACAAGTAAAAACGGAGGTACTCTATTTTTAGTTAATACTACAGAAATAGAGTCACTGCGTTGCGGGTAAGTAACTAATAAAATTTAACTGTATACGTAAATGATTTTATTAGATGGTGTTATATTTTTAGTGATTGGCGATTGCCCATGGTAACGAACGAGTATTTTGAATTTTTAAGATTTTTGGCACATCCCTATCACCTCAGCATGTGAGCGAAGCTAAGGAAGAAACGGAGCAATCGCACACAAACAGACACGGGCCGGCCGCGTACCGAAATGGCTGTGTTTCTGTCAACGCGAAGTCGCCCCGCGCGCGTGTTTTGACTTATTTTTGTCAATCGAACGCCATATTGTTTAATCGTACACAATAATTTGATTTCTTTTTCTTATTGCGGAACCTAAAGCGATAACAATCAATCGTTTAGTCGACTTAATCGATGATTTGAATAAAAAAATGAGAGCGTACGTGCGATGACATTTTGTTTTATGTGTGTGTGATACGAACGAATGCTAATTTCGACCGGTTATTATTACAATACGTTATCTACGTGTGAGATAATTTACAATTTAACAATTATCTCAGGTTTTTACGAAATAATAACCTGCCATCGATTTAGTGCAATACCTACTTAATTACTAAATTACAAAATTTAAGTGCTCGGAGAAACGATTATCGGATCAGATCGGACTTTTGTTTTTGAATGAAAATTAAAAAAGTACAATTTCATTTTCGTTTGCGGGCATCGTTTTCAAAGAAATGTAGTTTTGAAATAAACTTTGTTGAACAGTCAAGCAAGATGATAGGTATTTTAAAAATAGTGCCCTCGTAATTTACACAGGAATGCTTAACAAAATGGTGTTGTTCTATAATTAAATAAAATTTTGGGTCTAGCTTTTCCCAAGACGGAATCATGGAAACAGCATGCATGAGTGTTTTTGTGAAGCTGAATTGATTACGTGAGACTTCCTTTGTTTTCCGGATATGGATAAACCTTCTTTCAAGGTGAGTTATGGTTATTAAATTTTAATAGATCTTTTGATTTTATTATATTTTAGTACCTACTACGAAGTAAGTACTTACCTACCTACTTGGGTCGGTTCGTCTCGATTTTTCCCAGCCAACCAGTTTTTGGCTGTAATTTCTAGTAGGCGTAAGTACCTACTTACCTTTTATTAATTATTTTGTTTTTTATATACCTACTTTCCTATCTAACCATAATTTTTAGGTAAGTAGGTACAACACAATCATTTCATCATATTAGCCGAAGGACGTCTACCGCTGGACGCGTCCTCCAAGGACTTCTACGACAAAATCATTTACCTTACAAAAGGAATTTTATGAAATAAACGGTTTTATAGATTACATTTTTAAAATTAATAGTTACATTCAATTTTAATAAATAATAGGGTTGGGATGCACTTAAAAGTGCTGCCATACTGAAAAATCGGAGTAAAAAAAATAATATAGCAATAGGTACTTACCTACTTCCAACCTATTTCCGATAGGTATCTGTCAATTACTACTAAACACACAAACCGCAATCTAAATCTAAATAGAGTGCGACGCGCATCCTGTTCAGTGATTCTAAACTGTAAAATCGTTTGTTTATTTACGTTATAATATCGGTTTCAGTTACTTATTTCACGAAGATACGTAAAAGTAATAATAATAATTATTGTTGGCCCAACCCTGCCTCTGTACGCCATCGCCATGCCATATCAGCAAGTGCTAGTGATGTAGAGCGGTACGGAAATTATCGATATCGATGTTTCGACAATATTGTAGTTACTAATTTGAATTAAGGTTATGTATTACCATTAATTAAAAGCGTCGGTGGCTCAACCGGTAACGACTCGGCCCATCTAACCAGAGGTACCGGGTTCAAATCTGGACGGCCAATGTACCAATGAGTTTTTCAAAAACTTACGTACATACTTACCGATTGCTTTAACGGTGAAGGAAAACATCGTGAGGAAACCTGCACACGCCTGCGAAGAAACTCGAAGGTTGTGTGTGAAGTCGACCAACCCGCACTGGGCCCGCGTGGTCGACTAAGGCCTAATCGCTCTGATTCAGGGTAGGCTCGAGCCCCTCGGTGGGGACGTATATGAGCTGTAATGATGATGATTACCATTAATTAGCCCCTTTTACTATGCAGCTATTTTACTATCCAATCCTTTAAATTGGTACTAAAATAACGTAGGAAATATTTTTACAATACACTGATTTGGTAACGAATGACAAAAATCAAATTCGAAAATCCTAACGATACATGTAATAAATAACATATTCAAAGGCAATTGTTAAGTTATTATTTTCTGTGACATTTATTTCCAATTTACTGCGACATCTTTTTGTGTTACTTTTTACATTGACAATCATTATTATTTTCTGTCATTTACAGTCGATGCAAACACACTGTTTGATTGTAACTGGATTGTAATAAAGTCTGCGTCACAATCTGCGTTTTGGCAAAGAATAAAGACTACCAATTTTGGTCAACATTATGCAGTAGTGCTATGCTTGCGTGTTTGTATCGACACAAATGCAACAATCTGCTTTTTGGACTTCACGGCGCCGTAAACGCGCATTCGTTAAATATTCCATGTGCTAGGTTCCTTAATAACTGCATTTGTTATCATTAGTTACCGGAAAACCTAGCGTAGGCAGGCCTCCCACTCGATAGACCGATGACCTGGTGAAGGTCGCTGGAAATCCTTGGGGGAGGCCTTTGTTCACCAGTGGACGTTCTTCGGCTGATACGATGATGATGATATCATTAGATCTATTTTCTATATTTGTTTTCATTCACCAAAACATCGACAGCAATAATCAGTATGCCGGAAACCCTAAATTGGGACGAGCGTCTATTTTCGTTTGGATCCCGCGTACAACGCAGGGTTGTCGATTAAATTAATGAAGAACTAGTATTTGTTAGGTGCCCAAGGCGCTCGTTAAAATCTTTTGTTTCTCATTCAAATCTTTTTTTCCGACGCCTATGGCGCCCGTTAAAATCGTTTTGTTTGCCATTAAAATTAAAATCCCGTTTGTTGTCAACCTATTTGCGTTACAAATCATTTTTTGCCAGCGTTACAGTCATTCAGTGAGTCGGTGATTGGATCGATGACTGATTGATGTGATGAGCGTAAATCTAGTATTGCCTATAAAATATTGATTAGCAGTTAGTATAGATACTTTTCGTATCATATATAAAGTGATAGACATGCCGCAGCCATAATATTGTAGAATTAGCCGTTTTAATATAACCGGAGAGAAGGTACCTACCTACCTTATGTATAAATTCGAGTTTCTTAAAAAATAAATCAATAATGTTGGAAAGTAATACTAACTAGGTATTTAAGATACTCATTTATTTCTGGCCAACGTAACATCTGCTGTTATATATTTTGCCAAGCCATTTTTATTATGTTTTTCTTTTACCTATTATAACTTTACTAACTCAAAGGTTGTGGGTGAAGGTGACCACAAGGTCACGTAAGGCCCGATCGCCCTTAGCCAAGGTAAGCTCGAGCCCCTCGGTGGGGACGTACATGAGCTGATATGATGATGATGATTCTATCTACTTGAATGTCTGTCTTGTTTTTTACACCAGTCTGTTTTGTTTTAGACAGAGAAAAACCCTTTTTTTTTTAATGTGGGCGAGTGATTAAACGGAGGTGACGATGAAATTGATGGAGGACGATTTAAGGTCGCAGATTGCACGAGTCGCAAAATGTCATAATGTCGCAATATATCGTTCACATATTCTAAAAGGGGTAGGAACTTCTTTGGAATTGCTACATAACTAGGTAAGTACTTAAGTAGGTATAGATTTATTTTTGAAATCTTTCGAACCAGAATAAACCTATATGTATACAATATACATATTTCGATAAGGGATGAAAAATTATAAATAACCTAAAAAATTACGTTTGATTTAAGTGTCGATTCAGAATAGACTCTAGTATTAAAAAATATTTATTAGATAGATACATTCCATTTGTAAAAAAAATAGACCATTATGAGAATCACTATTTACGTAAAGTTCACAATTTTTTTTTACACTGGATTTTTTTACTATTTTTTCTGTTCGTATTTCTGAGTCTTCCTTGATTCTTTTCATAGAACTTTCCTACATTTTTTTTTCATTCGCTACATTTAATATAATTCCCAACAAATTATAAATGTGAAAGGTAGCAAAGCTTGATACAAAAAAAATGCAGAGATCTGAGTAAATGGGTGGGTATCAAGTTCTATACTATAGAATCTGTAAGGTTTCTTAAATAAAGGCTGCGGGACTTTAAAAATTGAAATGTTTATATTAAACTTCTCCAAACAATAGAGAAATTACAACGGTTTTCAGTTGATCAAAAGAAATCTTGTTATGTTCTGTGCTAACCTTTAGGTAGTAACCTTTGTAACTTGTAAATTTTTCACTAACCAATTATATTCTAGATACCTAGGCGTATATTTTTTTAAAGTAAGTTTTGCTTGCTTGGAGGCTTGGCTGTTTAAACTTGCCATGTTACACAATCTAGTAACACAGAACAAAAAGATATTTTAAACAACTGAAAACTTATCTATTATTTGAAGAAGTATGAAATAAATATTTCAATTTAAAGTCTTTCATCCGTGATTTAAGAAGCCATTATACTCGTAGATCTTGTTACCTATACTCATTTAGATCTCTGCAAATGTTTTATATTGAACTTGGCCCTTGGTGCGTGAGTACTACTCGCACTTGGCCGGTTTTCAAAATTTTCCCTAAAACGCCCAATAACCTATCTCCATTTCAAATTTTAAGTACTTATACAAAGTCACTGAGAAGTGGTCTAAATTTTTACGAGTAGTGGAGGTACGGATCCCAAATTTCACGAGTCCGTCTCACAATTGGCCGTTTCTCGAATTTATCTTTTGTATACGTCCAATAAGTTACACGATGCCAAAGAAGTTTCTTAGTCACCTAGAAGTGTTGTATAATTAATTTTGATGAGATAGTGAGTCATAAAAATAGTGATTTTCGGGCGTCAATGGCTCAGAAATGGTTAGTTTTTCAATGAAAATTGGGATTCTAGGTAACTGAAGTGGTGCAAAATTCGCAAGTGTGTAAGGTTAAATAGATTTTAAGTTATGGGTGTCTAGGTCGAAAGTGGTGCGAAAAGGTTTGTGTAATAAATAAATATAACCCAAGGCCGGTGTCGCCCTTTTCATTTGGCTGACACACTGCCGTGTGTCTACATTATCTAGATTAATTAATGATCGCTACTTATTGTGTGATATTTTTCTGTCGTTCGGTTCACAAAATACGCCAACTAATACGTAATCGCTTTGCTTCCTGATAAGTAATTCAACTTAAGTCACGCACGGTATCCGTGAACTCTACATCGTCTTATATTCTATAATTTATGTTTCTAAAATTTTATTAACAGTCCAAAACGTCCCCACTACTGGGGCACGGGTCTCTTCCAAAGATCGGGAAGAATAGGCCATACTCCACACACGGGAGCCAAGTTTGGATCGGTGGAGGTTGTAGGGCTAGTGGCTGACCCCATGCACTGTCAGAAGTTTTGAATTCACGCATAAGGCCCCTCTAACACGGCTTATCGGCTGCCGTCTAGGAAAGGCAACCGGCACCAACGGCTTAATGTGTTTTGCGGAGCAAGTAAATGATCTTAATAAATAAAATTAATGCCACTAAGTCAAACGATTACAGTATAAAAACCTGTTAATTATAAGGACTGAGCTTTTGACATTTTACGTGCGTATTGACTGACGTCGACGTCGTCGCACTTACCTATGACGCTCATCCTAATATTTATTACAATATAAATTTTATTATCTATACATCAAACATAACATAAGGATACATCGTAACACTGATAATAATGATGAGAGAAGGCTTCCTGTCAAGGCAAAGACCTTATATCTACCGACAAAGCCTTCGGAACCCGTAGTTCTAGAAAAAAATATCTTTACAGTAGAAACTCAACTTTGCAGTAGAAAACATGTTCTCCCATATATCCGTCTCAGTACTTACATACTTTTGGGCACAAAGCCCTGAAACATCAATGTTTAAAACAATGGTATTGAAGGACAAACTCACATCAACATGTTCTCCCATCCATCGATCTAGGTACTTACACATGTTTGGGTATGGAGCCCTGAAACATAAACGAGTAAAACAATCGTATTAAGGACAAACGCAACTTTGTAGTAGAAAACATGTTCTCCCATATATCGGTCTAAGTACTTACACACTATTGGGCACAGAGCCCTAAATAACAACAAGTAAAACAATGGGATTGAAGGACAAACTCAACTTTGCAGTAGAATACATGTTCTCTCGTATATTGGTCTAAGTACTTACACACTTTTGGGCACAAAGCCCTGAAACATCAACAATTAAAGCAATGGGTTTGAAGGACAAACTGAACTTTGCAGTAGAAAACATGTTCTCCCATCTATCGATCTAGGTACTTACACATGTTTGGGTATAGAGCCCTGAAACATAAATGAGTAAAACAATCGTATTAAGGACAAACGCAACTTTGTAGTAGAAAACATGTTCTCCCATATATTGGTCTAAGTACTTACACACTATTGGGCACAGAGCCCTAAATAACAACAAGTAAAACAATGGGATTGAAGGACAAACTCAACTTTGCAGTAGAATACATGTTCTCTTGTATATTGGTCTAAGTACTTACACACTTTTGGGCACAAAGCCCTGAAACATCAACAATTAAAGCAATGGGTTTGAAGGACAAACTGAACTTTGCAGTAGAAAACATGTTCTCCCATCCATCGATCTAGGTACTTACACATGTTTGGGTATAGAGCCCTGAAACATAAATGAGTAAAACAATCGTATTAAGGACAAACGCAACTTTGTAGTAGAAAACATGTTCTCCCATATATCGGTCTAAGTACTTACACACTATTGGGCACAGAGCCCTAAATAACAACAAGTAAAACAATGGGATTGAAGGACAAACTCAACTTTGCAGTAGAATACATGTTCTCTCGTATATTGGTCTAAGTACTTACACACTTTTGGGCACAAAGCCCTGAAACATCAACAATTAAAGCAATGGGTTTGAAGGACAAACTGAACTTTGCAGTAGAAAACATGTTCTCCCATCCATCGATCTAGGTACTTACACATGTTTGGGTATAGAGCCCTGAAACATAAATGAGTAAAACAATCGTATTAAAGGACAAACGCAACTTTGTAGTAGAAAACATGTTCTCCCATATATCGGTCTAAGTACTTACACACTTTTGGGCACAGAGCCCTAAATAACAACAAGTAAAACAATGGGATTGAAGGATAAACTCAACTTTGCAGTAGAAAACATGTTCTCCCATATATTGGTCTAAGTACTTACACACTTTTGGGCACAAAGCCCTGAAACATCAACGATTAAAACAATGGGATTGAAGGACAAACTCAACTTTGCAGTAGAAAACATGTTCTGCCATCCATCGATCTAGGTACTTACACACGTTTGGGCACAGAGCCCTAAAACAACAACGAGTAAAACAATGGGATTGAAGGAAAAACTCAACTTTGCAGTAGAAAACATGTTCTGCCATCCATCGATCTAGGTACTTACACACGTTTGGGCACAGAGCCCTAAAACAACAACGAGTAAAACAATGGGATTGAAGGAAAAACTCAACTTTGCAGTAGAAAACATGTTCTCCCATATATTTTGGGCACAGAGCCTTAAAACATCAACGATAAAAACAGTGGGATTGAAGGACAAACTATTTAATAGGAAAACTGTCACGTCTAAGTAAAGTCAACTTAAGGTGTGTAATTAGTTGGATTTGAAAAAAAGTTCATAGATTTTCCATACAAAATGTTCTATTACCAACTGAAAATATAATATTGTTTTTTAAAATACACCTTTATTTTTTGAAAAGACTACTAACCCTACTTCGCGCGAGTCCGACTCGCACTTGGCCGGTTTTTTGCTACTAGGTAAGTTTTTCACCAAATCTAATACACCTCATTCTACTGCTCTTGTTGACTATCCTAGATCCGCAGAGGGGTTCTAGACTTCTTAACTCGTATTCAAAACCATGATACACATATAAAAAAAATATAGGTTTGCACATTTTATTCTTTTCAATTTGCTATCTTTCCAACATCATGTAAATGAGTAGATGTTGACAACTTTAAGTGTCTTGGGACCCGCACGTCCCACTAATTTGGATGATTCTTTGCGACCACGGCAAAATCAAACAACACGCGCTAGCGTAAGACACAAAAACAAACATTAGTTCTTTATCTGAACGCTTGTCACATTTACTTGGCCAGTAGATTGGATTGCCACCGATCTCATTCCTCAATACACCCCTAAAATCCAATACACCGTGCCACCTTCTTAAAACATAAATTATCTAACCTCCTAACTCACTAAAGAACATTCAAGACAATCTTTGACAACCTCCATTAACAACTCTCAGAATAATTTAAAATTATTTCCAAATAATAATAACTCCTATTACAATACAAACACATTTCCAAATATACATATATAAATCTCATTAAAAATATACACCTACAATAAGTTCCATCACATAAATATTCATTAAATTATTCAACACTCTGTACTTCATTGTATTCCGATGCTAACTGTACTTTTATGAAGTCTTTGAAACTTCCTCAAACTTAAAAATTCACATTAATTGATCATTAGCTTTTTTCCAACACAACTTCTCAAATAAATCTCTATAAAATCTCTTTGATTTAAAAGTTTTTATTCCTAACTAAAATCTCACCATAGATATTTTTTTAACTATGACTATGAAATTTATTTACCTCATATGAAATCTCATCAATAAAATATCAACCTATGATCAAACCTCTTCTATGGTCAAAAACTACTTTTCAGAATATCAACTTCCCACACATAAACTCAATATAAAAATCTATTTCAATTTGCCGCATCCAGCTACTCTAAACTTATCTAGTCTCTTACTATTTCATCCCTTTAAGTTTAGATTAATTACATTAAAATATTCCAAATCATCTATCTAACAATATTACAACTCTAACTCTCAATAATTATTAAAATCTGAACAACCTACAACTTTTCCTCTAATCTATCTATATATATATAAAAATGTATTGCTGTTCATTAGTCTCGCTAAAACTCGAAATCGGCTGGACCGATTTGGCTAATTTTGGTATTGAATTATTTGTGGAAGTCCAGAGATGGTTTAAAAGGTGAATAAATATGAAAACACTTGGAATTAAATAAAAAAAATAAATAATTTTGGTTGACTTCACACACAACCTTCGAGTTGCTGTTCGTTAGTCTCGCTAAAACTCGAGAACGGCTGGACCGATTTGGCTAATTTTGGTATTGAATTATTTGTGGAAGTCCAGAGAAGGTTTAAAAGGTGAATAAATATGAAAATGCTCGGAAATAAATTAAAAAAAAAAAACTGTCTAAAAATAATTGGTTTTAGGGTAGGGTAGTGTAGTGTAGGTGTAGGGTAGTGTAGGGTAGGGTAGGGTTGGGTAGTGTAGTGTAGGGTAGGGTAGTGTAGTGTAGGGTCGTGTAGGGTAGGGTAGTGTAGTGTAGGGTAGGGTAGTGTAGTGTAGGGTAGGGTAGTGTAGGGTAGGGTAGGGTAATGTAGTGTAGGTTAGGGCAGTGTAGTGTAGTGTAAGGTGGAACGAAGTTCACCGGGACAGCTAGTATCTAAATAATTATTCCCAATTGCAGATAAACAAATCACCCCGTTACTGTCAGAATAACTAATTGTCATAACATAAGTGAGTAATAAATAAAGAATAAATTTAGGTGAGAATTCCTAAAGAACCTTAATACCTACTTACATGTTTTGTGTAACACCTATATTCATTCATTCTAATTTTTATCAACTACTTCACCCATATATGTTCATATAAAAATCTCTTTTAATTTGCCGCATCGAGTTACTCTAAACTTCATAGTCTCCTCACAAATTCTTCAACCACTAAAATGTCAACAATGACTCACCAAATATATTATCTTCTTTACCAGATCATACAATGTTAGTGATTCAGTTACAACTGGCTGACCCGGCCACAGGTCTCAGGAAACCGGATTAGCTGCTGACAACATGACATCAACCTCAGCTGGCTGCTCCCTTCAGCTCCTAGTGCTGTTTTTTAGTTAAGCTATAGGATAAAAGATAAGATAAAAATAAAGATTAGTTTCAAATTTTTTTTCTAATATAATTTTGAACCCTTCTTTTATGGTAAATTTGGTTTTTTTACTGATTTCTTCTTCCAATTCTTTTTCTATCTTTATTTTTATTTTTCTGACTTGTTCTTCTAGATTTTCCACGATCAGTCCTTTTGTTTGTGCCTTCCATTATTTTTGCCATTTAATTAAGACTTCCTAATAACTCTTGACCCCGTGTCGTTCAAGAAATGATTTCAATGTAATTTCAGCGTCACGCTCCCTGCATTCAATCCTCTCCTCTATAAATTCTTCTACTTCTCTTGTTGACCCTATGTTTCATGTTTCCATGTGTGTCACTCTTCTCTTTCTCCTTAATTTCACTACTTATTGTTTATATTCCTCACATTCTCATTATCATTTACTAGTTTCCAAACTCTTTTATCTTCAATATTTCTTCTCTCTTTTCCAATTTTTGTTTTGTTTTCAATTGTTTTCTCTCCATCATTTGTTTCACCTTCTTTTATTTCTTTAAATATTTCGTTAGCATTTATTTTATCCTCCCTTGTATCTTTAGAGATTCTCCATTCCACTTCTTAATTTTTCTTCTCAAACCTCTTTATTAAATTTTTGACTTTATTGCTTCTTCCCTTTGTTTTCCTCAAATTATCAATTTCTTTATTACTTCTTCTGTGTTCTGGTCTGTTCTCTGAATAATCGAAACTTCTTTTCTTCCCTATTCTTGCCTGATTCGCTCATCAACACTAGAAGTGCCTTACCCGATTCTTTTACTCCTTATTTTTGTTTATCTCTATAATTTTTATACTTTTGGTATATTTAGTTATTTTTGGGTAATTTAAAATTTTCTTCAAAAATACACGGTATTTCTTCCCCAAACCATTCTCTGTTACCCTTTTCACTATCCAGAGGAGTTCTAGACTTCTTAAATTTAATACACGGTATTTCTTCACCAAACCATTCTCTGTTACCCTGTTGACTATCCAGAGGAGTTCTAGACTTCTTAACTTCAATACACGGTATTTCTTCACCAAACCATTCTCTGTTACCCTGTTGACTATCCAGAGGAGTTCTAGACTTCTTAACTTTAATACACGGTATTTCTTCACCAAACCATTCTCTGTTACCCTGTGGAGTATCCAGAGGAGTTCTAGACTTCTTAACTTTAATACACGGTATTTCTTCACCAAACCATTCTCTGTTACCCTGTTGACTATCCAGAGGAGTTCTAGACTTCTTAACTTTAATACACGGTATTTCTTCACCAAACCATTCTCTGTTTCTGTTACCCTGTTGACTATCCAGAGGAGTTCTAGACTTCTTAACTTTAATACACGGTATTTCTTCACCAAACCATTCTCTGTTACCCTGTTGACTATCCAGAGGAGTTCTAGACTTCTTAACTTTAATACACGGTATTTCTTCACCAAACCAAGCAGAGCAGACCATTATCTGTTACCCTGTTGACTATCCAGAGGAGTTCTAGACTTCTTAACTTTAATACACGGTATTTCTTCACCAAACCACGCTCTGCTACCCTGTTTACTATCCTGGACCCCCAGAGGAGTTCTAGATTTCTTCACTTTTTTAATTTGAACATCTCTTGCCAAATAACCACTTCCCGGAATTTTAATTATTGGATTGCAACCAATCTTATTCCTCAATAGCTACTAGGTAAGCGTGATGTTTATCGTTGTTTTATGTATTCCCGACTACGCCATACGGTGAAGGCTTCGCGAGAAAGTATGCACTGCGTGGCTGTACAATTTACTTTCTTTTGAAATAAGGAACCCTAAAAATGGTGCCATTTGGCCGGTTAACTCCTCCACAATCTCTATTAGGCAAGGGCCTTAGGGATCCGACACATCTTCAAGAGATCTCAAATAATCGAAACAAAATATACGTACAATTTTTATAACCACAAAGTAGGTGCTGCAATAAGAGTATGGACGCGCTACATTTAATTGTATTTTGCCCGTACGCGTCTGTCGCCGGTGCACCGTGGTGCGCGGGGCGCGTAACAAAAGACTATAGTTATGTATCACAAGAATGTCAACTTCCTAGTATCAGATTTTCGACGAAATATAGTTGCTGCAAATGAAGTGTGCTATGCTCGGAGTTTACCTACGTGATCGAATCAGAAATGTGGAGAAGGAACCGGAGGTGTAAAGTAACCGATGTAGCTCACAGAATCGGTAGCTACATTCAGTGGCAGTGGGCGGGGCACAGTTCATAGAACGGACGGCCGTTCTTGAGTGTCTACTGCACACCGGAACACGTAGCACAGGGAGGCCTACAACTCGGTAGACCGACGACTTGGTGAAGGTCGCGGGAAGCCGCTGGTTGTGGGCAGCGCAGGACCGGTCTTTGTGGTAATCCTTGAGGGAGTTTGAGGATACTTTTTTATTCATTCTTCTGGAGGACATCGTCGCCGAAGATCACTCCTCCAGCTCCATTCCTGCTTCGTACTTCCTTTTTACTGTCCGCTTCGACACCCCTGGTAGGACTTCAAGGAATACCAAGGTAGAGCGTAGAGCGCGACAAGGTACACATAGGTACGTAGACGCAAATGCTAGGCAATACAATTTGCAAAGATGTTCATTTGTTTCCGTAACGTGTTTTCCTAGTGATGTCACAATGTTTTGAATTAGTCGATATTTGTTTTTAACAAGATTGCCCAAAAAGGAGGGGGGCAATATTTGTAAAAGAATTGGTGTAGGACCCGTTAACTGGGGGTTCTACTTATCATACTGAACAATTTTCCCCAAGGAACCCATAGTCAATAATAAAAAAAAAATTGGACCCTCCATACTAAAATGCACAAAATTAGTCAATCAGCTTTTCGATTTTTTTGTGATTTCATTAAAGTCGTAGAACAAAAGTTGTTCAGTATTATGAGTAGAAGCACCAGTTAACGTGACCTACACCAACTTTGTACAGTCTGTATATGTATGCGGCCTCGACGCGCCCTCCTGACCAGCGCCGATTCTAGCACAACATGTGAAGTCTACGAGGGAGGGGCAGGGTTTTGATTATACATATAATATACAATGTTTACCACCATAGCACAGTCCGGAATTTATTAGGATTCGTATCAACACTTATTTAAGTATAAGAAGAACACACGTAGAAAACATAATTATAAAATCAGTACACGGGCATACCCCGGACACTGCATACAAGGGTTGTGAAATGTCATGTCTAAAAACAAATGACGGAGCAAACAAAATCATCGCAAATCCTATACGTTCGAGAACCAAACTAATAACCAATGGGTGACGAGGGGGTGAGGTCGGAATCTAGAGAGCGGCAGGGAGTGTCCATGTCCATACTGTATATTAGTACTAATTTATATACTTTGACACGGGTAAAAGTCAGAATCAAGAAGTCAGGATCGAATTCAAAATAATAATACCTCAAAAACAAAATTTTACAAATTTAAAAGATGATTATTAAAAAAACAGATTGAAAAATTATTTTAATTGTAAACTAAAAAGTATGGCTTCGTCATAATGTATGTATGTCTGTTTCTTTGGCTGAGCCTGTAGCCTGAACGTCTTGATGGATTGGGAGAGTTGATCCCGTGACTGTCACAGGATAAATTTTTACTAGACTTCCCAAAAAAGAGAGATAATGTTTGTATGCAGTCGATTTTTTATTTCTAATTAAATTGGTTTATGACAGGAAAAACCATGAAGGGGATTTCCTAAAAATCATTATTGTCAGTTATCGATCGGATAAATCCCATAACAATATTTAGTGTAATTGTTAACAAAGGAATGTTTGATAGATAACTATATTATTTTAATAAAGTTTAAAAAAACACTTATAAAAAACTCCCTAGTCTTTAGGTGGGTTTTACTAATGAATTTAATTCACATTACCTATTGCTAAAACATTAAGTGTTCGAGGTCCGAAATTGTATTTAATTGTGCAATAGGTGAATACAAAATTATATCTACATAAGATTTTCATGACAATGACTTAAATTAGTGAGGCAGTTCGTTACGAGCAGTCTTACCGCACACCGCAGTAGTCGGCCTTCACTCGGCCCATGTGCATGGGGCCTTATCCACCTCAGCCTATACAATGTCGCAGGCATACTGTATGATTCGTCATTTACAAACGGACAGGCAAATTAAAAAATGATGATAATGACCGAACCTAACATCGCTCGCTTGCGTCTGGACCGTACGGTATTTTGACAATTTGCCTTGCCTGGCTCGGCATTTTACAATCTGCGAATAGAATTATACAATTTTCCTGACCGTTTATATCATCATCATCATCATATCAGCCACAAATCGTCCACTGCTGGACAAAGGCCTCCCCCAAGGATTTCCACGACGACCGGTCCTGCGCTGCCCGCATCCATCGGCTTCCCGCGACCTTCACCAGGTCATCGGTCCACCGCGTGGGAGGCCTGCCTACGCTACGTTTTCCGGTGCGCGGTCGCCACTCGAGAACTTTACTGCCCCATCGGCCATCTGTTCTACGAGCTATGTGCCCTGCCCACTGCCACTTCAGTTTAGCGATTCTGTGAGCTATGTCGGTTACTTTAGTTCTCCTGCGGATCTCCTCGTTTCTGATTCGATCACGCAGAGAAACTCCAAGCATAGCACGCTCCATTGCCCTTTGGGTGACATTTCTTAAAATGAACATGGACAAGACGAAAATAATGTTAAATGTCCGTGTCGCACCCACTCCTCTAAAGGTTGGAGACTCTACACTAGAAGTTGTTGACGAATATGTATACCTGGGACAAACAGTCCAGTTAGGTAGGTCCAACTTCAAGAAAGAGATCAATCGACGAATCCAACTCGGCTGGGCAGCGTTCGGGAAGCTTCGCAATATCTTCACGTCCCAAATACCGCAGTGTCTCAAGACTAAGGTCTTTGACCAGTGTGTGTTGCCAGTGATGACTTACGGAACTGAGACATGGTCGCTTACTATGGGCCTCATAAGAAGGCTCAAGGACCGTTTATATACGAACGAATTATTACAATTTGCCTGGCTCGGCATTTTACAATTTGCCTGACCGTTTACATACGGACGAATTTTTACAAATTGCCTGACCATTTGTAAAATGACTAATCATACATTCGCTTGTTCATTTTACAATCGGTGTATATAGCATTTTACATGTTGCCTGACCGTTTATATAAGGTGTAATAAAATTAGCTGAAACAATTTTAACTGGTGCTTCTACCCATGAAACTGAACAATTTTCCCCTTGGAACCCATAGTCAAATCGCAAAAAAAAAATGGCTCTCCCATACTAACTCGATCTTCTGACCAGCCAACTTAGTATGGAAAGTTCTAATCAAAAAATGACTAATCATACAATTTGCCTGCCACATACACATAAATGCGTAGTTTCCTCGGACATAGTACCATAAGTTAGTACGAGTACCCCGTATTTACATATTTCTTTAGTTAAAGTAAGTTCAGCGGAGTCCAGCGTGCACGGAACTTTATCCATTTCACTCATTGGTAGACAAAAATGCCGTAGTACGAGTATTTCTCCCGTATGTAGCCCAAGTTCACTGCTTACCATTGTCTAGGATATTACATACCCATTTTTACTTTCGATGAAAGAGTGGACAAGGTAGATGGCAAAAATTAAAAGATTCCGACCCGAGTGCATAAAAAACATTACCCCTCGTTTTTGGGGAGTCGGGTAAAAAATTATCCTATGCCACTCACGGGATTAAGACGAATCTAACGACACCTCGCACTCCAAAATTCATCACGCCGTTTAGGCTACAGCTTCAAAAAGACATACTTAGAACCAAAAAACACTCTCCTCATTTTTCGGGCAGTCGGGTAAAAACTGAAAGGGTTTAAATATAGTATAGCACTTGCCCATCTTTAAATCCATCAAGCCGTCTAGGCTACAGCAACAACTAAAAAAAAAGACATAATTACAACCGAAAAACATTATCCTCATTTTTTGGGCAGTTGGGTAAAAACTGAAAGGGTATAAATATAGTATAGCACTTGCCCATCTTTAAATCCATTAAGCCGTTTAGGCTACAGCAACAACTAAAAAAAAGACATAATTACAACCGAAAAACATTATCCTCATTTTTGGGCAGTTGGGTAAAAACTGAAAGGGTATAAATATAGTATAGCACTTGCCCATCTTTAAATCCATCAAGCCGTTTAGGCTACAGCAACAACTAAAAAAAAAGACATAATTACAACCGAAAAACATTATCCTCATTTTTTGGGCAGTTGGGTAAAAACTGAAAGGGTATAAATATAGTATAGCACTTGCCCATCTTTAAATCCATCAAGCCGTTTAGGCTACAGCAACAACTAAAAAAAAAGACATAATTACAACCGAAAAACATTATCCTCATTTTTTGGGCAGTTGGGTAAAAACTGAAAGGGTATAAATATAGTATAGCACTTGCCCATCTTTAAATCCATCAAGCCGTTTAGGCTACAACAACAACTAAAGAAAAATACATACTTACAACCGAAAAACATTATCCTCATTTATTGGGCAGTCGCGTAAAAACTGAAAGGGTATAAATATAGTATAGCACTTGCCCATCTTTAAATCCATGAAGACATGTAGGCTCCAGCCTCAAACAAAGAAAAATACATACTTACAACCGAAAAACATTTGGGCAGTCGGGTAAAAACTGAAAGGGTAAAATTAAATAGTGTAGCACTTGCCCATCTTGAAAGGTTCTATTCTCTTCTAGGCATTGTAAGTTTCATTATTCTTTGGTTTTGACTTAAAATATCTTTTGAGTTGTGACTAGTGACTACACTGATACGTACTAACAATATTATAACTTTTCATTATACCATTGGGTTTTAAGTTATATTTTACGTCGCCCATCGTGATCATTTCGAGTGGATCGCCCGCCCAGTGTGTATGGGGCCTTAGCCACCTCACTCGTATTCTTACGGAGGTAGACAGAAATGCCGAAGTAAGTACTTCTCTCGAAAATGTAGTATTTGAGTTTTGTCGTTACCGTGTCTAAGTAACAAATCTAAGGTTCTCAAACTCCGCTTATTTTCTGAAGATTGTGTTGTCTGATGCATGTATTTCCATCTTCTTAAAATAAAGTTCTACAACATGAGTGGTAAACAGTGTAAGGCAGAGGACGAGAGTGAATAAACACTATTTGACCTTGCGTATCACATCCTCGGCTGCATCGGCATCCAGGCAGCCAAACGCACTCAAATGTTTAATTTAAGAAAGGTAATATGGTCGCAGTAAAGGAAATACTCGCTATGGTAAATGACTCATTTGCAGAATTATCCTGTTTCGCAAAGCGTTTTTGAAGCTCCCATACAAAAATGTTCCAATCCATTTACAAAACGATTGAAATTTGAAAAAAAATCTTCTCCGATTGTTTGTATACCTTCCTTGGGGAAAGTTGTTTGAAAAAAAATCTTCTCCGATTGTTTGTATTATACCTTCCTTGGGGAAAGTTGTTCAGTTTCATGAATAGCATTTACTGTTTGCCACTTTTCAGTAAATAAAAAGTCACCCATACACTTTAAAATATTGAAGTATAACAGTAAAATATGTATATTTATACTATTGTAAGTGAAGAAGTAGCAATTCAACAAAAATTTGGTAACAAAAAACCCAATACGACAATATTACATAAATAAAAAAGTGTATTTCAAAGTTTGAGAACCTCAGCATTGCTATCCCCAACTTACTCGTATCCAATATATGGGTGGAACGAAGGTACAGAATAGGGTTTCATATTGTTATGTATTAGGGCTGTGGCATTCGAACATTCATTCTTATTGTCTATTTTTAAAACCCTCAAAATGTTCTATTTACCATCAGTCATTTATAATCATAATAAATCTCCTTTTCAACAAATATTTTTTGGGTAGTGTAGTCAAGAAAATAGTATGTCAGTAATTTTAACTCAAAGGTGACTGACTGACTGACATAGTGATCTATCAACGCACAGCCCAAACCACTGGACGGATCGGGCTGAAATTTGGCATGAAGGTAGATGTTATGACGTAGGCATCCGCTAAGAAAGGTTTTTGGAAATTCCCACGGGAACCGGAAAAATCGGGATCAGCGCGGGCGAAGCTGCGGGCATCCACTAGTAGACTATATAATGGAAATATGTAAATAGCTAATTGACATATATCTTATAAAAAAAACATTTTTTTCTGGACCCTAATTACCCTGGGAGCTTATGTGTTTCTTTATAAGAAAACGCCTAAGTAATTTAAAATAAAATGTAATGTCCTTTGATATATATTTTGTACCACCACGTCTCAAAAATCTGAGTCCACCACTGGCTGGACTAGCTAGTCTAACTAAGCTGGATACAGCCTACTTAAACAGATGTATTGCCAGCTCACTCGCACCTAAAGCTCCGTCTCGCCTCCTCAGAGCTGTTTCAATTTTATACTTATTGATTCAGAGGTCGTGCGTTTGACGGTACCGTTTGCATATTAGTTTACAAATTATTAGATATTAAAAAAAAACAATTTTGGATTCAAATAAAAAAAAACTATTTAAAAGTCTCCGATATAACGTAATAGGCAGGTATTACAAAAGTACCTATTACACTATTTTGAATAGTTATATTGGCATTGTAAGCGTAAAGTTAGAACTCATTATAATATCAAGTGATAACTTGATAAGAATATAGAAAACTACTTACTGTTTTGCTATCGGTTAATTTTCAATTATATTTTTGTGTTGTTTGATCAGGTGATATAAATATATTAAAATTATTATTCTGTCATTCTCTAGTAAAACTCTATTAAGAACTGAACTAACATTGTTTCTTAAACAGTATATAGACATACTATATAAATTGTACAGGCACACTTAGCAATTGTACATATGCTTTTTCGAGAAGCCATCACCATTTGGCATAGAGAAATCAACATTAAAAATATGATTACCTAAAACCTAGTAGTGTAGAGACTTGATGAAAAACTTCAAATAATCTGGGTTTATATGGAAGGTACAGATTTTTCCTGGAACAATCAACTATCCAATATGATTGATATGATAGGACTTATAAATTAAAATACATGTTTTTTTTTATATTTTTGATTTTTAGGGTGCCGTACCTAATTGGAAAAAAGTACAAAATGTATATTTCGACACTCTCAAGGGAATAAAAATTTACAGGGTATTTTCCGTTGACCTAGAACTATGAAATACTACAAGTATAGGAAAAAATCGGATAACTATACATTTATAATTCATCATCGTCATCATATCAGCCGAAGGACGTCCACTGCTGGACATAGGCCTCCCCCAAGGATTTCCATGACGACCGGTGCTGCGCTGCCCGCATCCAGCGGCTTCCCGCGACCTTCACCAGCTCATCGGTCCACCGAGTGGGAGGCCTGCCTACGCTACGTTTTCCGGTGCGCGGTCGCCATTTGTAATTAAATCATAAAAAATATAGTCTTTATTTAAAGTACTAAATCATTTATGCAAGAAACGGCGGTTCAAATTGTGAACTGAGTTTACCGTTTCATGTGGGGTATCGTATGAAAGGGCTTCATTGGCACAAGCTTAAACAGTTTATTATTTATTTTTATGATGTAAAGTTTTCGAATTGTTATTTTTAAGGTTTCTTATCCAGAGATGTGGTGGTACGGAGCGAGTCCGACTCGCAATTGGCAGGTTTTTTTGCTTTGTTACTAATTTAATTAGACGACTTCGTCCGCGTGGATAACTGATTATGACAAGTTATAAAAAATATGAAAAAACCACGTGAAAATTAATCATTTGAGATAATAAATCCGAAAATAACCAATTGTTGATTGTCATTGTAAAACAGACGCTCAAAGGGAACTGAACGCTCTCTCGAACTGGAACGGGAAGTTTTTCGAGATGATGGTATGCCATTGCGAATCAAACCAAACCATCTTGTGTCATTCATTAGTCGTAAGGCGTGCGGGACCTCGATTTCATGAACGTGTTTTGTTGTATTTAGTTCTATTTGGGCAAAAAATACGTTTAAGTGGGCTCTGTGTGAAATATCTAGTTAGAGCATCAAACTGAGCCTTTCAAAGTAGAGCATCTCATGGCCTCTATATAGAATGCCCTCAAAATTAATTTTGTTTCCACGACGACCCTAAAAAGTGTCCCAAACTCTCAAATTATTTTGTCTCCTTGCTTAAATTAGTCAAACCAAATATTTAGTACCTACATCTATAATCACTGCGATTTACTAAGAAGCTCGTCGTGTAAACAAACAGACAAACTCATCCATCACTCTCATATGTCACAAAAAAGATTGGATATATTTTTAAATATTTATTAATTTGCCAAAGAAACGTATACATCTTTTTTTGCTGGCGGTACTCGTTCAAAATGGCCACATCCGGCGTTGTTACCGACTCATGCATTTCGTATTTTAACTACATTACCGATTTTTTATTGCGCCTTCATCCTTATGAAATGAAACAAAATTAATAAATTCAAATATTGTTTTAAGTCACGGCATGTACTGTGGTGTTTTTATTTATTTTTGTGTGACCACACAATTTTAGAACAAAAGTTAGATAACTGCTATGAACACTGCATTTTTAGGGTCCCGTAGTACAACAAGGAACCCTTATAGTTTCGTCATGTCTGTCTGTCCGTCTGTCTGTCCGCGGCCTAGCTGCTAGACTATTAGTAGTTAAGAGCTGAAATTTGGCAAAGATATATCTATAATAATAACGCGGAGAATCTGTAAAAAAAATTTGGATAAAAAACACTTTTAAAGTCTACAAGTAAAGTGGGGATGATTTGTTTTTTCGTCAAACCCAGTTGTGTGAGGTATCGTTGGTTAGAGTTTAAAAAATAGTTGTGAGTATTCTCAGACCATTTTATAATTTAGGGTTCCGTTTTCGAAAAAATAGGCTTGAAAGTGCTAAATTTTGTTGGAATCGAGGGTCCCCATCCCCTAACAAATAAACCGCTGTATTTGGATTTGATTTTTTAAATCGTGAAAGTAGTCTATATAATTAATTTAAAAGGAAAACTATCAAAACTAATAAATGAGGTTTTTCTTGTTGAATAGCAATAGTCTATCAAAAAAATTCGTATATCAAAAATGTGCGCCTTTTAAAATATATCAAATTATTAGTAAATCACTATAACAAACATATTGGCAACTACGGAACCCTACATTGAACGTGGCCCGGCACGCACTTAGCCAGTTTTTTAATTATTAATTACTAGCTTTTGCACGCTGCTTCGCTCGAGTGGATATATTTTTCAACTGATTTCAAAAAAGGGGGAGGTTCTCGATCCGGTATTTTAGGGTTCCGTGCCTCAAAGGGACTTTATACCTTTATACTATAACGGATGGACAACGAATTGATCCTATAAAGTTTATAAGATCAATTCTTTGTCCGTCTGTCTATCTGTCAAGATCCTTTTTCTCAGGAATGCGTGAAGAAATTTTAGATCAAGAAGAATACTAAGGTCTACGGTCCCTTGAAGCTGTAAAAAAACGATTTTCCAAGTCAAAGCAATAAAAAATAAGGCCATTTTTTGGTCATTTACGTCAAATATTTTGAGACTCGCAAGTAAATCAAAACCTATAGGGTTACTCCCCGTTGACCTAGAATCATGAAATTTGGCAAGAAGCAAGGTCTCACAAGAACACAAATTATGTTGTAGAATTGACCGTGACGTACATCGATGTATGGGAGAACATTTTTTCAACTACAGAGTTAAGTACTTATGTCCTTCAATCCGATTGTTGTACTAGATCAGAGTTTCCCAACCTGTGGTTCGCGGACCCCTGGAGTATATGTTTGTGGGTCCACAGTCTCATCTCTGGACCATTCAACAATAGTAAATAAATGACACCAAAAGTCTCGTAACCGCTACCCTTATTTACGTTGGAATCCGATTTGAGATTACAACTTAGTAGTAACAAACATCAACCCGAAATTCGCTCATTTAGTTGCAAAAAAAAACAACAGCAACCTTCACATTAGATATATACTGTGACATTAGCGTATTAAAAATGTTTTTTTTTATATATATATTTGTAGTATTAAAATAAATGGTCCGAAATTTATTGCCGTTTGTATGGTTCCGTACCCAAAGGGTAAAAACGGGACCCTATTACTAAGACTTCGCTGTGCGTCTGTCACCAGGCTTATTTGTTTTTTTTTATTTGATAGGGATGCCTTAAGGGTGGTCCCATTAAACTATATGAAACTAGCTGTCCCGGCGAACTTTGTTCCACCTTACACTACACTTCGCTACCAGCGCCATCTGCCGGGCTGATTTGTGAATTTAAACCATCCAGGGTGCCACCCAAACGCATACAAAAAAAATCATTCAAATAGGAGGAGTTCAGTGACATACACACGTACAGTAGTATTATATATATAAAGATGAGTTTAAATACTTTTTTTAATCAAATTGACAAATAAAAAAAATATGTAGTCTATTGTATTTAACGTGTTTTCGTCAATTATTTATAACTGAATTCGAGGGTCCCTGGTCCTGAATTTTTCCTAGATCCCTCGTGATTTATGGTTTTTTCGAGATTAAATGTACCTACCTAGGTATCCTAGGTTGTTCTCTGCTCTTTGGTTACTATAACCAAATTCACTGTCACATCTTAGTGGTACGAATTTGAAAGATTGAAAACGCAAATGCTTGTAATTTCAACTTAAGTCGAACCCATTATCCAATATTAAAGAACCTAACTTAAAAGGGTAAAAAAATGGTTTGGGTCTTTGAAAGGTCTTAGAAATCTTAGAATCCCTTATATTATTTTAACCGTCTCCGTGACGTAATGGTTAGTCCATTCGCTTTACACCAGGAGGTCGCGGGTTCGTTTCCCGGCGGGGTCAACTTTGCTAGACTCGGTTTGGTTGGTGGCCTGGCTAGCTACCTCCATCTTATCTAAGTCTTGCCGCCAAACGTCAGTGTTAACAGCGTTGATGTGTTCCGGCTTGAAGATAAGATAGCCATTGCCATAGCCTCATCGCGTTGGGGAATCTTGGTAAGCCCTATTCCATCTCCGGCATCATCGTCACTTAGCATCAGGTGAGATGATGCCAAGGGCTTACCAAATGTGAATTTAAAAAAATTGTGGTTCGTCGCTCAAAATACAAAAAATGTCTAATAAAGATTTTGGTGATAGATAAATTACTTTACTTTAGCACTAGGAAAACTTCCTCCTAATCAGAGGCCCTGGATTCGTAGCCAGAGATGGCCAATATTCCTATTTCCTATAGCATAAGTTTTTCGAAATGCATTCAATTACTTTAAGATTGCTAACGGTGTACTGAAGGAAAGAATTATAAAGGACCGACTACTACGGCATCTAAACTTTTATCAAATTTTAAACAAACGCCAAATTGGCTATCAGAAAAGTATTGGAACTACAGATGCAATAGACACTCTTTTCAATTATTTATTGTAAAAGCTGAACGATAAATTGAAAGTGGCAGGCCTGTTTCTAGATCTTGAGCTCTGCTTTTGATATGATTAATCATAGACTACTTATCACAAAACTAGATCATTATGGGGTCAGGGGCAAAGCTTTAGAGATGATAAAAACTTACCTACAAAATCGAAAGATGGTTGTAAAACTTAGATCAACTGACGACGATGGACATGAAGAGGTGCATAAATCAAATTTTGTTAACATAAACAGAGGCGTACCGCAGGGATCAGTATTGGGTCCAATATTTTTTATAACATTCATTAATAACATGTTTACACATTACACATATGCATAACTGTCCGGCTTATAACACCAGATTGGTGGTATTTGCTGATGATACAAATGCAGTTTTATCTGCCAATGACTTGACAAGCTTAAATAAATGACAAGGTATATCGCTCCATCACTGCTTTCAATACATGGTTTGAAACAAACTGTCTTAAAGTAAATGCCACCAAAACTAACGTGATAATGTTTCGATCAACTTCTAGAAGCAAGGATATTTTAGAAGTTTGCTTTAATAGAAACAAAATAGAAATGGTGGAAAATGTAAAGTTCCTAGGAGTACGAGGGCTGTTTGATAAATCCATTTAAAAACTATTTGTAAAACCTTTTTTTTTTTTTGGTAAATGGCATTAACACTGGCAGGCACAATCTTTCAAATGAAGACTGTCAAAAATTTTGTAAAAAAAATCAAGAAATTCACTTTTTAACCATTGTTGCTTGAATGTGATCACTTCTAAATTTTCCACAACTATGGTCAAATCGGAATTTCGTGGCGTTACAAAACATCTTTTATGAAGGGTTGCAGTGCTGCCACAATAAAAACTGAACTTGATTCAGTTCATAGCGCTAACGCACCAACGTTGTAGACTGTTTTGGTCGGTCAAGCACATCTGATGCTCCGCGCTCTGGTCGCCCAATCGAAGTCACTACTGAGGATGTTGTTGAAGAAGTCCATAATATTGTAATCGACGACCGCTGAGTGGAGGTGCGTGAAATAGCTGAGATCTTAGGAATCTCCACTGAGCCAGTATATAAAATATTTTACGAAGATTTGGCTATGACAAAGCTATCTGCACGATGGGTGCCACGTTTGTTGACGATCAAGAAAACGCGAACGAAAGCGAATTTCAAAGCTGTGTTTGGATATGATGAAGCGTAGTCCTCGTAATATTTTAAGTCGATTTGTTACTGTGAAGGAAACATGGGTCCACCATTATACACCCGAGTCAAAACAGCAATCCAAACAATGGATGTCTACTGGTGAACGTGCCCCAAAGAAGGCTAAGACTGTTTTTTCGGCTGGGAAAGTGATGGCAACAGTTTTCTGGGATGGCGAAGGAATCATCATGATTGACTACTTGGAAAAGGGGAAGACTATTACTGGCCGTTATTTATTACGCAGAGTTATTGGATCGTTTTAATGCCGAATTGTTGGAAAAATTACCAAAATTGTCCCCCAAGAAAGTCCTGTTTCATCAAGACAAGGAATCATCATGATTGACTACTTGGAAAAGGGGAAGACTATTACTGGCCGTTATTTATTACGCAGAGTTATTGGATCGTTTTAATGCCGAATTGTTGGAAAAATTACCAAAATTGTCCCCCAAGAAAGTCCCCAGTGCACACGTCAACCATTGCAATGGCTAAAATACACGAGTTGGGCTTCGAGCTAGTTCTGCATGCTCCTTAATCACCGGACCTTGCTCCGTGTGATTACTACCTATACCCAAATTTGAAAAGATGGCTTGGAGGACAAAAATTTTTGACAAATGAGGACTGCATCGCAGGTGTAAACGGCTATTTTGCAGACCTCGACAAATCGTATTTTTGGAGGGGATGAAAAAATTGGAAACTCGCTGGAATAAGTGTTTGACCCTTAAAGGAGACTATATTGAAAAATAAATGTAAATTGTATAAAAAACTTTTTTTTTTACTTTTGAGAAGGACTTATCAAACTGCCCTTGTACATAATATAGATGCTGATTTAAACTGGAAACATGAACTAGCGAATATAGAGAGTGCTCTCAGTTCAGAATGTTACGCCTTGAGAAGCTTACGTGATGAACACCTTAAAACAGTTTATTATGCCCTTATAGAGTCAAAACTGAGATATAGCATTCAGTTGTGGGGCAACAGCTAAAAGTACAATGTACAAAAAGCTTTCGTACTACAAAAGCGTGCCATTAGAACTATGGTACGTATACCTCAAATGGATTCTTGTAGGAAACATTTCAAGTAATTGGGGATCCTGACAGTTCCTAGCCTTTACATAATGATAGTACTTAGTAACCTTGCCAAAAACATATGTGAGATTGAAAATGTACAAGAAAGACAATTAAGGGAACAAACGAGAAGGCAAGACCTACCAAATCAGATAAATAAATATATAATAAATAAATTCTTTATTATGATCCAAACTTAGCCTAAGTAGAAGTTACAGTAATGAGGTTAGTAGGTATCATTGGTATTACAATTATTGTATAATAACAACCATTACTAGAATTTGTTAAGCATGGCTCACACTATCAGGCAGTAAGACTGTTTAACAGGTTTCCAGATGATATGAAAAACTTAATATACACTAGCCATTTTCGCCCAAACTGAACTCTTTTTTACTAAAAAAAACTACTATAGTGTGGGCGATTATCTAAATTAGTTGACAAAAGTTATAAAATATTTTTGTTAGGACTGACGTAATATTGCATTCAGACTTCATTTTCATACAACGCAACGTTGGCATAATGTAATAATAATAAATTCTTGACATGTATTTATTTTTGGTGTGTGTTTATCTAACGTAAGGAAAATATTTGTTTCAACATTTTTATTGTAATTATTTTGATTGTGTAGGTTATTTTTTTTTATTTATGTCTACTTCATTTTTATATAACTTTGACATGATAATAGATTCTTGACGTGTATCTATTTTTGATATGTGTTTGTTAACTGACGTAGGGAAATTATTTGTTTTAATTTTGATTTTTGATTTCATTCTAATTCGATGAGGTTATTTTAATTTTACAATTATAATTTTTTTCAACGCAATGTACGTTGCTTAGAAATAAATGAACTTGAACTTGGACTAGGTAAACATCGTGAGGAGAAAAGCTGCACTATGAAGGCCCGTAGGTGTAAATCTAAAAAAATACTTCACATCCCCCGGTGAGCGCATTTGATGCAAAAGCAACCTCCATCGCCATCCCTTGTAGGTATTTTTTTTTTCAATTTGATTGTTGTATGTTCATTGGGAAATGTGGTTCAGAATCACGAACAGAAGCCCTATATACTATAAAATATAGATTACTAATAAACTATTAAATTCCTTTTTTTCCTTCTCGACCGAATCAGAAATGAAGGAGATCCGTAGGAGAGGCATGAACCAAGGTAACCGACATAGCTTCCAGAATCGCTAAATAGTGGCAGTGGCATGGCTTTTAGAACAGATGACCGTTGGGGCAGAAAAGTGGAAATCCTTAGGGCAGGCCTTTATCTAACTCGTAAGTGGACATCTTTTGGCCGGCTTCGGCTGTATAATTCATTCATAAATAACTTTTAGTAGACGTATACCTACGGTACAGGCAAATCAATGTGGTGTGAGTGCACATAGATTTTTTTTAATTCATTGTAGTGTAAAACAGCGTCATCTTGATGCGGGTGATACACGGGCGAGCCGTACTTATGGCTCCATTACCTTTTTCGCCTGTGTGTCATCCTAAGTACGCGAACGAAAAAGGTAATGGAGCCCTTATCACCAGCTTGAGGAGCGCGCCTTAGTAACTTTTCATCTTTTCTATAGCCCCCGCCCCGCGCTCACCGCGTTTCACCGTTTACTCTGTGCCTTTTGCACTCATCATCATCATCATCATATCAGCCACAAATCGTCCACTGCTGGACAAAGGCCTCCCCCAAGGATTTCCACGACGACCGGTCCTGCGCTGCCCGCATCCATCGGCTTCCCGCGACCTTCACCAGGTCATCGGTCCACCGCGTGGGAGGCCTGCCTACGCTACGTTTTCCGGTGCGCGGTCGCCACTCGAGAACTTTACTGCCCCATCGGCCATCTGTTCTACGAGCTATGTGCCCTGCCCACTGCCACTTCAGTTTAGCGATTCTGTGAGCTATGTCGGTTACTTTAGTTCTCCTGCGGATCTCCTCGTTTCTGATTCGATCACGCAGAGAAACACCGAGCATAGCACGCTCCATCGCCCTTTGGGTGACCTTGAGCCTTCTTATGAGGCCCATAGTAAGCGACCATGTCTCAGTTCCATAAGTCATCACTGGCAACACACACTGGTCAAAGAAGTTGCCAGGGCCAAAGGTCGTTGTGTTTGGTAGCCTGGCATCTGCCGGGGATTCTTCGCACCCCCTACCCCGCCGTTACCATGACTGCTACCGGAGCCAGGAATAGCGGGGCCGCCGGGGACTAGGGGCCGTTTTCTGGGTGTGAAATTCATAGGGGGGGTTTTGCCGTAATCGCCACGCTTGGCAGGCGGGTTGGCGATCGCAGTTTGATTGCAGGTGTGTTGCAATGCACGGAAAGACGCTGCTGTCCATCCTCCGGTTTTAAGTCCCTTAGTCGCCTCTTACGACACCCATTGGAAGAGATGGGATGGTCCTATTCTTAGCCGGGAACCATACGGACTAATATAAGCTTGCACTCACACTTATACAAAAACCATTTCTCGGTTATTTGGTTGTACTGTACTGTTATATTATTAAGGACACATTTTCAACCCACTTCAAAAAAAAGTAGGTTCTTAGGTCGACTGTGTTTTTTATATCAATGTAACGAGATTTTTTTCACCGATTCTGAAACGATTTAAAAATGATGCCAGGTTGGTCCCTAAACATATAAAATATTCCACAATAAGAATTACTAAAAACAAAAAAAAATAAGCAAAATTTTACGTGTTGTAGGTAATTTTTTGCGATTGTAGTCGGTTTTATTAACGCGTTTAGCGTTGTCAATTATTTAAAGTGTTTATTTTGTTGTAGCTGGTGGGCGCACCGTGCGGCCAACACGGGCAGTACACGTTCTACAAGGCGCTGCGCATCTCCGGCAAGACTGAGCGCATCATCGCCATCGGGGACTTCTTCTTCGTCAAGATATGGCAGGACTCGGAGCTCATCTCTATTGGTGTGTAATCTATGATTCTTGCTTTTAAGATTAACAACCCAAACGGAGACGTCTAGACTAGACAAGGCAATCGTGCAGGGGGCAGCCCCGTTCGGGACGATCATTAGAAGCGCCAGCAAAGTGCTACCATGGAACGCCAAAGGCGACCAGTCATGTAAAACCAGGGCCCCGTCACTCAGTCGAGCAGGCAAGATAAGTACCTACACATTGGCGCGGCCTGCAGGCCGCGCTCCGCTCGTCAGTGCTAGAACGCTGTACAGTCTCCGCCACAATTCGCGTGACACCCGTGTACGCAGCAGTTATAACCGCTAAGTCGAGCGTCTGTTTCCGTGTATTGTCTGACAGTGGGAAGAAGTAGGTTAATAAAGGCGTAGGTATTTTCGTTTTATAAGGAAGTGCAATATCTGTTACGAAGTAACTAGTTCTGTGGTAAAACGAACATCGAAGGCGTTGCACCACTGTTTGGGTTCTTACACTGCGCCTGGGCCACGGTGCTCTTTCTACGGGCGTGTAAGACACGCAACTCTTCTCCATTGGAGCGTTGTTACTAAGACGGGCAGTATACAGGGTGTTTGGTGCATCGTGTGCCAAATTGAATTGGCTGTCAGGAGGGACCATTTGCTATCCCTTCAGCCCCCATAATCCTTCCTATGCCCCACGGACATTTTTTAGGTACCGCTTTCAAACTTAAATAAAAAAAGTCTTACTTCACCTTAACACCACGATTCTTTGATTCTTTTACCCCTCCTGTCGGCCAATTCAATTTGGCACACGATGCACCTAACACGCTGTCCTGTATAATCCGCGGCGCATAAGTTGAACACAATTGGCGTATAACCACAGTATATATATTAGTACTAACGTACAGTATGGATGGACACTCCCTGCCCCTCTCTAAATTCGACCTCACCCCCCCGTCACTCAGATTGGGTGTAGATTGGGTACCAAACGTAAAGCACGAGCTACGCAAGCACTTTTATTCACTATATTCACTGCGCGCCGCTGTGATTTCGTTCACAAGCATAAAAACCAACCAGTTACCGAACGTAAAGGCCTAACTGAAATCTTTTTTTTTTCATACTTGTCATGTTGTAATTTTTTTTTCGAACGGTTTTCGTTTACAACGCAAAGTATGAAAAAAAAAGAGTTTAGTATTCACACAGCATTCAGTAAATAACTAACAAACATTTTGTGACCAATACCGCCGGTGTGATTCAACCCTACCTGCATTCTTGCCTATAGATACGTCAGTTATAATTATGTATATCATTTCTCGCTCGTTTGTATGGAGTGTCCGGGGTGTGGTATAACCGTATAAGTCTTTCGCGCAGGTAGGGAGCGCGCGCGCGCGGGGCTGGCGTGTCATGGTCCTCATGGTGCTCCCGCGTCCCGCACTTCGATTGAGACCTAACAATAAGCACAATTAATTAGACTCTGCGCACTGTTTAAGTTAGATGCCTCGATCGTTATACGTACCTACTTACAAACGTTTTACAAGACGCTACTTCGCTACTTGTTAAGATATGAAAGGACAACCCTTGCAAAAACTTCCCAGTCATAATAAAACTGATTAAGTACCTTCTATTCTACAACTTTATTGAAATCGTAAAAAAATGACTTCCACAAGAACAATCAGTTAATCGATTTGTGTGCAAAGTCTAAAGTTTTTCAGTTGTTAAGATTTGGCGGGGATCCCAAAATAGTCCTGTATTTAATTAATATAATCAAACTATGTATGAGGTGCTAAAATAATCCCATATTTCAACAATTATCAGAGCTTATATTTGATGATGATGATGATATTTCCAGGCGAGCTGCAACTGCTGTGGACGGACCGCGTCTCCGACCAGACCCTGGTCAGCTTGCGACTCTACTTTCTACCCGAGAACACGCCAGACGGACGCAATCAGCACGGCGAGGTGAGTCATTTTTCTTATTATTAGATTTTTGAGCCATTCTCTTTTCGGTGGAGTGATCCAATTTCTTCTGTCCTCAACCATCATCTCGACGTCCCGATACATCACGACACTAAACTTCTTTCTTCTGGTTCCATGTAATTTTGCCTTGGCCTTCCTCATCTCTCCTTCCTTTATCTTACATTTTTTATGGCTTTCAAAAAGCTGTCCGTATGACTTTTTACCCGACTGCGCCAGAAGGAGGGTTATGTTTTTCGAGAGTATGTATGTGTGTATGTATGTATGTATGTATAATTGTTTGGCACGCTCTGCAGCCTGAACGGCTGGATGGTAATTTAAAAAACTAAAAAACCCGACTGCGTTTCTGTGTAATTTGGAAATGAAAAACCCTAAAACAAGAAAGTCGTCATACCCGATTGCACTTAACTTAAGAAAAATTGTAGCAGTCGGGACCCATTCTAGAAAGTCAGCCGTCTAGTCAGTATATTGGAGTAATCTGCAATGTAATATAGGTATCCATGCCTCCATTTCTAGAATGGGTCCCGACTGCTACAATTTTTCTTAATTTAAGTGCAATCGGGTATGACGACTTTCTTGTTTTAGGGTTTTTCATTTCCAAATTACACAGAAACGCAGTCGGGTTTTTTAGTTTTTTAAATTACCGTATTTTATTATTGAAAGTTCTTATCGAAAACAGCTGATAGATAACATTAATACCCACGACCAATTTTTAGAAAGCGCTGCTCCTGAATTAAACAATGTTTCAAGTCATTTCTCTTGTCCGTAGTTCTACCAAATTTTTAGTTCTTAGTTTCTACTACACTTCTGTCACGTTTATATATTTAAATTCAAAGATTAAGCCATTGCGATCACTATTAATCTTCATTATCTATCAATCCGCTGATAATCGATAAGTCCTCAACTCGTCATCGCTGGGTGTCAATCGTTGCATCTCCGACCAGGCCCTGGTAAGCTTCCATCTCTACTTCTTACCGAAGAACACGCTAGACAGGCGGAACCAACACGGCAAGGTAAGTCCATGACTTCCTATAAACCTTTGATATCAGAAACAGTTGAGAGATAATTATTGATAATTGACGGAAATCGTGTAAAAAAATTAATATTAGTTAAATAAAAAATATCAAGCAGAAGAAGCGGTCGTAGCTCAGTGCAGCTTACGTGGTTGAGTCTATCACGCAGGTTAACTGACCTTAAGCACGGTTATTACCTGGATGGGTAAGACTAAGTGGCAGTTTTCTCGAGCGTTTTAACGTTTTAATATTAGTCAGTTTCATTTGAAGAAATGCTTCCTTAAATAATTTCCGAAAAACCTAAAAACTTTTAGGTACGACCTTATATTTGAAAATAGTTTTTATGCTAAAATGAATATAAATAAATACACGGTTTCAAATTTTAAAAAAAGGCGAGCACTTTAACGTCTACTTGTTTGGAAATGTCAAACATATGTAAACAAAACATTTCTTCATTAATTACATCAAGCATGTTCTTACGAGCATTTTATACATATAATCACCGTGTGTAGTTTATTTAGACTTAAATACTAACAGATTTTTTTTTATTTTTAAGAAAACACTTTACAATAAATTTGGCCATTTCCAAACACCTAGACTGTATTTCCTACGATTCTATTGAAAATAAAAGCGATTTAATTGCACCTCCAAATTTTAACAGATCCACTTTAAAATACAACAAGGATCTACCTTATTGTCACCCGGTGTTACGGCTTCATACATTTCAGCTCAACCGATCAGACAGACCCCTGGAATCTAAAATCGATCGCAAGATTAGCTTACCTACCTTAACAAACTTACATACATACCTACATAAAACATTGCAATTTAAATAAAAGCTTTTAATAAAAAGTATGCTCAATTAAACTAAACACCCTATGCATTGTATTCATATGATATCGCAATTACCTAATATTTATCATAAAGTTGAAATAATCAGTATACAGTGTAATCAATACCTACATTTATTTCAATAAGGTTGACTTGTACTTGTATCTGTTTAAACTGTCACAGTATAAATTATGATACTTCATACCTAAGGCTAATCAGTAGTTATTCTGAAGGTCCTTTTTTAACCAAAAGTAAAACAATTAAAAAATAAAATCCTCCTTGCATGTTACTGATTCGTAACTATGATGATAAAATCCCCTTTAGATCGTACAAAAAGAAAAAAAAACATTATACTTACTACGGAAACCTCAAAAAATTGTGAGTTCAGTTCTACCAAAGAATAATATGTTCTACTAAGATAGTAGATGTTTTGTTTCTTTCTTTCGCTAACACAAAACGCGCCGTCTCTTTCTAATCCCTATTTGGTAACGCCAACTATTTCATGGATGAAATTACGACGTGTGTGGTTCAAGTTGTAAGAAAAATTCAATTTATTATTTAAAATTACAAATTATTTTCACCTCACACGCTCGAAATGATTTAGTTTTTTATTCCATTTTAGCGCGCAAAATTGTGTTTTACCCGCTAGTGTGGAAAGAGTTGCGGGAAGCGCAGGACAGGTCGTCGTGGAAATCCTTTGTCCTGTGGACGTTTATCATAAGTATGATGATTATCGACAAGAATCTGCAGTATTTCTCAATTAACATTGAACATGTTAGTATTAATACAAAATATTTATTACAAACTTACGTTCACAGATTCACGCTTTGCTTGCGAATCGAAACATTTTGTTTCTGATATAAAAAGTCTTACTGTACTTTAATTCCCAGCACGGGAACGGCAAATAAGGGGAAGCCGCGGGCAACAGCTGGTTTATATAATAATAAAAAAATAAGGTAAGGTTTTTTGTTTTTGCTTTTTAGTCGAACAAGGAGTGTTTTCTTGTTTCAAAAATTTTTTGGATCAATATTGAACTAGACTGGAAATCAATCAGCTGCATTGTCACTTTGTACTTAAATGTACATCGATTCGATCAGTGGCGTGCCCAAAATATTTGCTTACGTGCCATTAGTTCGCCATCCCTGACCTAGAATCATGAAAACTGGCAAGAAACAAGGTCTCACAGCACAAGTAGTAAAGGAAAAATCGGAGAATTGTTATATTTTAGTCATATAATATTTTTTTTGCTATTATAAATATATTCAGTTCGAAAATTGACCGTGTGTGACGAATATCGACGTATGGGAAATATTTTTTCAACTACTTAGTTACTTTTTGATTCAATCCGATTGCTGTACTCGTTGATGTTTGCAGGGTTTCGTAACTACCCAATTTTATTTTTTACTCATACTTGACCAGTTTTTATTATTTGTTAGTGATTCCTCCACACCTACAATGACACATATTGTGTGAAAATTTCAAGCGGCTACTTATCACAGTTCAAAATATATACAGTCTTTTAAAAGTCGGACAGACCATACAGACGCACGAAAGGACACGGACAACGTAGGTGCAGTAAATGCTTGCCTGCATTGTCATTTGGTAATTTCCTTGACTGCGTCAGTCCTCATTCCTTCAATGCAGCCATTGAAAATTACTTTTTCCAAGCTGTCTGATCCACTCCAGTCCGTGACCGAAGAATTTGATAACCTCGTCTTGATGTTGAAAGATCGGGTACTCTAATAATAAAGTACACCTTATATTCTTTCCCTTTACGCATTGTTTTCTAATTAAATGAATACCTAGCGTCTTTTCGTGTATTAAGTGTCATCTTCTATTTTTCAAGATTTTTCAAATAAGTACCTGTATCTCTAAGGTACAATTTGTATGCATCTGAAAAAAATAAGAACCTCCTCCTTTTTTGAAGTTGGTTAATTACTAAGCCACGAGTGCCAACATTATTCCGATTTTTGTGCACAAATCCTACGATATGAAAAATAAATTCTAGTTAATTATGTACATAGTTAATTAATTTAATAAAATGGCCTAGCTCGTGTAAGACCACGCGCAAAGGAGGGTACCTTAGTATTTTCAATAAATTCATTGTAAAGTCTATATAGCGACACTCAGTGGACCGGACGTTTTGTGATGTTATTGAGAGTTTTCGCTATACATAGAAAAATCAGCGTTAAAGTAAACCAACTGGAGCCAGAAAATTTTGACGTTTCAAAGAGTGAATCTTTATATCGAGTGACGCTATACAAAGTTTACACTGTTTATGTATATTTTAAAAAGCTAAGTTATATTTGCAGTTGATACAGGCAAAGAGAAGGGAATATTGCTAAAGTATTATAGAACATTTTGTATGGAAATTCTGTTACATAACTTTTTACTAATCCAACTGAACATCACTATTAAGAAAGACTACTTGGCTAAAATTTTCTTTGTAAATTGATTTTATATCCTATTTTTTCCAATTTATTTCTGATTTCCTGAAATAGCGATTTAACTGACGGGGGGGGGGGAAGAGAGGGTGGGGCGGGAAAATTAGCACTTGAAAACCTAATAATTGTACAGACGGATCCCTGAATCGAAAAATGGTTTTCATCCACTCGCAATGTTTTTGAACGACCTATCCAACGACCTTAAAAATTACTCTTTAAGTGTACCCAAAAATGTTTTTAAGATTTTATTTTACCACTTTGCCGGCGCGATTAATATTTAATATGTATATATGTTTTTAGTACTACTAAGAGTCTCTGAACTAAGCCGCAAACAGACAGATCGACGGACATAGGGAAACTATGAGGGCTCCTATAAACTCCTTTTTGACTACTGAACCCTAAAAAAGACGAGAGTTGTCGTAGTTGGAACGAAGTTGATGAACAATATACGAGTGTTGTATATAAAAAGTCCAAACCAAAACAAGATTAGAACCCGAGCTTCTGTCGACATAAGCAGAGCGTTATACCGCTAGGCTACTGCGGAAATGTGAGTGTAGCTGATACAGACTATCACAAGGCACCCGATGACAGCGTCGTGGCGTGGTCAACAAAAGACGGCAAAAGTGCCGTGACCGTAAAGGAAAAAAAATTGCGGCGAAGCACAGTTTTTTTTTCTATCATGGTCGTGACGGTCGAAGTCCAACACTTTTTTTTGTCCAGCTCTCATTTGTCAAGTGTCTGGGAGTGTAACGTGCAATGAGAAACTTCTTTCCAAATACACCAAATTGTCCATTGCAGGTTTGCAAGTGCAACACAAATAGCGATAAATATGAAACGTTTAAAAATATTATTGTACCACACGACAATACCTATTGCTATGCGTACAGCTAAAAGTGTATCTTATGCCGTTGGAATAACCGTGGGAGTCAGACAGCTGGGTAGGCTGAGTAATTTCGACGGACGTTATGGGATTTTAGTGCGGCGATTGGTAGTGTTTGATACTAGCAATTATTTTAATTTATTAAATAACATAATGTATTGTATGTTTGTTAAATGTGTTTAATTACACAACATGAAATAGTGTTATTGAATTAAGATTTTTTAATGAGGGTACTGTACTATTACATCGAGAGAACTATCAGATCTCATGGAGGTGGGTTCATCCTGATGCAAGACAATACCCGTGCTCACACAGCTCGAGCCAATAATTCGGTACTAGAGGACTCTAATATTGAGGTGTTACCTTGGCCAGCGAATAGTCGAGACTGATACGAGGGTTGACCCTTGGGTCGAGTCGCCCGTAAAGAAAAAAAAATGTCAACTTAGCCCGTGGGCTAATTTTGCTCTGCGGGCCCAGTTGACCACCAAGTGGAAGGGTTAGATCTAACTGAAACGAAGGGTTGGTAAGAAGTTCACTACCAGCAGCAGCTAATTAAAGTTTTAAAAAGGGTGAGAATACAGTGATACCACATGAAAATGTGATACATATGTATTCCAGGCTTCAAGAGTGCACAGCTAAGAAAGGACGGATACTCGTTATTCAAAAAGCAAAAATTTAATGTCAATTGCAATATTTTAATTTTTAGTGACGTTTCGTTTCTTAAGTTTTTATCAAAAAAAATATTTTTCATTTTATTTCGAGGTACTCGTTTTAGAATATTAATTTACACCATTAATATAATAAACTCTTAACCAGAAGAATAATTACAAATTAATTTTAAAGTTTTCATGTTATATTATAACGAATAAACAGCGTGGCCCTTATTTTGAACAGACTTCTAGTATATAGCATTTATTTATTATTTATTCCAAAAGTGGAGTCTTTCGGCTGATATGATAATAATGATAGTAAGTATTTAAATTTAATTTTTTGTCGATCCAGACAGGTGTCAGTCAAGAACAGACTGTAACAAAAATAATGTTTTTAATAATTTCCTAAAATAAACTTCACTTACTCGCTTTAGATTAATAAGTTACGTAGCTACGTGGTCGCTACCATCATCAAAAAATCCAATGGGTACTTTTACAGTTGTGGAAGTAATAATAATAATAACACAGTATCAAGTAAGCGCAGTCAGCGTACTCAGTACATTCGCTCTACGACGCCATGTGACGAGTTTACAATATAGAATGATATGGAGTCGCCCTGCGTTTAATTTTTAATCATTAATTGGTTATATTACATAACATTTTATATTGTAGAAAACTTCAATTACTAAAGATAAGTACTTATTTATTATTATTAAAATTAACAATAATAAATTGTAATCGATTAACAATAACATTTTTTGCAAAATTATCAATTAATTAACTGGCATCAATGAAAAAAACTACCTTTCATAATTTTAAATGACATTGAAACTATAGAATAATCATATACTTATTTTGTCACCACTCACTTTTTTAAATAGTTTTAGAATTAAAGTATGTATTACTTTAAGTGAGCAATTCGTATCACATGATGGGAGGAGGCAAACTTTTGACTTTATTAAAAAAAATATATAAAAAAAAAACATTATAAAAATGAAACTTTAGTACTTCTGCAGCTCCGGTAACTCCAATAAAGTATTTGCAGCTTGTGTAAGTAATATAGTAATCTTATCGCGAGTTCACTCTCTGTAAATAACTGATAGCGCCTGCCCGCCGCCGACCTACTGCCGCGACAGGCGGGTGGACAAGTGGTTTGTGTACAACTATAGATTTAACTTATACAAATACAGATAAATACAATAAACCTGACTGCTTAAAATGTATCCTATGACACTAAGGGGATAAAAACAAATCTAACCACCGCACCGACCTACTGATGCGACAGGCAGGTGGAAATGTGGTTGTGTACAATACAAATGATAAATACAGATTAAACGTAAAATAACCAATTCAATTATAAACAATAAACCAGACTGCTTAAAATGTATAAAATGTATGTCAGTCAGGGGATCAAGACAAATCTAACCACCGACCTACTGCTGCGACAGGCAGGCGGAAAATTGAATGTGTACAATACAGATTTAGCCTAAAATAACCAATTTAATTATAATCATTAAACTAGACTGCTTAAAATGTATCCTATGACACTCAGGGGATCAAGACAAATCTAATCGCAGACGTACTGCCGAAACAGGCAGGCGGAAAAGTGTTTTGTAAAATACTAATTAACGACAATACAGATTAAACCTATACCAATTTAATTATCAACAGTTAACCCGAATGCTTTAAATGTATCCTAACACACTCAGGGTATCAAGACAAATCTTTCGACACCTCGCACTTCGAAATATGTTAAATCCTTTAGATGCTTTTTTACGAGGGAATGATGAATCCTATATACACAGATATGCGCATAAAAAAACCCTTCTTTGCCTGGATCTACGTAACCAAACATCAGAAAATAACTGTAAAATACTTAACATGCATCTTACCCTACCCACGCTAATATTGCAATATTGTATGGACGCCAACCAACCGTGGTGTTTAACAAAAACGTTAAAACAATGGATATCAAAACGCGACATGATAAAAAAACGAATAAAATGATACATAAAAAATAAATTATAAAATATTACTTTTTTATATACTTACGATAGGAGAAAAACTTAAGTACCCACTAATTAGATATTTTAATTCATTTTCAATTTTCACGTTTATAAAAATCACTTTAACTGTTTGTTCGTCAAAGGCAATGACGTCACAACTTCAAAACTTGATAAGGTTTTTGATAAGGTAATAAAAAGTAACTCAAATTACTAGGAGTCAAATACCTTATTCTTATTTACGTCTTTTGTACATACCAGTATACTCTCTAAGTAAAAATAATTTAATTGATATTGGAACGGAATATAACGAAAACGACATACATTTTGTTAGCAATGTGTACCTATAGGTTTTTATGTATTTTCTCATTCTCGTGATAAGCAAATATGTTACATTTTGTAAAGTAGCTGACACCCGCGGCTTTGACCGCGTGCTCTTAACCCTTCGCAAACAAGGTGACAAAAAGTTACGTGCCATACAAGGTGGGGTGGTCTAAATGACCCGAACATAAGTGACTCCTGTGTAAATTTATTAAAAAAAATACATTCAAAAATGCGTTTTTATCAAATTAGAGGATCTTTACAAATTTCACTTGCAATCAATGGTTTGTGTTAATTTAGCAGTGAAATATGAGGCACATGAGACTCATTGAAAGTGAAAAACTAAGCATAGACAAATCAGTCTTAAAACCTCGTTTAAACTTAAATGATGTTAGAAAAAACAGAAAACAATATTAGGTCTTAAAATAGTAACTAGTGTTGGGAACTTCCAGGTATATATTTTTTTATTTTTAACATAATCTTTACAAAACAAATATGCTTCTCACTAACTCTAAACACGTCTATCACAGTCAAGCGCACGCGCAGCACTGAATTAACCCAACAGGGGCAACAGGTCGACGTGGCAACGCCCCAAACACAGCTACTCAAAATAACAGTCCTCGCCGTTACGTAATTTAAAAAAAATATTAGATTTTAAAACCGTTGGGGTATAAAAGACCCCACCTTGTATGCGAAGGGTTAATGTTGAAATATGTTTATGAATGTTGATGAATTGATTTGTAATAATTAATTATTTTGGGCATGGATAGCAAAATAATATGTGCAATGTTCATATAGAAATAACATAGGTAAGTTAGATGTATTTATATGTAAAATTACAATGTTCAAGAACGTCGTATATTTACTGACGATTTCTATGTTACTTTTAATTACCTCTTCTTTTTCTTCGCAGAGGTTTTGGATGTTCAAAGATGCCTTGATCGTAACACTACTCCACTGCCTCTCAGTTAAGCAATTATTTACCAGCTAGGACGGCGCAGGGTTGCCAGCAGAGTAGATATAATGTTTTTTAATGATGACAACATTAAATATCGACCTCGGCGATTGATCGCGTGTATAATTTTGAAAAAAACTTGTAAACAATTCTATTTTATTATTTAGTGAGTATTCAATGGTCTTGCTTGAATACGAAATTAATTGCCTTGTGTTTATTATTATTTATTTACTAGGGTCTTCATCCTATACTGTCTATTTTGTAATTATAATTGATTAATTCAATAATAAACCTAAGTTAAGTTGCAAATTGAACCGCATAGGGCAAACTTGTCTTACATATATTAGTTATTAGGTATCGTCATTATTACTTGCGTTTTATTGCTATTTGGATCCAGATTATGTTGGGCAGAGGAGAGGGGAGCAGATCTCGAGGTATAGCACCACTGCGCTGGTCAGACCAGATCAAAGCCTACTTAATGCCCATTACCATCGCTCTCCGACTCGCAAACTGATTAAAACCACCACATTAGCCTACCAACAGCAACAAGGTCCGACCTAGGTAGACACGACCTTCAGACAATTCGATCCAGCGCCAGGTGTGAAGAGTGGCGAGGAAGAAGAAAATTATTTGTGTCACGTGACCCAAAGTACAAAATACAATAACTTCTTTGAACATTTCACATCCAATGTTGACGGTCGTTTATTCTTTTCTTATAAGAGTTAAAAAAAGGTACACGTCACTCGAAAAAACATAACGGTCCTAATTTCAATTTCAGAATCGGAATGAGCAGCCATTTTGTAGAGGTTTTTTTTCTTCTGTTTACGTCGAGGTTTTATATTTGTATGTAGTTATGCTACACAGCCAGAAGTCTATTTAAAACACTTTATGTTCGTATTACATATTATGTATATGTACATACATAGATAGGTATAGCGCTATCTGACAGCAAGAAAAAGAGGATTATGTATGGCACAGTTACAGTGATGAATGATGATGATATTTTAATAATTTATTGAATGTAAAACTTTCATTTTACAGTATTACTAAATACATAGGTACATTTTATGTGCATAGTCCTTGCGTATCTTCTTCTATACAAATGCATATATATATATATATATATATATACATATAAAATGGTAAACTGACTGATATATCAACGCACAGCCCAAACAGCTGGACCAAGAGACTTGAAATGCACATAGATACCTTGTGCTCATACAGTGTAGGCATCCACTAAGGAAGAATTTTGGAAAATTCCCAGGGCAACGGCATAAAACGGGATCTGCACTATATGCTTTGTTGTAACAGCTTGTACAATACATGCTTTTGTTGTTAATGTGCAATGTTTTCAAAATTATGTAAGCGTTGAGTACTTTAGGTAAATTAATTAATAAGGTGCATACAACGATTACGTAAGTTTTATGAGATTTTGAAAACAAAATGTAATCTGTTGTATGTAATAATCACGTACACATAAATATCTATATCAAATGGTAAATATGATAATGAAATCTGTACTAATATCATAAGACCAAAAGTGTGTCTGTCTCTTTGTTATTCATTCATGATAAAACTCTCAACCAAATACGCAGGATTACGAAGTGAAGAGCGGTGTACAAGATAGGATATTTTTGTAAACGTTTTATAGTTTTTTGTTGCTTCAGTGGGGATTGCAATATGTGGATTTTTTATCCACGAAAAATTTATAGTTCCCGAGGAATCCGGGAAAAACTAAATTCTACGTTCGCGAGCCGCCTGCGGCTTGCCCATCATGCAGCCTTGAACACATAAAAAAATTAAACCCACTAACAAAAAAAAACTATCTTATCTGTCAGTTAACCCTAACGATAAAAATATGTAAAAATATTGAATACTTAAGTAAGTATGACTACTCTTTTCTAGCTATTTATATCTTAAACTTACATACTTTAATATACAGTGTCAACTCTGTAAAACGTCACTCGATATAACGATTCACTCTTCGAAACGTCAAGATTTTCTTGCTCTAGTTGGTTAACTTTGACGCTAATTTCTTTCTGTATAAGGAAAACTCTCAATAACGTAACAAACTTCCCGGTCCCTTGAGTGTTGCTATATAGAGTTTACACTGTATATAGATATTGGACGCCCAGCAGGCAGGAGTGCTGACACAGGACCAACAACGACGACGGGTCATTTTAATCAAAAAATCGTGGATATAAAATCTTCTTTATAACAACATAAAAACTACTAATAAAGTGACTTTAGCAGCTGAAATAAATAACTCTGCACGGAGCTGTGTTGATTTCGCAATATTAAAACGATGTCCACCCAGGCGAATTCTAGGGCAAAAGCTAGATTTGCGATACTCAAAGTAGTACTCATACGTAGCTTTCTAATTTAAATTTTTTAACGTTGGTATAGTACCGACGTGTGTATTTTTTTAAATATGAAACATACAATCAAATATTATTGTTATTCCTTTGGCGGCCATTTTGTAGCTAATTGGGTATGCTAAAAAAAAATAATGTATTTTTTTTAATTTTTTTTCTGATGGTTTAGACCATTTTGAAAAACTAATTTGAATATTTCATTTTTTAAGCCTCTAGATATTTTTAAATATTTTTTTTAAATTTTGAAACCTTGATGACGTCATCGGTTCACATTACTATGAAACGAACAGCCCTATTTCTATGACGATGAAATGAATAGGCCTTGACGTCAACTGTCAAGTCACTCAAGTCAATCATTCCCAAAGGTTTTTTGGCGGGATTTGTGGTAGACGCATTCGTAGTTTTATTTTGTTGTTTTTTCATTGCACCGGCACTAGCATTACAAATCCAACAGCTAAGGAAGCCTAAATACGTCAGACCTGGCTGTATGGTCTTAGTAACCTTTGCCTTTTCCGAAACGAAACTATCACAAAGCCAACAACGAAACGTCAAAGTCAAAATTTACTTGTCATCAAACATCCATAATCTATGTATGGACAAGGCCTTCAGAGTTTAAATGTTTTTTAGAACCACAATAAAAATTGGACCTCTAATGAATATCTTACCCATTTAAGTATTTAATTTGAATGACGTTCTAATAATATTTGATTGTTTCAAACGTAGTTTTTGGTGGATGATAAATAAATAGTGCCTTTTTCAGTGCTCGACGAAAGCTCGTCCTCAAATGCAAGGTCCGTAATTGATATGACAAGTAAGAGTGCACGTTCCGTTCAGTGGTGAAATAAGGTTTTATTGTAAACTCGTGACGTCATAGGGGTCAAATGAAGGTTATTGTCCTTTTCCGATTTTTTTACGCAATCTTTTACTTTTTCGAGTGGAAAATGAAAAAATATGGCTTTAAATAAAAATATCTCGAAATGGTTTTTTTATTTTCATGGCTTATAAAAAATTTAGCATACCCAATTGAGGGGACCGAGGTGTGCTCGATTTGCGTAGAGATAGCAAAAATAGGGATGTTACTCCTACTTGAAAATAAATGCATACCTACACAAGAACACAAATAATTATATTACATTAATTTAATTTATCCAAATAATTAAATTTTTTACCTATTTACTTGTATTTACTCACAATAGTCTAGCCCTATATTTTAGGTTAAGTTACTAATACGAGTTAACACGATTAATATGATTCTAAGTTGGTGGAGTTCGGTATATAAATTTTATTATTTTCTTCATATAAACTTATTTTATTAGCCGATATGCGAACTTTGTATGGTAAGTCGAAATTTTTATATGCGATGTAATTCGAAATTTTTGTTTGATCTTAATCTTTGGGATCAGACAGCATAGGAAACCAATTTTTGTTTATTATTATTATTAACAGATATTATGCTATATAAAAAGTTTTTTTTGTTTTGATCTTACTCTTTGGTATCAGTCATCAGAGCATACCTTCGTGTTACAAACAGCTTTGTTTAGTCTATCTATGTCTAAGTGTTTAATTTTTACTGTTTAATTTTATAACTCTCTGTACTACGGGTACCATTGACTGATAGATAACATACATACTTTTAAACGTTTAATGAATTTTAATTTAATTCATAAAAAATAAACATTAAAAGTTAAGTTATGTGGATAAAAAAAAACTCAGAAAAAGAGAAAACAAACCTGTTCGTCACTCGACTGCTTGTTCTAAGTGAGAATCAAACCCATTTCGGCCCACGGCCAGACACATAAGCTATTAAACCTTTTCATCACTCGACTGCTTGTTCTAACAGAGAATCAAACCCGTAACCGTCGACCCGCGGCCAGACACAGAGCAAATAAACCTGTTCGTCACTCGACTGCTTGTTCTAAGTGAGAATCAAACCCATTTCGGTCCACGGCCAGACACATAAGCGATTAAACCTTTTCATCACTCGACTGCTTGTTCTAACAGAGAATCAAACCCGTAACCGTCAACCCGCGGCCAGACACAGAGCAAATAAACCTGTTCGTCACTCGACTGCTTGTTCTAAGTGAGAATTAAACCCGTAACCCTCGGCGCACGGCCAGACACAAAGCGAACAAACATGTTCGTCACACGACTGCTTGTTCTAAATGAGAATCAAACCCGTACCCGTAACCCTAGGCCCACGGACAGACACAAAGCGAACAAACATGTTCGTCACACGACTGCTTGTTCTAAATGAGAATCAAACCCGTAAATGGAGATGAAACGGATTGTGGTTTGGCCGGATACCGGATATACGGCCGCCGGATATCCGGACGGACATTGCCGTTTGGTGCATCACAAGAAGCTCGCTTGTGTAGGTGGCGCACAAACGATCGGGCGGACTCGGTCGAATTCGGGTCTTTTCGTACAGCGAAATACTGTTTTCTGAAGCTGTTGTTTATGAAAACAAGCGGAACCGCTTGTGGCCTCTTAATGGAGAGAAATTAGTATTCATTCACCATAATGTGCCGTTAGTGCAGTACGAGTACTAAATAATTAAATTAATTTTCGAAGTTGTCAAATGAAAATTATGTGCTAGTTTTTGTAAAGAATTAAATAAGTATAAATAAACTACTTGCCTAAATTTAATATTGCGTATTTTATTAATATCCCGTATCTGGCCGAACCGGTTAGTATCCTGTTATCCGGTATCCGGCCGGATAGTAAAATATGGCCGGATAGGCCGGATACCGAATAGTCACCGGATATCCGTTTCATCTCTACCCGTAACCCTCGGCCCACGGCAAGACACAGAGCGAACAAACCTGTTCGTCACTCGACTGCTTGTTCTAAGTGAGAATCAAACCCGTAACCCTCGGCCCACGGCAAGACACAGAGCGAAAAAACCTGTTCGTCACTTGACTGCTTGTTCTAAGTGAGAATCGAACCCATTTCGGTCCACAGCCAGACACTTGAGCTAATAAACCTTTTCGTCACTTGACTGCTTGTTCTTAGTGAGAATCAAACCTGTAAACGTCGGCCCGCGACCAGTCACAGAGCGAACAAACATGTTCGTCACTCGACTGCTTGTTCTAAATGAGAATCAAACCCGTAACCCTCGGCCCACGGCCAGATAGGCAGGGACGTTGACTGTTGCAAACCAGTTCCCCCTACCAGGAATCAGGTATTTGTTGTGACATGAAAAGCCTCAACTCTTAAATACACTATTAACAACATTCAGATCTTACTTTAGGGCCAGAGGACCGTGTGTGATTTGGCCCTGAATATTTTAAAGAATATTGAATTTTAATTAAGCACTATGTCAGTGTATCTTAACAAGTAATAGCGACAAAAGGGAAAACGACCAGTTTGATTGAGGCCTGTTACCTTTTTGACAAGTCGACACGGGTCATGCGCTGCTTTCTAACTACGAGTACTGCTGCTCGCTCAGAGAAAAAATAAGACTAGTGGTTCTACGAGTATTTTTATTTTTATTATTGTTCTTAACACAATTTAGTTATGACATCTTTTGAAATCGCATAGATATTTCTTTTTAATTTGCTAGGTAGATGGATGAATCTGTTTTTTGAAAATGTAAGTTTGTAATCGCAAAAAATATCATCATCATCATATCAGCCGAAAGACGTCCACTGCTGGACAAAGGGCTCCTCCAAGGATTTCCACGACGACTGGTCCTGTTCTGCCCTCAGCCAGCGGCTTCCCGCGACCTTCTGATAGCACGTTCATTTCCACTTGATAACCCCTCTCCTACCCTTTCCTGAAATAATACAGGGACTTTTCAGGCGGGCAGACATACAAACAGACGAACAACAAAGGGATCCTATAAGAGTTCCATATTTTTCTTTTGAGGTGCGGAACCCTAAAAACAACAAACAAACAAGCCATAGCTCCACCATAGCTCAGTGTAATTTTGCCTTTAAAAATGTAAAACACTGGTATTCTGTATTCTGCTACCACCTTGGCACGTAATATAAAGTAAAGTGCTAGGCTATAACATTGTTTGATGCAGAGTATCAAGACTGTGTAGTCTGCACATCTTTAATTTAAAAGAAGGAAGCGTAGGTAACTTTAATAAGGTCAGGGCTGCTACAATATTTGTTTTTCATAAATTAATAATAGATTATTTTACTAGAGTATGCATAAGCATCCACCTTGGTGAGGTGGGTATTAAAGACGATAGTGATGATGCTGAATATGGAAGGGGGCTTGCAAACAACCCTTAATCAATCTGTCTATACTAACAAAAGTATTATTATTTTAACTTTTTATGTTTTCTGACATATTTTTTTATCAATTTTGTTTATTGAAGTATAGTTTTTGCATTGGTAAAATAAAATAATAGACGAACATTATAAACTTCTATTACTAATCAATTTACTATTTGAAATTACGTACTATGACGATGATGCGGGAGGTTTGTTTGTGAACTCTTTATTGTACAACAAAATATACAATTTTCGATACATAATAGAATTATGCACAAAGGCGGACTTATCCCAAACAGGGATCTCTTCCAGCCAACCCTTAATCGCGGTGTGACTCGTCTGGATAGAATCCGAAACGAATGTATTCGCGGAAGCTTTAAAGTCCCACCAATAACGGAGAAGATCACCGAAGGTAGACTTACATTGTATGGGCATGTGAAAAGGCGCGATGAAGATCACGTGGTAAACATTGCTTTAAACCTGCCGGAAGAGAGAAGAGGCAGAAGCCGTCCGCCATTGAGACCTCAAGAAAGCCCAATTGCCAGATGTGACAACCCAGGACAGACTATCCTGGCGCAAATTAGTGAGGAGACCCGACCCCAAGTAACGGGAACTGGGACGGACAAAGAAGAAGACTAAGATTTGCAATCAATGTTCAATTTTATTATCCTGGCAATCTTATCTCGTAATAAGTAGCTTAAAAATACCTGGATAGTGTTACAGGTAGGTAAGTAGGGTAATCCGCTCTCATTGTGTCACTACCCTCTTTTGTGTTTCACCCTCTAAAACAGTGCAGTTCATTTATTCAGAAACTGTGTTTGAAATTATGCAATCACAGTATGTACAGATAAAAATAAAATACAAAATTATAAAAAAAACTAAAAAAAACACAGTTAGAATCTTACAGCATGCTAGAGTAACTACCTACGATGTACAAAAAATCCATAATAATCATTATTCAAAAATCCATACATTGAATAATCAAATTAGTAATAAATCCTAAAAATTAAAAAAGTAGGTAAAGCAAAGCATGTCAACAATTTCAATTCATGTCATGTCAGTAATAATGACCTAACCACTCCGGGAGTGCCAAACTTTTTACAGCTTTATAAGTTTTGACCCTCCGAGTGTTCCTGGCGAACGACTAGGTTGACAAGTTTCAGTGTCGCGAGTTCAATGGTTTTTTCCCATCTCAAAAAATTCCCGACGCGCCTAAAGGAATTTTCACTTCAAAAATAATAAACTTGAAAAAATTTACCTAAATAATGCCAAATAGAAAGATTATTACATTTCTTTTTATTATAACTTAATTTCGTAATTGCTTAAATTTTAATTATTTCTGAATTGATTTTCTACCTTTATTATATTTAGTTTCATTCCTTATGTGTAAGTACACTTGTGGATTTAAATCTGAAAATGTATTAGGTACAGAGGCCAGGCACATCAATCTAGACACTCATAGAGCGATTCTGATCCATACGCATACGGCACAAGAACGAACGGAACATAGTCCGAACTGTCTAGCTAGATGTGCTGGACACTAAATAAAAAAAATCCGGCCAAGTGCGAGTCAGAACCACACACAAAGGGTTCCCGTACCATCATACTATATGTTGCTAGTTTCTTCAGTTCCGTACTGTCATACTAGACGGCTCTCGTTTCTTCACGTTTTTAAAATAATCACGTTTTTTGTATGGAGACTTTCACTTTTTTTAAATTTTTAGTATTTGCTGTTATAGCGGCAACATAAATACATCATCTGTGAAAATTTCAACTGTCTAGCTATCACAGTTCACATTTCATATACAGCCTGGTGAGAGACGGACAGACGAAAGGACAGCAAAGTCTTAGTAATAGGGTCCCGTTTTTACCCTTTGGGTACGGACCCTAAAAAAATGTTTCAAAAAAATAAACTTTTGTGGAAAGAATAATTTCTTATATTGTGGCTTAGTGCCTTCTTATTTTCAAGAAAATAGTTTATCTGACCGTGAACTGAAACCTATTTTAGTTCATCATGTTATTAACACAATTGGCGTGTAAAAGACCCCGAAAAAACCGATTCGACACGTCGGAAATATTTGGTGTTTAAGTAAGAAATTGCCGATTAGATAAAAAAGTTTAAAGAAGAAAATTAATATTAAGAAAAATAGTTATTAAAACAAATTTTATTCTATAATATAGCATAAGACTATTAAAAATTAATAGCTGGTAAATGTGTGCCTATTGTTTAGATATTTTGAGAGCATGGTGGTTTTAAACACATGAAGACAGTTATTTTCAACTCAATAAATCACTATTTTTAAAGGCAAAAAAATTTCATTTTTAATTTTAAAACTGTAGAGTTATTGTAGCAGTTTCTTCGTTACTAATGTCATCTTTGGAAATACCCCGCATAAGATTTCGTCACTTTCAGGAAAATTTAAGAAAATTAACCAGTCTAAAAAATTGTCCCCATCTGGCCACTAAGAATAAAAGACCATAAGTAGTGTCACCATAAGGTCAATAATATAGCAACAATAACTTTTTAAAATTGGCATAGTACCTCAAAAACTGAATCGGCAATTTCATACTTAAACCCCTATTTATTACGTTACCTGTCTGTATGTATGTATGTATGTACAGTGCATTTCAAATATCAAGTCCAAATTCCACTTGAGACGGTATTTAGGTGATAAGATAACAAAAGACAATATTAGTTAAGTGGGGGGGGACCACTTTATGGCATCGTGTTTCATGCTAAATTGATCGGCTCTTTTACAACAGATGCATGTTCAAGTGTCGAGGTGGTAAAATAATTAGACTAAAAGGAATAAAATTGCTGCCCACATTGTTAGCTCTCAAGCTCAGATTCTACGTATCAAGTAAAATGCGGCCTTGGTATTTGCAAAGTATATATATAAGGTCTAACAAAATTAGCTGAAACTATTTTAAGGGCAAGTTCAGCAAACGAAACTGAACAACTTTTTCTTCAGCGACCATACCGAATTCTAAAAAAAAATCGCCACATTCCATTACTGCCTACTTAAATAAATAATATTCTCGTAGTACGGTCCTGGTTTTTGTTTACATCGCTGGACTCGTGACGTGTCGCAACAAAACTGTGCACTGTGCCCGGCCGTTGACCTTTGCTAGTTCACTCAATCAATTCTTATTTAAAATACTTAAAACCTTACAGTTCCTTTTTGCTGTAGGTAGTAAAATACAACCTAACAGGTATTTACACTACGAAAAAGAAGAAATTGAAATTGAAGGCGGCGGCTCCTTTTTTTAAGGCGTTTGAGGTCGTTGAACGAACCACGCGAAATGTACCTACGAGCAAGCGCCTAGAAGCAACTGTGATGTAAATAAATATCTCAGTTACTCTCGCGCACTCATTGAGTTACGTTGCTCAAAGCCTAACCTATGACATTTTGTGACCTAAGTGCCTAAGTCACAATACAATTTTTGTATTGTGCCTAAGTTAAGTGTTTCGTAGTGAAAATGCCGTACAAAAGTATTTGGACATGGTGGTGTGCTATGAAGTTTTTAACCACAAGTTTGGGATGTAAGAAGGAAGGCTGCGGGTAAAAAATCGGAATGATCGGAGCGGAGGCTTGTGCTACTATTATCATCAGTGGCGGAGGCGCGTGGGCTGCGGCTGCTACGGTACGATGGCCAGTGCCGCATTCATTAAGATTTCTTATTTTTTTTATTGTAGATTTTTTTTCTTAGATTTCAGTATGGTCGCTGAAGAAAAAGTTGTTCAGTTTCGTTTGCTGAACTTGCCCTTAAAATAGTTTCAGCTAATTTTGTTAGACCTTATATATAGTACTAACAAACAGTATGGACACTCCCTGCCGCTCTCTAGACTCCAACCTCAGCCCCTCGTCACCCTGTTTGGTTCAGATTGGTTACAGTTTGGTTGTCGAACGTATAGGATTTCGCCGCCATTTTGTTTGTTCCATCATACGTTTTTTAAATGTCATTTCTATCCCGTTGTATGAAGTGTCCGTCCAGGGTGTGGTATTTGTTTGAAATACACTACTTACTCCACACCTCATCATTACAGCTCATATACGTCCCCACCGAGGGGCTCGAGCATACCCTGAATCAGAGCGATTAGGCCTTAGTCGACCACGCGGGCCCAGTGCGGGTTGGTCGACTTCACACACAACCTTCGAGTTTCTTCGCAGGCGTGTGCAGGTTTCCTCACGATGTTTTCCTTCACCGTTAAAGCAATCGGTAAGTATGTACGTAAGTTTTTGAAAAACTCATTGGTACATTGGCCGTCGAGATTTGAACCCGGTACCTCTGGTTAGATGGACCGAGTCGTTACCGGTTGAGCCACCGACGCCTTCACCTACTCAATGTTAATCCAAATACATTGCAGGTACGTATAAGTACCTTATATCAACCAAAAAAAGGACAATGTAAACAAACTTCGTAGGGATTTGACAGTTTTAAATGTCAAATCCATAGTACTTTTGTTTACCTTATGATTATATGGTATATTATACTTACATATTTACATTGTAACAAAGATAATCATATTCAAGATAATACCTACAAGCGCTACTGACTTCTTCTAAAGAGAGCTTATCAATCGATCTGTTATTATTAGAAAATAAAACACAAACAACGCAAAAATCAAAGAGATGGAGCGAAATACGAACAATTCGTACATTACGTCACTAAACTTTGAAAAAAACTTACACAAAACTAAAACAAAACAAAAATAACCCAAGCGCCTTTTAAATACAGTCCAAAATCTGGTCAACATTAAATTCTAATATACTTTATTAACTATAGCTTTTGAGTCTAGGTAATAAAGTTGAAAATTGAATGGCAAAATTCGCAGTTAAAACCCGGGTAACTTGTATATGACGGTACGGGTAATTTTGGATTATGTACAGCTTTGAATTTTGATACCTTATTGTGTTGGGGTAAAGTCGATTTTCGAATAAGAGGAAGCCTGGCAATTGAGTTTGTGTGCGTGAGCATAAAATTAGATTTGAGTGTATGCGTATATTAAAGGTTGCCTTGCAGGCAGAGGCGAAAAGAGTTGTGGCTGGATTTGGAAAATAATGTTTAACAACGCATGGATATTATGATTTGTTTTATAAATTTTATTATATACACAGCGGTACAATAAATGCATATCCATCATATATTGCAGATCCCAGGGAACTCATCAGACTGCTCAAAACAAAGATTTTTTTTTGTTTCGAAAAATGTAAGGATAATTTGCTAATTTACTATTAATGCTTTCTTCTCATTGAGCAGTCTAACTAAAATATGAATTTTGATTAATCTATCAAATCAAGAAAATATACTTGTTTAATACATTTAAAAAAAACAAATATAGATTCTCGAATCTCGTCTATCCTTAAAACGGAACAGCAGAGTGACGAGTTGCAACCTTGCGATGCTCAGTCGCATAAATATCAATGTACAATCGTAGTAATTTCTCTTTACGCGAACTAGTCTTGGCACCGAGCTTCGCCTGCTGTGAGTGCTTATTTTTACCCGACTCGTCAAAAGGAGAGTAATGTTTTTCGAGTGCATGTATATGTTTGTATGGAAGTATGTTTCTTGTCTGAGCTTGTAGCTTATATGGTCATCCTAAAAGTGACACAGGATACATTTTTACCCGATGACTGCCCAAAAAAGACCTACCTAATTTATATGCAGTCGGTTTTTTCATTTTTAGAGGTTCCGTACCCAAAGGGTAAAAACCCCTATTACTTAGACTTCGCTGTCCGTCCGTCTGTCCCTTTGTCACCAGGATGTATTTCATGAACCGTGGTAGCTTTGAAATTTTCACAGATGTATTTCTGTTGCCGCTATAACAACAAATAGGTACTAAAAAAATTAGAAAAAGTTAAAATCTCAATACAAAAAACCTTTTTTTTTCTCGTGAAGAAAATAGCGCCATCTAGTATGATAGTACGGAACTGAAGAAACTGTGCCATCCAGTATGATGGTACGGAACCCTATGTGTGCGGTTCTGACTCGCACTTGGCCGGTTTTTTTAAATTATATTGGTTAGGTTGTTATTAGATTAGTGTTTATCCACCTATTTACACATATTATAATTGTACAAATTATTGAGTCTCACTATAGTCAGACAATTACATATAAAATATAATAATAATTATTACTTAAGGCGCTAAGATCACTCAATCCGAGCAGATTGATACGTGTTTTAATAATATCGAACGTAAGTCTATTCATTTTAAGTTCAAATCAATACGGGCTTCAACGCGGCTGTTACTACGTTGAATGAAACCGAACGCCCATTTCTCGATTTTTACTTTTTATCACTTTCAAATAAGTTAAAAAAAATTTGTTCAATTAAAATGAAAGGTCTTAAAGTCATCGATTTTAAATATTAAGTATTTGTTTTCGAGAAATTTTGCAATTAATGCCAAAAACAGGGTCTACAGTATATTTTTTTACATCAATAGTGGTAATATTTTTAAAATTGTATTCAACTAAATGGATTTTAGCTTGCGTGTCACATCCTCGGCTGCATCGGCACTTACCATCAGGTGAGGTGCAGCCAAACGCACTCAAATTTCCAATAAAAAAAATATTACTTTAAGTATATTATATATTTTTCCATTGTGATAGCTTTACTTTGAAAGGGTTCTTTTGAGATATCTTCTCAACCAATTTAATTATAAATTAAAAACCCGTCTGCACAAATACATTACTTCTCTTTTTTTACCAGTCGGTCGAAGATCCTACGTCACTCCCAGGATCAAGACTATTTTTAACACTTCACACTCCAAAATCTATCAAGCCGTTTAGGCTGCAGGCTCTGCCAAAGAAACAAAACAAACATACACTTGAAAAACATTACCCTCTTTTTTCGGAAAATTGTTCAGTTTCATAAGTTGAAGCCATCCGCAATTTTATTCTCAGGTTTTTTTTTCAGAAGAACATTGCATTAGTGGATGACCAACTTTCTTCAAACAATCCATGGACAGGTCGCATACAGAATAATGTGTTGTGTAAAATTAAAATTTATGTTTAAAAAGTGGCCAACTGCTGCGTAACGGACCACGCGCAAGGTACGGTTCCATAGCCTTTACAATAAAAAACGCATATTAAAAAAATATGCTTGCACTTGGTATAGAATAATTTGTAAGTATAGAAAATATATAAACTTTTTATAGATCCAACTGCACATCTTAAGTTGGTCGACTATTACTCCTAAAATAGGAAAGTCTACTTGGACCTGATAATTTTCCTTTTAAATTGATTGTATGCCCAACCATTACCGATACTTTTTAGATTTCCTGAAATAGCGGTTTAGCTGGTTGGGCGTGGTGACATGTCACATTTTAACCCTTAGTGGTTGCAGTGAGAGTGTGGAACTCCCTCTCACATTGACGTCCACTAGCCCTTCTTTGATATCTTCAAAAGAAGAGTAAAAGACCATTACCTTTCTGATAAGTCGTATCATCATATGAATATACAAGCATACAAACTGATTATACTATATTGTGTTGTCATCTAAACTGAGGCTGTGTGCTAAATTTCATCATGATCGGATAACAGGAAGTATTTTAAAATTCCGTTGCAACCCGGAACGACAGACTGACAGACAGACAATCAAAAAAGTGACTTAATAAAACGTGTTAATAATAAAAAAAACTATTTAATTAAATTTAAAAATAATCTATTAACCTCATTTTCATGTGCCGTGTCTTAATGACCCAAAAGGACATACACACATAAAACACACATCACCACATACATACATGCTTACAGGTCAACTTGAAAAACGTGGGGCGCATGAAACTTAAATGTAAGGCGCACAAAACTTAATTATTGAGCATGAAAGCTTAGGTTTTAACATCTTTGTAGAAAGATGCGCCTCGTTTTTTGAAATCACCTGTAAGCATGTATATGTGGTGGTGTGTGTTTTATGTGTGTTTGTCCTCTTGGGTCATCAAGATCCCCGGAGGGTTATTTCATTCTTTTTAAGGCACGTAATGACGTAGTTTTTAAATTAATTTTATTTTTCATTTATTTTATTCATAAAAATATTATTATTGTATTTGAATGTAACAGTAGGTAGTTTAAATAAAAGACGTAACATAAAACATTGATACAAGCAAGAGAAATCCAGAATATAAAACAAAGCTAACATTACAATCTATATCGTCAAAAATAAAATAATAATAATAATTTCTTTGTTCTTTGCTCTTTATTGGGATCACTTATTTCTAATACATATTTAAAAGAAAACTATTTTCAACAATAAAAACCAATAAAATCAAAAGCAGACTTATCATTACCGCTTAAAATTTTATTTCAAAATATGAAGTGTAAAGAAATTGACCTGTGTCGTACGTACTCCATATGCCAATTTTATGTTCTCTCTCATAGTGTTATAAATACATATTTGTTACATTATATATGTCGTTAGGTACGCCCTTATCAATGAGGCTAACTGCTTTCCTACGATACGTACGTTAGCTCAAACAAAACGCGGCCACGGCAATATCGTATCAATCAATATTTAATAGCTTTGCAATTTTGGATTCGGATTTTAAATAATAAATAAACAAATATTCAGGGACAAATAGCACATCTGGCTCCAATCCCCGTTCTATGGAAACCAGAGACTCATATACATACTTATATGCGTTTAAATACACATTATAAATATATATTGAACAACCAGACACAGAAATAACAAATCCGTTCGTCACTCAAATGTTTGTCCTGGGTGGGCATCGAACCCACGACCGTGAGCCCAGCAGGCAGGAGCGCTGCCACTAGACCAACGGTTTTTTTTATCGCACTTTATTTTGCGAACAAAAATGTATTAAAATTTGACCCATTTTAATAGAGGACACTTTTTTAAACCGGTGTACTTAATACTAAATTGGTGTAGGACTCGTTAACGGGAGCTTTCACTTAAAATAACATGATACTGAACAACTTTCAGATCCAAAGTCAATCCATACGCTGAATGACTGATTTTGCTCATTTTTGTATGGAAAGTCAAGTTTTTTTTACAATTGCGTACATAGGTACGCAATTCCTCTGCGTACATAGGTAACCATAGGGTTACTCTTGGGCAAAGAGAAGTTGCTTAGTTTTGAGAATTTTTGCCTTACTTAACGGCTGCTCCTACTACACCAATTGTATTAAAGCCTCTATTAATATAATCGTTCTAATAAAACTTTATGATATCTTATTTTGTTTTAGTACCATTCCATAACCATACATTATGTAAAAATTTACTTTTTTCCTAACAAATAAATAGACCAGATTATAAGATTATATATTATGTTTCTATAAATATCCAAAATAAATGTGTCCTAAGCAAAATACACCTATACCCTTACACATCATCCTCACACGATGAGTCAACGACCGTACCAGCAATAATTTTACACAAAAAATAAAATATATTCATATAAAAAACATCTAAACATCACAGTCATATGCCCCTTGTCTCGGGAGCCGTATGGTACGTAGCTAGTAGCACTAGGAAATAAGGAAACTACATATTTTAAAGACAAAAGAACATAGAATAAAATATGTATTTTTACTTAAGTTACAGAATTTATTTTTCTTAGTTTTATTTTATCGGTTAATTTAAATGAAATCTGTTTAAGTGGTAATTTAATTACATAAGAACACATTATTATTTTTTTAAGAAGTAACTGTTTAATGGTCTGTCACGGTTTTTCCGAAACTAAAACAGCAGCGCACGATTGATTAAATCATTATTAGCTTTTCATAAGTCATGAATTTTTCACAGAAAATTAACCAGTACATATTAAAACAATATTAAATTATGAATAAATAATAATTATCAGTTGTCAATAAAAAGGTTTTCAAAAAATGTTTTGATGCACTGGCTCCTTCACTAGGATCCCCTGTGTTGGAAGGCATTTATATTATAAAATGTACGTATTTGTAAGTAAATTCAGGGCTTAACGCTTTTTAATTAAAGTTCTTCTAGTGGAAATTAACAACTTTTACTTCTTTCCTAATTTTGTCAAGCGGATTTATAAAAAATAACTAAAATTATTGAATTATTTACTTTTTTTTAAGTAATATGCTAATTTATTTATTACTCTTCTACTGATTCCGGACAAATTTTTCGAAGGAACCTATTCTCAAATAGTAAAAATAATTACTTCCCATACTAAGTTGACCGATCAGCTGATCGATCTGTTTCATTTTTATACAACTTTACTATACCCTGTGTCAATACCTACCAATAAATAGGTATATATTCAGTTTTTGACATTAATGTAAATTAATCTTCTGGAAGTTTTCTCTATTGTAATTAGGGCATGCAATATTCGCTTGATTTTAGTATTCGAGTTTTTCGAATATTGACATTGACACTATTCGAATAATTCGAGTTTTCCGAACTTTTCGAATATTTTATAATAAAAGAAAGAAACAGCATATGAAAATCAATATCATATATTTTAATATATAAAAAAACAAAAGAAACATCTTCTAAATCGAATAGACTTTTGTTGTCTGTTAAAACAGTGAAATTTATATTTTAAAATTGAATATGAAGGAAACTAAAAGTAATAATAGTAGGTATCGTACGTATGTAATCTGCCTGGACCTGTCTGAACTACCTTAACATTATTTTTTATTCAAATAGTAAAAACGCATGAAGCTAAGAGCATCCAATGTGTCGTCATTAAATGAGCATCGCAAATGGTTACAAAAAATCTATTCGCTGAAAAAACGCGCTCAGACTCGACGCTGGATGGCGGAATTGATTTAAGAAATTTGTGTGCTTGTACCAAATGGATAGATTTTGGACCTCCTCGATCATATTGCGCCATTTCTATCTTTACATTAACGTTCATGTAACGCCGATTTCTAGACGACGTCCATTCGTCTAGGCTGACCGCTACTTTATGACCCTCTTCTTTAAGTTTTTTTAAATCTTTCTCTACGTCCTTTTTTAAGTTATAACTTTTTTCCATTACGAATTACGATGCTTTTGATGGTGTGCGGCGATTTAGGCAAGCTTTTGTGTCCAGCTTTCACGAACAAGTTCCTGATACTTTCAGAGGAACAAAATACTCTGAATGGTAAGCCATCAACGGACGTCATTTTTGAAATCATTGTATCCAAGGTGTCTTCGTTGACAGGCCGAAAATAGTCATTCATTTTCTTCGGTCTCTTTGATTGACTTTGGGATTCAGCACCTTGGGAACCCGAAGTACTCGCACCTGTTGTAGCAGCAGCAGTGGTCTGTGTTATTGTGGTTTCTAACTGGATAGTATGTACGCCCTTAAGGTGGTTTCTTAAAGATGTGGTTGTCCCAGACGTCTTCAAATTTTTTTTGCATAATTTGCATTGTGCTTGCTGTCCATCTGTCGAACGTAGAAAATGTAACCAAACAGATGATTTATCAGAAGAGCAGCGAGTATACTCTTTAAACTCTGCTTTACTTCTATCTCCCATTTTAATAAACTGTAAAAAAGAAATAAAACCTATCACCATACAAAGGTCAGGCAAAGCCAAGCAATAGCATACAAAAATTAAATGCAAATAGGTAATAAAACGATAATTTAAAATTAAGCATTTTGTTAGGAAAGTTACACGCTCATACCTAAACGACCACACACATATACAGTATTTAATACATATCCATTTTTAACCCAACATGCGAAATTAAAGAAACAATCTGTAATCGGCGGCTGATTTTATGCCGTCTTGCTCACACACACCTCACACGTATATCTTCTTATTATCTCATCTTAGGTCTATTTCGAATGATTATGCGTGTAAATCCACCTAAATTAAATAGGTGGTACTAGCTACTTTGATATTGCAAATAATTGCAGTGAATAATAAAAGAAACAGGCAACATAATAATAGGTACCTATATACAATTTTTAAAGAAAAATGTAGCCAAACCAATCACTTTTCGTATTATGACAATTTGTATTATAATAGGTAATGTTCATTATGTATATACCTACTCGTACCTAGAAGGTAAGGTAGAAGTGGTTTGTTGTGGTGAAGTGGTGGTCAGAGAACGAACAGTAGCTTAGCAGGAGCAGGACGCAAGCTATGTTAAAAGTACTTAAAAGTAAGCGTCCTCGGGCAGTGTGCTGTGCTGGGCAAGTGTTTGACAAACATTAGATGTTACTTACGTTTTCCAGGTTTCAGCGCCAACCTTTAATAACTAAAATTATCAGTACAATGCACAAAACACGTAGGTATAATAAGAATGTAAGTATTCATTTGTTTACGCACAACCAATAAACATTTCTGTTCAATCAGCTGATCGAAGCAAATGACTTCGGAATAGTTCGGATACACTTGAAAATTTACATTTTTAAGAGGATTTTATGGCTTGGCTGCAAGTTAATTTGCGTCAAAATACTGCGTTGCGCTTGGATACACTTAGGTCACTTTTATTCACGGTCGGATATATCAACAAATAGTAAAATGCACATTGTAACAATTTTGTGATGCTGGTATTCGAAAAACTCGGAAAACTCGAATTCCCAGGTCAGAAGTATTCGAATAGTTAAAAGGGGCGAATACTCGAATAAAACGAATACTCGAATACTCGAATACATGCCCTAATTGTAATGTAACTGTAAGTAGTTATTTATCTGCTCAAAATAATAGTGATCATACATTTTTGTTATGCGTTTTTTGGAAAAAGACATTGTTACCTATAACATTGCTCTTGTAAACACACCAATAAAGATCTTATTTAATTATTATTTAACTAGCAATTTATTTTATCAGAATTTATAAGCAAATATAAGGAAATCAAAATTGCCAGTTACATACGCAGAAACACAGTGAACCCTTCGCCCCTTGAGGTGCGGGTAGGGCGGGAGGAGGTGTTTGAAAATAACGTGCGAGTGAGAGGGGAGATCGTTGTTCGCAATAACAACTCTGTGGAGTGGTTAAAAGTTATCTATTTTGAATGAATATCGATTTTTTTTACAAGCTACGATTAAATCCAACTAGGGAGATATATGTAGGTTGGTAGTGAGATTCTTGCATTTTATCATCAAAGACCATATTTTACAAGAAGACTTTCAAACCTTATAGTTACATGCGTAATTCAATTTATTAGTGACATCTAGTGACGAATTTTGGATTCTTACATATTTTAATGACTTCACATTTAAATTCGGTCTTGGTAACTACACAGTCTAAGGCGAAATTATAAAGTAAATATAGTTCCATAAAAAATACTATCCGAAAACATTAACATTGCTATTGTTGGAGGTTTTACCAATCCGCCCATTGTCCTTTGTGGAAATTAACATGTCTTGATAAGTTTCGGTTACAGCCGAAGCTAAAATAAAAGCCGAAATTCGGTTTCGATTGATAATCTAGTTTCGGTCGGTCTTATGACAACTGACAAGTCACATTATGTGCCATCCTCATGGCCATCCGTTACCTCCCCAGCGTTTAATCGTAGTATTTTATTTAAATATGCATGTACATTGTTCAACATACTTAGTAAACTTCGTAATTAGTTTATATTGGAATAAGACAAATGAATTCAACCAAACTCCAGCTTGATTGTACCTGAATTTAAGCACAATGTAAGCACCATTTTGTAGTGCTTTTGTATATGTCCTGAATTCTCGATATAAAATTCTCATTAAGCTCTTAAACTAAAGGTAAGATACATAACTGTGCTGCTGCATATCGCCACAGTATATAATAAAGAGATATGTAATGGCAACTAGAAAGTCAAAGGCGTTTTTTGTTCAAAGACATGTTACAAGTTAATCCTGCTTATTAGGAAACCACTTTTGTATAAAAATATACTGAGAAAAATAGGTGGTAAAATTTTTTCACGACGTGTGTAACTCATAAATTTCATAATTATAGTTAGCCAGATTTTTAGTAGTACTATATAATAAACTATCAAGTAAAGTTGAAGAAGTGCTTGTAAATAAACTCCAACGTCCATTTAGTAATAAAAGTGAAGATGTTAAAAAGATCAAACTAATAAATAGACTAGACAAGGCTTTAATAAACATCGAACGTAGGCGAAATATGAAGCAAAATTTTTGAGTGAGTGATCATCACGTCACTTTAGATTAGAAAAGGCACAAATAATTAAACTGTATACTTTTTTTGTAAACAACGGACGTGGGCGCAATTTTTTTCAAGTAATTAATTTAAATAATTAGTAAGAAAAAACAACATAAAATCAACAATATTGTTAGTTATTTGGATTTAGATCATGCACTGAAATAACCTATTGCATATTTACATTCTTTTTGCATAGGTATGTTAAAATAAGCGTAAGCTACATAATTTCATTCTTCAGCAACTCCAGTATAGGTAACGCATGTAAGCATTATTTTTCTTTTATGTACGTAACTAATTTTGTTACTGTAGTCAATACTGAATAGCTTGAAGAATGTTTATCACAGGTCACCCGAAATAATTTTCGTTAACAGTTGCTACTAAGACCCAGTTACATAGCGTCGGTGAGCAAACAACACCGCGGAAGTCGAAATCTACTACTTTTAAGGAGAGACAAAAAACCGTTTCATTTCTTATGTTCCTTATTAATTTATCTGAATTATTGTAATTTGTGATGTAAATACTGCTCTGGATACTTTAAAAGCATTAAAACTGTACAATTATGTATAGTTCTGCTTATAATTAATTTGTGCGGTGTTGGTCGTAAATAAAAAGGACTTAGGCTGTGTTTGAGTTGACTAGTGCGGTTTTGATGTTATGCAAAAACTACTTCGGCTGTATTGAAAACTGAAACACTGTAAAGTAAAATTAATGAAAACACATGAAATTTATAGGTATTATTTATTAGATATAGGTAAGTTTTCATTTTCCGTATGGAGGTTATGTACCAATTCGAAAAAAATCTCAACCTCCAATCATTAAGACTCATGTAGGTACTTAAATAATTATAATATCAGTTTCCTAAGCTGTTTTCAATCAACAAACTTATTTATTACTTATCTATCATAGGTAAACATTGTCATATCTACTTACACAGCCAAAAGAAGGACACTCTAGCTCTTTTATCTTAGGTAAGTACCTACATAACTTTATACTTATTTTAATATAGGAACTTTTATAATTGTTTAACTTACATTTTGTATTTATAAGCTAATAAAACAGCTATTGTTATCTTTATACTTATTAACTAGGTACTAGGTATCATACTTAACTACACTTTTACCAACAATCTCGGTACGTATACCTGAAGTCTGTGCTTACCAAAGTTCAAACATGATGCTTAATCATGTGGCAATTGATCATAAAAAGCATGACATCTTTCAGGTATTACAGATTTCAAGTCTTGTAAGTCTTTATATTTACGATTAGAAATTGGAATTCTCTCCGTAAACCATAGGCTTCTTTCCTGGGCTATGCGATATCTGAATTTCAGCAATGGAGGCCTCTTTGATGGAAGGTGGGGATGGCAGTGCACACACCAGAGACACGGGGGTAATTGGTGTCTGGTTAGCAGCATTTAAGTTTTCTTTGATGGTAGTTGCAAGGGATCCAGAATGGGGTGAAATGGAGGCTTCAGGCATCGCATCGTTATTAATTGTTACTGAAAAAAGTTATGAAAATATCAGTAATTGAAAAAAACTTTTAAATTAAGTAAGTAAGTTAATAGATTTATTTCGGAATTGAATTCTTACATGGTTGCGACTTTTTCTTTGCCAGGTTTTTAGTTTTTTGACGAACACATTTTCTCTTGCGTGTCTTTTTAACAACCGGTGCTTCACTCTTGAATGCCTCATCAACAGCCGGTGCCAAACAAGAGTACCTAAGCACTTGCGGCGACAAAATTTGTAGCAAAAAGTCACAGCGATAGTGCGCGCATCTCCATACATATCCATGGACCAGGAAATTTTCTCATGTATGCAAAAGGGGCATGTATTAGACAAAAGTTTCAAGTGCGCGCTATGTAGACTTTCATAGCGTGCTGGCCAAGGTCTGGCGTATAGATAGTCTCATGGATTCCTGGAATCGCGTGAAAAAAGCGTAGGTACTTACCAAGCACAGCCTTGCTCTTCAGAGTATTACGCTTGCGTGTCTGCATCAGGCCCTTTTTAAACAACTGTTCTATGATTTCATCATCACTGTCGCTGTCGACTTCCATGATGGCTATTGAAAAATTTGGGCATTTGAATTAAGGAATACAGCTCAAATGTAATTTTCTACACAAAAACACCGCTCAAGTAAAAAGCAACATAGCTCAAGTCATTAAAAAGTCATCGTAACACCGCGTAAGTAAGGAACAAACTTTTAGATAGTTTTCTGTTTTATTACTCAGCAGAATTTACACAAATGTTATAAAAATCAATGACTTACCTATTATTCTGCTTTATTTCGCACTATTACACACTTTGTAGCACTATTAAACTAATTAAAACAATATTTTTACCAGCGCCGGCTGTTCACTGCTAAAACAATATGGCGAAATGATGACTTACGCGCTGTTACACGGAAAAATGAGATGCGTGGTGTTACAGTTTTCGAAATAGCGGCCGCTGATTAGCCAATATGCTTGTTTCTAATAGAAGGATCGACGCGCATTCAAAAACTCTAGCGAATGGCATTCAAAGGTCCAAACCGCCAAATTTCGACTTCTGCGGTGTTGTTTGCTCATCGACGATAGGTGATTTAAATTTTTAGGTCATACTAGAAACCTAAGGAGGAGGACAGCTTGTTAACGACTTTGGCAACTTATGTTTTGCAACTGAATCACCTTACAGAAATATGCTTTTAGAAAACTCTCTACCTGTTCAAAGATCCCCTTCTAACTGCCACGCACCCAGATATGCAACTATTTCTTCATTCATCACTTTTCTTCATTTGTGAGGCCATAATAACTGCTTGTTTGTGCTTGTGTGTACACTTTAAGTGTTAAATAATCGGAAATTTGTTTATAACTATACCGCTGTTAGACTCAACAAAGTTCTAAAAGTGCCTGTCGGTTATTGCTAATTTTGGCGGTGAAGAGTTTGAGAATAAAACTTCATTTTTTTATTATTAAAAGCGTAAATCTACATTTAAAAAATAAATAAATTCTTTCGTTCAAAAATTTCAATATATGAGTTGAGGCTGTCTGACGGACTCACAAAGGACAGAACGAATATAGAATACATAGAATATTATGTAAGGATTCTTCGCACTGGACTACATAACTTTAAAACAAAGAACTTTTCAACATGTATATCTGCATTACATACCGAATTATTTTTGGACTGTGTATGCAATTTGACTGAATTCCGAGGATCCAAGTGAGATAATTATAATCTTAGATGAATTTAAAACACCACATTAGGGTTCACAAAAACTATTATTTATTATTATTATTTTATTACAGGCACTATTGCGAGAATATAGACAGAAATTATACATAAATATAACTATAGACACAATAGCTATGTTTTAACAAAGATAACTATGAAAATTATGGGACACAATTCAAAAACAAAAACTTTATCCATTACCACAAATAATTTACATTGTTAAACAAAATTAAAACCTTCGTGTGAAAAAGGAAATTATCGGAATCAAAATATTTATCAAACGTCAGGTGACTCCACAGCTCTGTTGTTCGCCAGTGAAAAAATATCAGCCAGCGCATACCTACTTGCTCGCAGTGTTCAGGGTTGTCGGATTTATTAATTTTACTATTTAAATTTTATAATAGGTACCTAATTGCTATTTTAAGTTCCAAACTATGGTTCTGAATTGTAATTATTAATTCTTTCCCAATTTTGATACACTTTTGATTAATAATGAATGTTCATACATATAGAGCTTGCAATCAACAGAAAGCAAGAGACATTTTTCAATCCACAATTGATGACATTTTATAATTTTGGAACTGTACGATGAATTTTGTACTTTGAGCGGCGTAATGGCAAGAGAGTAATACGTCGGGTAGGGGAGGTCGTGGTTTGAATCCTGCCTGCCACCTACCAATGTGTTTTCATTTCGATTTCATATGTACGTTTATCCAAAGCTCTTATAGTGAAGGAAAACATCTTGAGGAAACCTGCTGTGTTTGAAGTTGACCAACCCGCATTAGGCCCGCGTGGTCGACTAAGGCTCGATCGCCCTAATTAACGATAGGATCGAGCCCCTTGGGTTAGGACGTAAATGAGCTGATATGATGTACGATGTAAAAGAAAAATGTGAAGTTTTTGTGTGTTATTTATTAGGAAATTTACAGTAATTTCATCTGATTCGATTACCAAAGACTTAATTGATCATGATATGTGCAGCATTAATTTAAAATTTCATTTTGTTTTTTTAACACAGCAGTAATTGTGTGTACCCAAATAATCGCATATTGACAGTGTCAAAGAAGAGACCCGTGCCTAGGGCATGTATTCGAGTATTCGAGTATTCGTTTTATTCGAGTATTCGCCCCTTTTAACTATTCGAATACTTCTGACCTGGGAATTCGAGTTTTCCGAGTTTTTCGAATACCAGCATCACAAAATTGTTACAATGTGCATTTTACTATTTGTTGATATATCCGACCGTGAATAAAAGTGACCTAAGTGTATCCAAGCGCAACGCAGTATTTTGACGCAAATTAACTTGCAGCCAAGCCATAAAATCCTCTTAAAAATGTAAATTTTCAAGTGTATCCGAACTATTCCGAAGTCATTTGCTTCGATCAGCTGATTGAACAGAAATGTTTATTGGTTGTGCGTAAACAAATGAATACTTACATTCTTATTATACCTACGTGTTTTGTGCATTGTACTGATAATTTTAGTTATTAAAGGTTGGCGCTGAAACCTGGAAAACGTAAGTAACATCTAATGTTTGTCAAACACTTGCCCAGCACAGCACACTGCCCGAGGACGCTTACTTTTAAGTACTTTTAACATAGCTTGCGTCCTGCTCCTGCTAAGCTACTGTTCGTTCTCTGACCACCACTTCACCACAACAAACCACTTCTACCTTACCTTCTAGGTACGAGTAGGTATATACATAATGAACATTACCTATTATAATACAAATTGTCATAATACGAAAAGTGATTGGTTTGGCTACATTTTTCTTTAAAAATTGTATATAGGTACCTATTATTATGTTGCCTGTTTCTTTTATTATTCACTGCAATTATTTGCAATATCAAAGTAGCTAGTACCACCTATTTAATTTAGGTGGATTTACACGCATAATCATTCGAAATAGACCTAAGATGAGATAATAAGAAGATATACGTGTGAGGTGTGTGTGAGCAAGACGGCATAAAATCAGCCGCCGATTACAGATTGTTTCTTTAATTTCGCATGTTGGGTTAAAAATGGATATGTATTAAATACTGTATATGTGTGTGGTCGTTTAGGTATGAGCGTGTAACTTTCCTAACAAAATGCTTAATTTTAAATTATCGTTTTATTACCTATTTGCATTTAATTTTTGTATGCTATTGCTTGGCTTTGCCTGACCTTTGTATGGTGATAGGTTTTATTTCTTTTTTACAGTTTATTAAAATGGGAGATAGAAGTAAAGCAGAGTTTAAAGAGTATACTCGCTGCTCTTCTGATAAATCATCTGTTTGGTTACATTTTCTACGTTCGACAGATGGACAGCAAGCACAATGCAAATTATGCAAAAAAAATTTGAAGACGTCTGGGACAACCACATCTTTAAGAAACCACCTTAAGGGCGTACATACTATCCAGTTAGAAACCACAATAACACAGACCACTGCTGCTGCTACAACAGGTGCGAGTACTTCGGGTTCCCAAGGTGCTGAATCCCAAAGTCAATCAAAGAGACCGAAGAAAATGAATGACTATTTTCGGCCTGTCAACGAAGACACCTTGGATACAATGATTTCAAAAATGACGTCCGTTGATGGCTTACCATTCAGAGTATTTTGTTCCTCTGAAAGTATCAGGAACTTGTTCGTGAAAGCTGGACACAAAAGCTTGCCTAAATCGCCGCACACCATCAAAAGCATCGTAATTCGTAATGGAAAAAAGTTATAACTTAAAAAAGGACGTAGAGAAAGATTTAAAAAAACTTAAAGAAGAGGGTCATAAAGTAGCGGTCAGCCTAGACGAATGGACGTCGTCTAGAAATCGGCGTTACATGAACGTTAATGTAAAGATAGAAATGGCGCAATATGATCGAGGAGGTCCAAAATCTATCCATTTGGTACAAGCACACAAATTTCTTAAATCAATTCCGCCATCCAGCGTCGAGTCTGAGCGCGTTTTTTCAGCGAATAGATTTTTTGTAACCATTTGCGATGCTCATTTAATGACGACACATTGGATGCTCTTAGCTTCATGCGTTTTTACTATTTGAATAAAAAATAATGTTAAGGTAGTTCAGACAGGTCCAGGCAGATTACATACGTACGATACCTACTATTATTACTTTTAGTTTCCTTCATATTCAATTTTAAAATATAAATTTCACTGTTTTAACAGACAACAAAAGTCTATTCGATTTAGAAGATGTTTCTTTTGTTTTTTTATATATTAAAATATATGATATTGATTTTCATATGCTGTTTCTTTCTTTTATTATAAAATATTCGAAAAGTTCGGAAAACTCGAATTATTCGAATAGTGTCAATGTCAATATTCGAAAAACTCGAATACTAAAATCAAGCGAATATTGCATGCCCTACCCGTGCCCCAGCCAACTGTAACGGTATGACTTTACGAGATGTTACTTAGTGATTCAAAAGACGTCCATTGCTGGACATAAGCTTCGCTCGAGTTGGGGGGTTTTACCGTAATCGTCACGCTTGGCAGGCGGGTTGTCGATCGCCGTGTGCGATGTGGTGGCACAGTATGCGCGAAGGACGCTACCCATCCTCCGGTTTAGTCCCTTAGTCGTCGCTTAACGGCATCCACGGGAAGAGTTGGAATGGCCCTACACTCAGCCGGGAGCCATACGGCCTACCTACCTAGTGATAAAATAATTAAAAGTTATCAGTTGACTCATTGGTCTCATTTGAATTCAATTTAGATGAGCCAACAGCTTGTCTAAGTTATGCCTCCAAACATCAATGTTAACAGCATTGATGTGTTTCGGCTTGAAGATAAGATAGCCGATAACCCTATTGCATTGGGGAATCTCAGTAAGCCCGCGCCCATCTTCAGCATTATTGTCACTTACCATCAGGGGAAATGGTGCCAAGGGCTTATCTGTTGTGGATAAAAAATATTATAATGTTTGTTTTGGTCCACCAGTGTGCACTTGGGAAGGTTAGTGACACAGACTACAGCTAATACGTAAAGCCCGACATAGTTCTCAATGGATCCGGTGAAAACTCGGCTCGTACTCCACACCCACTACACCACACACCAGACAGACACAAAAAACGATGTCCACGGGTGCGGAGCCGCGGGATAAAGCTAGTTACTGAATAAAACATAAAATCTGAAAAATAATTATGTAAGTATATAATATAACCCAAAACAAAATTAACCTATTGATATTGATAACATGGTGGCAGCCCTGTTGCCCTCGGGTTTGCTTCGTTTGCTTGCTTTACTTAACGCGGTCCACGTGAATAAGGACGCTACTGGAAACTGCTACTAACGACCGGTTTCATTTTATTTTTGTTTTAATATTATAAAAATAGGTAGGTAAGAGAGCAGCAAAACTTTACCGGGATTTCTTTTGATCTAAAACATAACTATGGTTTACAGATTCTTATAAAACTGAACAATTTTCCCTTATTATAGTCTAATCGCAGAAAAAATACATCCAATGGGATCCATCTAATGAGATGCTAAAGTTGGCACTATCAGCTGAAAAAAGTATTGATAGTATGAGAACACAGACTATACGTTCTCTAAGCAAAGTTGTTTGCTTTCTTGAGTAGAAGTCCTATTTAAATTTTACCTTGCGATACAAAAGTTGTATTTAAAACACTAGTATGAAAAATAAATAAATTATATCATTTTCAAAGGTACAAAAATTTACTTTTATTTAAACCGTTTTTAATTTTATATTTGTTGAACTTAATTAGTTCATAAATTAATCAGTTAATGATAATGACGTCACACATGTAACATGAACGTTGATAAAAAAGTAACTCATATGACAAGTAACTCAAATGACTAGTAGTCAAATACTTAATTCTCAAAAAATAATAATTATAGTAACTAAAACACATTATTAAAAAAAAAATATAGTAACTAAAACACATTATTAAAGTACAAATTCATTTTTATAGTGCGCAAAAATTTCAGCTTGCCACCTTTTTAGTTTGGACCGTGCTAACATTTCGTAAGCGACGCGCGACGTCGGATTCCGACCGGGTACGCCGACCGATACTGCTTGATACTTTGGTGGGTTTCATCGATTTTAAAACTTTATTTAAAATTTATGATTAAGTTATATGATTTGAATCAAAATTGCTTTTACTATTTATACAAAAATATTATAATTGATATGTTTACTAATAATTAATAAATTGAGTGTATATTTATTTATTTATTCTACTAGTTATTGTACACACAAATTGGAAATAACAAACACGAATAAGTAATTAATAAATTTAGTAACGTTGGCATAATATAAAGTTCAATTTTAGAAATTACTTATAGAATCTTATAAGGCTGGTAAAATCATTTACATTACAATGTATCATGTTAAGTGTGATATTTTGTCTAACCTTATTATAAATGTTATAATAATTCATGATATAAATTTAAAAATATCGTATTAATTATCACCTACTTAAAACTAATACAATATTTTAAAATTAAATAACAATGCCACTGATCAAGGGCAAATACGTAAAATAAATAGTTCATTATTCCCTTAAAATATTGTAGGCACTCTGTTATATCTCTGTGTGACAATAATATACAAGTATATGGTTGTGAATAACCTTGTGTCCACTGTATAAGTAACAATGTATGTTGTTAATACTTGTAATGTTTTGAACTAGCTATTTTCCGTGACATCCTTACTAATATTATAAATGCGAAAATGTGTTTGTTTGTTTGTTACCTTTTCACGCTTCAACACCTGAACCAATCTTGACGAAATTTGGCATGGAGGTAGCCTGTGTCACGGGGAAGGACATAAGCTAATTTTTATCACGTTAACATTGACTGTAAGTTAAGTCAATGCCCTTGAAAAGCGCTTAGTCCGATACAATTCCCGAGGTAACCAAAATAAATACACTTTATGGTTGATTTCTTTAACATCGCAACGGAGCAACGGATGCTTGTTATTTTTTTTGCACAGATACGGTTGAAGGGGTGGAAAATAACATAAACTACTAATTAGCATAGCCCGAGATAGTTCCCAAGGGATTTAGGAAAAACTCATTTGCAGACTAGCGCACGTCAGCGTCTCAATAGAGCAACGGATAGACGTGATTTTTTGCATAGAACTTGTTGAGGGGGTGGAAAGAGACATAGACTGCTAATAGGAATAGCCCGATATAGTTCCCGAGCAAACTCCTGCCTACCGCTTGCGGCTCGCGCACCACCCACCCCTCAAAGATAGTTATGATGCCCATGCGAGCGAAGCCGCGGACAAAAGCTAGTTAATAATAATAATATATTTAGGGACAAATTACACACGGTCATCTGTCCCTAAACTAGGATTTCCTGTAGGCACAAGTACTTGGGGACCCAGAGACTAATAGGTATACATACTATATGTACCTATACGATTAAATACATACAGGTATAGATATTAAAACACCCACTGGAGCCAAAAAACCTGCTCCTTACTAGAATGTTTGCCCTGGGCGGGAATCAAACCCAAGACCCCGGCCTAGCAGTCAGGAGCGTTACGCTATCGAAATATTTTCGATATTTTGGCTGCGTTTCTTACAAATTAATAGGTGCTAATTTTTGAAAATTAAATATTAGGTATTCATGGAATGTCCTTATCTAGTATATTAAACAAGCAGACTATTGATTAGTTATTATCAATACGAGTAAATAGAGGGTGAATTAAAGTAGTTGAGCAAAAAATCAAGCATCTACTCATGAAACTAAACAACTTAGCACGACGAACCTACATCATACGTGAAAAAAATAATATGAACTCCAATATTAAGTTGGTCAATCAGCTAACTAATCTATTAGTATAAGTCGTCATTTTTTTGATTGTAGCGTCCTTGGAGAAAGTTGATCAGTTTCCTGACGTTAAAATTTTGCCACGAATTTCAATTTGATCCTTTAGAGTTACATAATTATAATACATACATACACACAATAAATTTTGCAGCTAGGAATAAGGAATTTAAGGATTTTTTATGTAACTGAACAACTTTCCTTAAGAAAGCTATACAATCGTAGCAAAAAAAATCCGACTCTATACAAAGTTGGTAATCGATGGTATCAAATTGTATAGAGTCCAAATTGGCGAAAATGGAAAAACGAAAACATCGAAAAAGTGCGAAAGTATGGTTATTTTCTTCCCTCTTTACACGTAAAGAAAAAGACAATTTCAGTGTATTTTAAATCCGGTTAGGGGTATACGTGTTAGTTAAAATTTCGTCAGTGATCGATAACAGCTTCTTTTCCAGAAAGCCGTTTGATGGCATGCCATTTCCATTGTCTCGTTAGATCTGTAGCCGGCCTTAGCTTAGTAGGTAGTTATGTACTGTACCACAGATAAGTTTAGTTTATTTATAGATATACGTATGTAGGTTGAGTCAAAGACGATGAGTACTCGTGTCGTGTATAGGCGTAGGTATCGAATTGTTTTAATTTTTATTTCCTAAACAGTTTATATTGTGGTCTTAAACAATTGATCGAATAAAATGTACTTAAATAATAACAATGACTTGAATATAAATATGGAAAATCCTAAAACAAAATCCAAAATCTAAATTTCATCGTTTAGAAAAGATTTTCATTTAGTAGGTTTTTATAAAAAAAAAACAACCAAGCGCGAGTCGGACTCGCGCACCGAGGGTTCCGAACAGAGAAATTGGTAAATGACACCATTAATTTCAATCAAAAAACATAATCGAGTAGGACTGGTTTTTTTCAGTCAGCACCTTAGCCGGTTATTATTATTTGTTATTTTACTAATCAAGGATTTTTACTATAATAGGTACATAATCACACCAAATTTGACGCTTGTGAAAAATAAAAAAAATAAACTTAAAATAACACGTTTCAAGTAGTGATAGTGACCTCCTTAATTTCTCAATTTTATTTTATTCATCATCATCATATCAGCCGAAGGACGTCCACTGCTGGACATAGGCCTACCCCAAGGATTTCCACGACGACCGGTTCTGCGCTGCCCGCATACAGCGGCTTCCCGCGACCTTCACCAGGTCATCGGTCCACTGAGAGGGAGGCCTGTCTACGCTACGTTTTCCGTTGCGCGGTCTCCACTTGAGAACTTTACTACCCCAACGGCCACCTGTTCTACGAGCTATGTGGGCCCGCCCACTTCCACTTAAGTTTAGCAATTCTAAGAGCTATGTCGGTTTATTTGGTTCTCGCTGTTTTTATTATTTGTTGATAATGTGGGAATTAAGGAAACCAATGAAAGACAGTGATATATAAAATCAAGAACGGATTTATTACTTAATGTGTGTTGGTGCACAATCGAACAAGGCAGGAGCAGGCAAAGAACTAAACTATATCAGAGACAAACAAAGAAATAATAATAGGTTACTTATGTATCAGCGAAGTAACTAGTATCTCATCTGTGGTATCGGTTCAAAAGATACAGCCTTTTATAGGTCGGACGGACAGACAGACAGCATTGGCATCCTTTGGATATGAAACCCTAAAAATGAGTTTTACTCTTTCTGATGGTACATATTTACTACAGGCAACTCAGCGAGAGATGGTTTTCAGGGTTCCGTACCCAAAGGGTAAAAACGGGACCCTATTACTAAGAATCCGCTGTCCGTCCGTCTGTATGTATGTCTGTCTGTCCGTCCGTCAGTCACCAGGCTGTATTTCATGAACCGTGATAGCTACACATCTGACATTTTCATAGATGATGTATTTCTGTTGCCGCTATGACAATAAATACTAAAAATAAGAAAAAGTGAAAAAATAAGGGGGGTTTCCATACAAAAAACTTGTTTTTTAAACATGAAGAAACTAGCGCTATCTAGTATGATGGTACGGAACCCTATGTGTGCGGCTCTGACGCGCACTTAGCCGGTTTTTTTCCATTTACGTGCCTGGGTGCACGCACACAAGACGCGTACCATAGTAATATAGTAACCATAGTAACTTACTTACCTTATCTGTGGCTCCTGTAACAACGCACTCATCGCATTTCACCGTCTGTTTCCTTTGCATTCACTCACACTAGTGCAAAAATCATGTCTCGGTGATTTGACTTTACGTGAGTATAATAAGTAAATTACATCGAAATTGAAAAGTTATATCAAATACTACACAGGAGTCACGGGTTAAGGTAGTCTACCATAAAAATGCTTATTTAACACAAAAAACCAATAAAGCCAAGTAATTTCGTTAAAAACTTTTAAAATACTACACCCGACTAATCGTGGTCCTTGAACAGATAAATTTATTGAAGGTGTTACAATCACGTTTTATTTTATTCAACTGAATTAATATAAGAATATCAGCTTATGAGTTATGGTAGAGTAGGTAAGCACCTACAACAAATTATACTGTTGTATGTACACATTACGTGGTTTATAGCTCACGCTTTGCGTGCTTGTGTGTGTGTGTGTGTTTAGTGCCCAACTAAAAACTAATGTGAAACTAACTTCCTTTTTACAAGTTTTTTTTAACTTGCAGTATTTAAATATGCAAGTGGTACACTTCAAAATTGGCAAGATAAGTTTGACCCACTTCCCGATTTTCGATTGAGCTGAAATTTTGCATACACGTTTAGTTTGAATGAAAATGCATGGTTATTCCAATTTAAATATTGCGGACTCCCAAAGATGGCGGACCTGTTATTTTTTATGCACCCCATGATATAGGTATCAATCAAATGAAACGGTTTGCTGAGAACTATACAAAATAATTAAAATTATTTTCAAATACATACAAACTTGTACTTACTACTTACCTAAAAGTTAATGAGCTCATTTGTAACTAAGGATTCCTTAGCAAGTTAAAGTTTGAATCTAGTTCTGAGCCGTTGTGTGTGTGTGTGTGTGTTTTGCATTTTTGCATCAATGCAAGGGTATATAACTTGAAAAATTTTGACTGTAACGCGAATTCGTAATAAAATAATCTTGAACGCTGTTCAGCAAAGCGCAGCGAAGTCATGGCCGGCTAGTATGCAATTATTAGCTAGCTTAGCTATCGGTTATTATAATAATAACCGATAAATATAATAATATTTGTTGGTTTACACGGAATTAACCAAAATAGTGCATAATTATCTTAATATTATCTCGTTACAAAGTAGCTGAAAGTATACATATGTTAGTCCCACAAAATAAGTTCCAATTGACTGATCGATAGCATAATGCTATTGCTGCATACTGCATGCTTTTCTATGCCAAATCCAGCATACGATGTATGTATAAGTTACATTTTATTGGGTTCTTCAAATCAAATGAGGAGTAAGTTCCTATGATTTTGTATGAGAAATCCTATTTAGTGAGTTATGTTTTATAGTTCATTTTTGAATGTCAAGTACCCTATTTGCCATTCCGCCGAAGAACTTAAAAACTGTCAGTATTTGAATTTTAACTGAATAAAACCTTTTTTATTGAAATCTTTTAACTGATCAAGTGATTAGATGAACCAAGATCTTAATTATTATACTTCGTTTTTATGAATATGTTTAAACTATTCTTTATTTCATAGAGAAATCAACAGCTTTTGACTTATACGAGTATAATATAATAGACAAATTTCTAGGTATAAAATATAATGTAATGAAGCCTTTATAGATTTTCACAAGTAATGGTAAGTTTAAAATAACCTTTTTTTTCACTTACAAACGCACACATTATTTTCAAAATGTGATCAATTGCGACTGTAGTCATCACCGTTACTTATCATCAGGTGGGATGACGCCAAAAGATTGTAGATTTTTTTTCAATATCCTATACAATTATGTATAAGAATATAGGAAGAGGACATTGACCTAAATAATGAATTATGTAACGAAACAACTAAGGTAAAATGCATTGCGAAATTGTACCTCTCTCTCTCTCTTTTTATATCTTTCTCTCTTTTTATCTCTCTCTCTCTCTATCTCCTAATAAAAAGTTGTTTTTTTAAAACAAGGTGCTTCCGAAGATGTTCACGAAAGCTCGAACAGTGTACACTCGCTTTGAAGACTTAAAAAATATATTAATCGTGGAACACAGACGCAGAGTATTCGGTGCCGGTGCTAGACAAATTGACCAAGTATATATCTGACCAAGTTTCATCATCTTTAAAAAAGTCATGTGTATTTTAAAAAACAAATTATGTTTGTTGTCGATAAACATTTACTGTGTTAAATTTATGAGTTTTTTACAAATCCAACTGTACATTTGAAGTTGGTCGACTATTATTTCTAATCTAAGAAAGCCGACTTAGTCATGATTTTTTTCCTTTTTAATTAATTACCTTAATGCCCATCTATTTCCAATACTTAGCCGATTTTCAGATAAAGCGGTTTAGGTGGTAGAGGGTAGGCACTTGTATGTAACTCCAACAAAAATCACCACTTAAAAACTTTATACTTTGTAAAAGAATCATTTATCGAAAATATACTCTTTGCAAACCCACAATAAATTTAAAAATGAATAGATAATCGTGAAATATAAAAAAATTATAGTACTTACTCGTATAAATTCAATATGAAAAGAATAAGATTAATTGTGACGAAATGCGACTGTGCCCATTAAACACTAACTGTAACGAACTGGATTGGGGTGGACACGGGGGGGGCAGGGAAGGGGGCACCGACCTAAATAATGATTTGTGTAATGAGAGGACAAAGGGTTAAGATGGGTGGGCTCTAATGGTGTAGAGTTAAAAAAATTACGCTTTTTATGCTGTGGGAAAAACGAAGAAGGTAGGAATATGCTCATAGTTATTAAATATTATATTATGGGAAATTTATCCATGTAACGAATTTAAAAACATTCACTTTGTTTATTTTTGCTTGTCTACATTTCCTAACGTTCGATCTGATCATCACATATTGCGAAAATAATTTAAATTCCTTTTTTTAATAACGGTAATAATGATTTAATAAGATTTTTTTAATACTGTTGCTCGAAAGTGATACTTTATATGCTAGTTTACTGTGCGCAAAATTGATTTTACCTCACACGTGATTTTACTTTGCCACTTTTTGTTATTTCTAGCTCGGAGGAACAAGACATTTCTAGAAAATAAAAAATAGTATAACCAAAGATACAGAATCTTCTTTAAGACTTTTGGAAGGCGAATTTTAAAAGAGATAGGTTGTTTCTCCAAGAGGTTAGTACATAACGCTAGCTGATTAGATTCTCTTTGGGTATTATCATTGTGAAGAAAGGAGAATAAATATGAATAAAGCGCATAGGTTACACTAAGGAGGTTTTAAAGCTTACAATAATGTTTCGTTACCTCAGCCTTATTGTAAAACTGTATTGATAAACGTCGTATAATACATGGATGTAAAAGGTAAGTAACAAACTCGTGACGATGGTAAACCCTCGCCTGCGGCTCGGGCTTACAAATGTCACTCTTTTGTTTTTACATTTTTACCACCCTTTTAACACAAAATAACTATTGTTATGCAAATAGAATGTTGAAAGTATATTTTGTTCTTTCGAGTGTTTTTAGTAATTTCTAATGAATTTATGAGTAACAATTATTAACAATGAAAAATATTTTAAAACCGCTATTACTCACTCTAAAACGCTTCCGCCCGTGACGTGCGCCAAGTATCAAAACCATTCTATTATTAGTTGTAATCGATAAACTCGACTTAAATGCGACAATACGGTGTCCGGTGCCGCTGCCGCTGCGTCCATTGAGCGACTACAAAGAAAAGGGTTATGTGTTGCCAGATTTTGATTTGTGTTATTTTTATTTTTTGAAATACTATTTATCACCCAATGGCCCTGTCGTATACAAACAATTTAGCGTTATTTACTGTCTTAAAATGGTTTTTAAAATTATTTTTAAAGAAAAAAGACGCTAAAACAACAGGTTGAAAAAGACAAAATATTTTGAGAAGATACCTAAAACTTTTTAATGATGCCTAAGTTTCAAAATTAATGTTTACACAGTATTTATATACTACTTTTCGATACTCGAGCAGGAAACAACGACTAAAATTTCTTTTTTCAACCGACTTCAAAAAAGGAGGAGGTTCTTAATTCGTCGGAGTCTTTTTTTTAATATGTAGGTATGTTCCCCGATTACTCGAAGACTTATTTGGTTCAAAGGTATTTACACAAGTTCAAAGGTACATACTTCCCAGATGGTCCCACGGTCAGGATTTGCTGAAGAAATCCTAGGGAAATCGAAGGCAACCATCAAATTTTATAGGCACGTATTACGTGTTTCATAAATTTTCTAAAGCTATTCAAGTATTTGCGTCTGGTAGTCATCATCTCATGTTGAAGGGGTGTGTGATGGAAGGTACAACTCCTTAATGGTTAAGAGTTAGATGGACGATAATTCTTTAAATAATATAGGTACTTATAGACCGCTAGTTGTACTTCCTTAAGTTATTCAGATGATCTGATGATAGAAGGTTTGATTCCTTAACTTTTGTGCTGCTGAGATAATGATGGAAGCCACAGGACTCTGTAGCGATAAATGAAACACATGCATTATGATTTGATGCTGTCCTCTTTGTGAGTGGGTCGTTGTTAGATAGCATTATCACGAAAAAAAGTTTAAAAAAACTTTTAACCAACTTCAATAAGAAATTCACTCAAAAATATGAAATAATATTTGTATATACAAACACACGAAATTAACCAACAATAACGAAATCAAAGATAGTTACGAAATATATTAGGGGCCCACAATTTTTTTGTCGATGCCAGCAAAGCCATCGAATTGAAAACATTTGATAGGTTAAGCATAGTTTTCTAAGTGCTTTTGGCGAACATTTTTATTTTAGATTGAGTCGTAGTAGAGCTTCTTAAGCTCTTTACAATGACATCCGAATCATCGTATGTATTAGCTAAACAGGTTCTCATGCTACACTAATTTTTAATTTTACCCAACGCTTATTTACAACAGTTATGCGCAGGCGCCTACACTAGCCCGGTGACGTCACAGGCAAAACAAACAATGCACAACAAATGCGTACAGACATGCTCTATCTTTTATAGATTCAAACTATTGTTGCCGTATTTTGTCCTGTAGTTTTGGCGATTTAAATCTGACGGTATTTGGTAACATAAGAAAGTTTGACCGGCCGGGGCCATCACTTAACGAGCGAATAGACGTTTTCATGTCAAAATAAGGCAATGCAACCAGTTTTACTTCTTACAAAATTCTAAGTTTTACGTCCTACAAAGTCCTAATTGCCAATAGCTATCATATCCTCTTTCTTCATTTAGACATTTTCACGTCAAAATAAGCTGATTTAACAAGTTTTACGTCTTATAAAATTCCAATTGCCAATAGCTATCAAATGCTCTTTCTAAATTTAGATGCGTTCACATCAAAATAAACGAATGCAACTAGTTTTACATCTTACGAACTCCCAATTGCCAATAGCTATCAAATCCTCTTTCTACATTTAGTTGTTTTCACGTCTTAATAAGCGTATGCAACAAATGTTACTTCTTACAAAATTCTACTTGCCAATAGCTATCAAATCCTCTTTCTACATTTAGACGTTTTCACGTCTTAATAAGCGTATGCAACAAATTGTACGCTATCAAATCCTTTGTCTACATTTTTAACTACTAAATTTTTTAACGGACATCAAAAAGCCGGTTCTCATTAATTTTCACTTGTATGTTTAATTTGTACCTTATTTTAGATAAAAAAAAAACCTTCCATTATCAATGCTTGCTAAACAGCAACCAATCATTCAGTTTATTTGTCTCAATTTCCAAGAAATCAAAGATTAACACACAATGCATGCACGGTCTTCGTTTAAGCATGTTTAAGGGAACCCTAAAAACTCCACTTAAAAAAACACGGTTTCCTAATCTCCAAATTCTATATAAGCTCGCTATATTAATAAGTTAAACAAATCGCTTCGCGATTTCCAACCTTACTGGATTGAGATAAGGTTGTTTGTCAGTTGATTTTAAAAAGGGTTTTCGCACTTACAACCTTTCTGCTATATTCGATTTTGAAAACTTCGTGAACAGTTGTATAGAGGGTGTTATGAGTTTTGATGCTTTAAAATTGACCAATTTTATCATCTAAAGGGAATTTGTTTATATTTGAGTTGGTAGAGTATTCCTGTGCAACCTATTTCGAATTAAAAAGGAACTTAATTTGTTAGGAGACTGTTTATATATTATTATTACTTAAACACTCTAGATATCTTAAATAGAAAAAGGTCATAGGTCTCTACCACCTACTCTGACCTGAAAGACCGTATCAGTGGCGATGAAAATATTGGTACTGGGAATACATTTATTATAACAAAATAGGTCACTATTAAGTTTCTCTATGGAATTAAGCTACCTATAAAAATATGAATTACCAACAACTAAGATAAAACAAAAAATCTAATCTCTTTGTCACTCACTGCATGTGTGCGCGAGTGTGTATTATAATATGTGTGAAGACATTGTGATAATAATTCATATCAATAAACAAAATGGGGCCGAAACGCGACCGTTATTTCAGAGTACGTTATGAAACTTAGGTTTTTGGTATTTGGAAGCAAAAAATTTCAACTCGGCCGTAAGCAACGAGGATTAGTTTTGTATTTTTTGTATGTTAATTTTGTAGTAAATTGAATACAATTTCGTGGTTGCTTACAGACGATTAAAAGTTCCTTTGGTCAGCGCTCGATATCCAAATTTTAATAAAATACTATTTATTGACAATAGTTATGTACCAACAAATCAAATTTAGACATATTTAAGCTAACTAGGCAAAATTTATAAAATATTGTACTACTCGATTAATACCTAAGCTACATTTTGTTTATTCAACTTCCCAATTGATAAGTCATTCCTTTGTGTCGTATAGCAATAGCAAGTGATGGGATTACGTAATGGAAAAAGTATCAAAACAGTTCCGTCGCAGTGGCCGACCCGGCTCTCATCTTTCACTGCTTTCTGCCAGGTGCGGATTTAGGTGTCCTCTCAATTTCATTTAACTAAACTAAGCAGTAACTCTTTATTATCAGTTTTTATAGACGATAAGAGTAACTGATTAGACATATGTTATAAGTAAGATGTTATGTAAGATGTAATTAAAGTTGCAGTCACAGAAAAGTAAATTCAATAAAACCGACTACGAGATTTTGACGAAAATGTGTTTTACATCTGTATATATAAAAGGTGACTGACTGGCATATCAACGCACAGCCGAAGCCACTGAGCGCAATGGGCTGAAATTTGGCATACAGTACAGATAGCAGTTATGACACAGGAATCCGCGATCAGGCGATTTTGGGAAATTTCCACATGAAAGGCAAAAAACGGAATCTGCGTAGGCGAAGCCGCGGCCACCAACTAGTCACTTATAGACACCAAAAAATTGGTCTTGAAAAAAATGCGTGTCCGTCTCCCTGATTTGTGGAGAAGCCGCTGGACTGATTTAGGAGAAATTATGAACAAAGAAGAGTACACACCTCCCCATACAAGCAAGTAATGACGCTAAAAGAATGTTTGCCAAATTTCGTCATCAACAATACTTATTACCTCCTAAAATATGCCATATGTGGTATTATTATAACAGCTCATATACGTCCCCACCGAGGGGCTCGAGCCTACCCTGAATCAGGGCGATTAGGCCTTAGTCGACCACGCGGGCCCAGTGCGGGTTGGTCGACTTCACACACAACCTTCGAGTTTCTTCGCAGGCGTGTGCAGGTTTCCTCACGATGTTTTCCTTCACCGTTAAAGCAATCGGTAAGTATATGTACGTAAGTTTTTGAAAAACTCATTGGTACATTGGCCGTCCAGATTTGAACCCGGTACCTCTGGTTAGATGGACCGAGTCGTTACCGGTTGAGCCACCGACGCGGATGTGGTATATCCGGGAAAATTCTAAAAATAGTACTTGTCGTACAAAATGTTTTAAAATGTTTTTTCTCTAAAATGGCGCTAAGTTTATTTATCAATTTGGGGAATCGATAAATCTTACTAGCGTCTTTAATATGCTACCAGTGGTATGTCTAGGAGACCGCGAAAAAGGGTACTTCCCATACAAATTGAATAATGTAAGGCGCTACATGACACTATTGCGAGAAGGTCGTTCTCCGTGGGAGGTTAGTTTTTTTGTTATAATTTTTTTATTGTAATTTAAATCGAATAACACGAGTTATATCATTGACGAACTAACAAAAGTTAGTTAGTTAGTTTTTCTGTTATTCTAGGAGGAATTATATATTTAGTTAATAACAATGATACCCTATTTAGTCTATTATACAATAATTAAACATGCAGAAATTTTTTTCATAAATTTTTCAATTATTTTTCGACCAAAAGTTCAAGATTGATTGAAAATTTAATCAAACAATAAAAATTCTTCAAATAATATCCTAACGAAGTTTAAAAAGTTATTAATCCTTTAGTTTAATAAAATAATCCATAGATTCTACACGAATGGCGGCTTATACAATATGCACAAAAACTAAGTATCAAAATTATTAAGTTGCCTTAAAAACTTTTGTCCTTGTGTTTTTAAATAATATACTCTTAATGAGACCAAGATAATATATTTACATATAATAAATTATCTCGCTAAAACACTTGTTTAAATAGAAGTAAGTTACGTTCAATTGTACAGTAAATTACTTTAAAATAAAATTGCATGTGCTATTTGCGACACTCGCTTTAAAATTTGGGAATAAGTACTTACATACTTACTTACTTAGTTCGCTGGCTCATCAGCCCAAAGTTCCTTGGCCTCTTGACCAAAACACGCCACTTTCTGTTAATCGGCTCAAGGGTGGCCAGGTTTGAAGTGCTATGGAAGCTATAAATTAGTAAGTACTTTTATTTTGATTATAATTTTTACGAATTATGATATATACTCGTATGTATGTATTTGAATTTGCTGTAAATGGAACATAAAAATGGATGGGTATAAATAAAAGAAAGGCCATAGAAAAGTTGGTTTGACTGTGTGAAATGTGATGAATCTTTTGAGTAATAAAAAAGTGAATGTAGAGATGACTACAAATAAGGAACAACGGAAAAGAAAAGCATGTTGCGTTCAACCCAAATAATAATTGAGAACAGGGCAGGGAAATGATAATTAATATTTGTTTTTAAGCCAAGTAACATAATAATGAGTAAGACTTCTTTAATTAAAGACGTTCCTTCTTATCTTCTGATCTTTTCAAAAGACTTTTAAAGCAATAAGAGACTGACCCGGTGGTTTTAGTGAATTGATATTATACTTGTCGATTAGTTGATTTGCCAGCTTTGTAGTAGCATTTATCTTTTTTTGCGAATTGAGCATAAGGTTCTTGAAGAGAGTTATTCAGTTTCATGTGTAGAAGCCATTTTAAATAGACCGTATAAATACGAGTAGATGCTAAAAATCATACCAAACAAACCTGGTCAGCACAAGAATTTTTGATCTCGTCTGGTATTTAAACTGCAATAAACTGTTCACCGCCGCCCTGGAAGATGTTTTGAAGCTTTTGGACTGGTGTGGACTCGGCATCAATATCAAAGGCGAGTACATCACCCACCTTCGATTCGCTGACGATATCGTGGTCATGGCTGAGACTATGGACGACTTAGACACAATGCTCGGTGGCCTCAGTAGAGCCTCTCAACAAGTGGGTCTTAGAATGAACATGGACAAGACGAAAATTATGTCAAACGTCCGTGTCATACCTACTCCTCTGAAGGTTGGAGGCTCTACACTCGAAGTTGTTACCGAATATGTATACTTGGGACAAACAGTCCAGTTAGGTAGGTTCAACTTCGAAAGAGAGATCAATAGTCGAATCCAACTCGGCTGTGCAGCGTTCGGGAAGCTTCGCAATATCTTTACCTCCCAGATACCGCAGTGTCTTAAGACCAAGGTCTTTGACCAGTGTGTGTTGCCAGTGATGACATACGGAATTGAGACATGGTCGCTTACTATGGGCCTCATAAGAAGGCTCAAGGTCACCCAAAGGGCAATGGAGCGTGCTATGCTCGGAGTTTCTCTGCGTGATCGAATCAGAAACGAGGAGATCCGTAAGAGAACCAAAGTAACCGACATAGCTCTCAGAATTGCTAAACTTAAGTGGCAGTGGGCGGGGCACATTGCTCGTAGAACAGATGGCCGTTGGGGTAGTAAAGTTCTCGAGTGGCGACCACGCACCGGAAAGCGTTGTGTAGGCCTACCTTGGTGAAAATGTCAAACAAATAATAAAGTTTTTCAATAATATTTTACTGCATGAACTAAATTGTTCCCCTTATGGAATTTCAAAAAAACGTACTCGCTTTGTTTATCTCGTGTTCAACTTTTAAAAATAAAAATCCAGAAATATAGTCCATCAATCATTATCATCATTTCAGCCGAAAAAGTGCACTACTGGACAAAGCCGGGGAGGATTTCCAGCAATGTCGCTGAATAATTATGACTTAACTTATGACGCCTTGTTATTTTATTACTAAAATAGGTACCTACATACTGTTTTTGCCAGATGATAAAAACTGGCCAAGTGCGAGTCGGACTCGCGCACTGACCGTTACCTACCACCACACCTCCCCGCACGAGTAAAACAATAAACCTATTTATTTCAATCAAAAGATATCAACTCAAATCTAACGATAGAAAAAGTGTGTTTCAATTTATATATTTCATTTGATTTGTTTACATCAGATAGCAAAGTACAAAGTGCAGACGCATATTATACATAAAATCGGCCAAGTGCTAGTTGGGCTCGCGCAGTCAGAGTTCCGTATCAAAATATCTTCATAAATCAACTTGATAGGTAGATCCTACTAGTTGTAACTGGTTTTTTCACATTTCAGAAAAATCACGTTTTTTGTATTGGGATCATTTAATTTTTTTATTTGTTAAATTACTTAGTCTGCGAAAATTTCAACTGTCTGCCTATGACGTTTCATCAATTACAGCCCGCTGACAGGCAGACAGCGGAGGCTCAGTAATAGGGTCCCGTTGTTCACGGAACTCCAAAAACTAACACAATTATAAAACATAAATACTACACCTGGAATGAAATTATAAATCACTTGTTATAATTGGCATGAGGTGTCATAAGTTATGCATTGGTAGTAGTGATCGGCAAGCACCCACGGAATCTCCGGAACACCACACCCTAACAATTCCCCACTGGTGAAGGATTCCAGCTGCACAGTCGGAACTCGCATTACAAACGGCGCGACTCCAACGGCGTTACCCTCAAGGCGTACTTTGTCTTCCATCAGATCTGTTGTGGTGATGGAGTAGGAACAGAGTGGTGGGTGGGTCCTGTCGGCGTGGTACCCCACTTCTTGTTATTCGAACGAATTCGCGTCTTACTCTTATTCTAGACGGTAACGAACCCGTCATCGCCCACTCTGTTGGTAGTCGTAGTAGTTATTGGTAGCATACAAAATAAAACCGTAAAAAACCACGTTTCTTGTATCCTAATTATTTTATTATTATTATTTGTTATTAAATCTACAACACTTAAAATATATATGAAAAACTTCATCAAGCTACCTATTACGGTTCAGAAGATACAGCCTTTTAAAGTACGGACGGATGGAACCATAAAAAGTAACACATATGACTCTACTACCCTATTTTAGTAGGAAAGCTGTTTACTGAATATTATTATGTATATCAAATAAATTTAAGTTTACGAAATTTTCCTCCACTCAAAGGTTGACTAAAAGAGATCGTTTTTTAGGAATCAATCAATCAATCAAAATCAAAATAATTTATTTTTAAATAGGTGCTTACGAGATCTATTTTATTTACATTTCTTAAATTCAAATTATGCCTGTCACTGTTTTTAGGAAATAAATGTAAATTTTGACGAACGTGCATAATATCTATCTATATATATATATATAAATGATGAATTGCTGTTCGTTAGTCTCGCTAAAACTCGAGAACGGCTGCACCGATTTGGCTAATTTTGGTATTGAATTATTTGTGGAAGTCCAGAGAAGGTTTAAAAGGTGAATAAATATGAAAACGCTCGAAATTAAATAAAAAAAAATAATTTTGGTTGACTTCACCACACAACCTTCGAGTTTTGATACATACACTAAAGTATATTTTTTTGCTGTTTGTTTGTCTCGCTAGAACTCGAGAACGGCTGGACCGATATGGCTAATTTTGGTATTGAATTATTTGTGGAAGTCCAGAGAAGGTTTAAAAGGTGAATAAATATGAAAATGCTCGGAATTAAATAAAAAAAAATAATTTTGGTTGACTTCACACACAACCTTCGAGTTTTTATACATACACTTAAGTATATTTTTAGCTGTTCGTTTGTCTCGCTAAAACTCAAGAACGTCTGGACCGATTTGGCTAATTTTGGTATTGAATTATTTGTGGAAGTCCAGAGAAGGTTTAAAAGGTGAATAAAAAAAAACGCTCGGAATTAAATTAAAAAAAAAAATTTTGGTTGACATCACACACACCCTTCGAGTTTTTATACATACACTTAAGTATATTTTTTTGCTGTTCGTTAGTCTCGCTAAAACTCGAGAACGGCTGGACCGATTTGGCTAATTTTGGTATTGAATTATTTGTGGAAGTCCAAAGAAGGTTTAAAAGATGAATAAATATGAAAATGCTCGGAGTTAAATAAAAAAAAAACAAAAATAAAAAATCAGTCAAAAAGTAATTGGTTTTAGGGTAGGGTAGTGTAGTGTAGGTGTAGGGTAGTGTAGGGTAGGGTAGGGTAGGGTTGGGTAGTGTAGTATAGGGTTGGGTAGGGTAGTGTAGTGTAGTGTAGTGTACGGTAGGGTAGTGTAGAGTAGTGTATATAGGGTAGGTTAGGGTAGTTTAGTGTTGGGTAGGGTAGTGTATGCTAGGGTAGTGTAGTGTAGGGTGTTGTAGTGTTGGGTAGGGAAGTGTAGGGTAGGGTAGTGTAGTGTAGAGTAGGGTAGTGTAGAGATGGGTAGTGTAGTGTAGGGTAGGGTAGTGTAGGGTAGTGTACGGTAGGGTAGTGTAGAGTAGTGTATGTAGGGTAGTTTAGGGTAGTGTAGAGATGGGTAGTGTAGTGTAGGGTAGGGTAGGGTAGGGTAATGTAGTGTAGGTTAGGGCAGTGTAGTGTATTGTAAGGTGGAACGAAGTTCGCCGGGACAGCTAGTTTTCATATAAAAATTGACCAGCAACAGTTAAAATATTGATTTCTTTAAATTTATTTTTTAACGACTCACGTGATTGCATCTGATAGATTGCGCGGAAAGCTCTTTTCTGCAAGATGAAAATAGTTTCTATATCAGCCGCATATAATGCCATAAGACATTATACTATGGAATTAACTAAAATACACTAGTCTCGCTCGCAGTACCTACATCCGTTAACTGTCTTATTTTCCTTAAGGCATAAGCAGCTGAACTAACCCTTCGCGCTAAAGTTTCAATGTGTGGTCCCCATTGAAGTGAAACATCCAAAGTTATACCAAGGAACACCGTAGTATTTACAAATTCTAATTTATTACTGTCGAACATTACATTATGATTTACCTTTTTTTACATTAGGCAAACAGAATTTTATACATTTTGGTTTTTTAGCATTTAATAACAAGTTGTTTACAGTAAACCAGTTCAGTATCTTTGAAAGAGTGTTGTTTACTTCGTCAATTTCGTTTTCTTTCCTATTCACTTTAAAAATAAGATAAGTATCATCCGCAAACAACACAATATTTGACAGATGTTGCACCATAAAAGCCAAATCGTTTACGTAAACAAGGAAAAGAAAAGGCCCTAATATGGAACCCTGGGGCACACCCATTTTCACTATAGATCCAGATGATATTTGGTGTTCAACACAATCAAATGCCTTAGATAAATCACAAAACACTCCAATTGCATTCTGCGATTCCTTAAAGGCATCATAGATGTTGCGAATAAGTGCTACTCCTGCATTGGTTGTTGATCGACCTTTAGTAAAACCAAATTGTTGGTTATGCATTAGTTTGTTTTCTGTAAAATATTGTAGCATTTGGTTAAGCATAACCTTTTTCAACACTTTACTGAGAACTGGCAGCACAGAAACTGGTCTGTAGTTGCCCGGATCAGTTTTTGAACCAGATTTATATAAAGGTATCACTTTACTAAGCTTCATGAGATCTGGAAAGACGCCACTATCAATGCTAATATTTAAAAGACAAGCTAAATATGGCGCTACCGTATCGATTACATTACTAATCAAGCTTACCGATAATCCCCAGAGGTCTTCGGTTCTTTTCACTTTAAGAGTTTTAAAAGTTTTTACAATAGTTTGTGGTTCAATTACTCTGAAGGAGAATTTTTGATCACAAATACTAACATTATCCTTTAGCAACCTTTGAGCATACATAGGTGATGAATTTAGGGCTTCAGTAGTCTTAAGTGGAATATTTGTGAAAAAAGTTTCGAATTCTTTGGCTACATCGGCATTCGAACTAATTTTATCTTGATCTGATTGCAAAATATATTCTTTGTCGCGAGGTTTGACTTTACCTGTTTCTTTGCTAATAATATTCCAAACAGTTTGTATTTTATTATCTGACAATTTTATTTTTCTAGCTAATTAGATTTCGTTACGCGGCAAACCTGTTTAAAAATTTTTGAATAGTTTCATATAATTTCTAAAGGTCTCATCAAAAGTGTAAGTTTTTTTGTCATAAAGGTCAAACAAAGTTTGGCGACTTTTAGGTATACCTATAGTAGCCCATAAACTGAATTTAAATTTGATGTTACTAATTGTGGACTTAGACTTAAAAATACTTTGGAATTCCTTATCCAGTACTGTAAAAAAATCATTGTAAAAACTGTTCGCTTGCACTTCATTATCAAAGTCTGGTATAGGAAGTTTTTTATCTAGCACTTTTTTAAACTTTTCTGTTCGACTAACAGTGACCGGTCTCGTTTCAATTTTGATTTGTTCTGCAGTAATACATACGGAAAAGCTAGCCATTACTCCGATATTATCTGACCTCAAACAATTAAAAACCTGTTTATTTAAATAACTGCAATTACAAAATATGTTATCTATACATGTGGCAGAGGTCTTTGTTATTCTTGTGGGTTTCAGAAATATATAATCTAAATCAAATGACTTGAAGAGACAAGTAATTCTAGTCCTCAAGGACTTTTTTTGAAATCGCCGCATACTATAACCGATTTACGGCTTTTACTAACAAAATTCAATACGTCCTCCATTGCCGATTCGAAGCCAGCAAAGTTATCGTCATATGGGGGCCTATACACGCAAACAATGATGTGATTCTCTAGCTCTACACAAGATAATTCCACAGTTTTTTCAATCGAAAGGCCAACAATGTCCTTCCGTTCTTTAATCTTAATCGCTTTTCTATTCATTGATTTTTTTTTAAACTGCGTGTTGTGCAGTAATGTTTTTAATATGTTTAATGTTTAGTTTATTTCATTTTTTTAATACTTGAAAATGCCCTGCTGCCCAAAGGAATACTAGTATCTTTAATGACTAACTTGAGTTACTTACTCAGACAGTTATCCATCAGTAATAATAATAGCCGCCCTTATTGCGTCCCTGTGCCCCCGCTGCCGTCCCGCGCCCTGCGCCGCCGTTTCGTGTTATTGGGAATTTATGTCGGCAAGGCCGCGTTCACACTTTTACTCACCTGAATTTATTTTGTTTTTATGAATAAAGGTTTATTTAATACATATGTATTTATTGTGTGATTAGGAAATTTCGTATTTTAACATTTTGAAAGAAAAGGACAAACATACGTTCTAATTTTGTAAATTAAATATCCAAATACGTAATAGTGTATTTAATACATCCACAACTAAAAAATCCAAGTAATTACAATAGTGTATATTTTTCATTCATATAATATTTAAAGGTGTAGAAATTTTTTTTCATTATTTATTGACCATAAAATTGCAAATCATACTTGTATTTTTATTATGAAGTATAAAAAATTGTCGTAGCGTAGGCAGGCCTCCACACACGGTGGACTGATGACCTGGTGAAGGTCGCGGGAAGCCGCTGGATGCGCAGCGAAAGACCCATCGTCGTAGAAATCCTTGGGTAAGGCCTTTGTCCAGCAGTAGACGTCCTTCGGCTGATATGATGAAAAAACTGATTAAAGGTCTACTTAAGTTAAAATTAATTAAGGATTTTTTTAAGTCATCTGGTATCAAAAATTAAAAAACACGCTACTTAGTAGCAAAGAAAAGAAAAGAATTAGAATCGATGAAAAATTTACGAATAATCTGGGCTTGTATGGAAGGTACCTTATTCCGATTTTTTCTAGAATAAAAAAAACCTACCCAGTGTCTACTACCTTATTAAGTTTTAGTAACTTACAAAGTTTCATTGAAATCGTTACAGCCATTTTTGAGATAAAATAACTAACAACGTTATAGGCCGTTTCAAGTTATAGCAAACCGCAAAGTCTTATAGCAATCGTAATAGCTTTTTGTGAGAAAAGAAAAAGTTCTACACACAAATCTAGCGACACCTTGCACTCCAAAATCCATCAAGCCGTTGAGTTCAGCCAAAGAAAAAGACATACATACATCCAAAAATGTTTCCCCTCCTTTTTAGGCAGTCGGGTAAGAATAGGAACGTTATTTAACTTGAATTCAAAATTTATTTAACGTTTCATATTTATGTATAATTTATCTAATTAGTGTGAACAGGCCCTACAGCAGGGGCGTTGCACCGAATAGATCCGCCGCTATCAATTGTATATGTGTGAGTGTGTGTGTGTGGGTGTGTGTGCGTTGATGTCACTTATGCGTATACGGTTGATGCCAAAATGTGATGAAAAAGAATCAGTTTCGGTTGTTTATTTAATTAATTTTGGTCGTTCTAAAAAGTTTTCCTTTTTAAATGTTGTAGTTTTGATTCATTTAAAATAAAATGTTTTATATAAGTAGGTAAATATTTTAATTTCAAACAAAAGATTTTTGTTACAAATGTAACACAATACCAAATTACGTTTGTACTAATATATTATATACTTTGACCAAGTACCATTGCTTTCAAGACATTTTCACGTTATGAGGATAAATAAATTATTATGAAATATTTTTGCTAGGACTTCGGAGTTGGAGTGTACTGAGTGAGGTTTTGTGTTAGCTTCTACAAGTTTTACATAATTTAAACTAATAAACTTATTCAGCATAAGATTAATTTCATTAATTACGTAAGTAGGTAATTGTTTCTTCAAAATATTTGATTAAAACGGTTTTGTTTTTCTTAGTTAGCCAGCCAACCTTTTTGTTAATTTAATATTAGGTTAATAATAAATTACTTATTTTCATAAAAAAAGCACCTACTCAATGTAATTTTTTTTGTGTGAGAAAAAAGTTAATATACATATGTACGTATTTGTCGTTGTAAGAGAGATACAAGCCGTGATAATATTAATTAATTGTGAATATCCTAAATTAAACTAATCCTGCGAAACGGGGAATTCACTAGACCTAGAGGCGGATGGTTAGGTTCAGAAGGCCAAGGCTCGGCTCTTACCTACATCATAGTCTTCGTTGGTTTTGACAGGAGATGAGAAACTTTTGGCTTTAACTATGTTATCTACTGCGGCACATGTAACAACTTACAGTTTAACTGCAATTGACCTTCAGTATCATACAAGAAAATCATTTGCTTTTTGCTCAATCATTGGAATACAAGTTTAAATACATAATAGGGTTTTTTTAAAAAAAATCCGTCCAGGTCTTCTCAACATAACAATATTTCAAATACTTAGAACATCAAAAATCATATATCGAATTCAATTAAACTAGTTACTGATCCCTCCAGATACCAATTATTAGTAATCAACTTCAAAACTAAAGCCACACGCTGTATACGTTCACCTTGTTCTGGCGAACGACACATTGGCATGGCAACGCATACATTTGCGGTTGTGTGTGTGTGTTGTTACTAGAGATGTTTCAAATATTCGGTTATAACTCTTAGATTATCGTTTACGAAATTTTTTAAATCCATTAAAATCAACTATATTGCAAACTGTCGAATAAATAATTACTTGTACTGGCATGGGTAGATAAAGTCAAGAAAATATTGTATACTCATGTCATGAATCGTTTAGTACCTATCTAAATTTCTCACTGTTCTATCGAGCACTAAACACTAAAAAAAAATATGTGGTAAAAACTATCAAGACGTTACACTGTCGCTTTGTGCACCCTATTACTGAGCCTACACCGTCCGTTCGTCCGCCTACCCGTCTGTCTTTAAAGAGCTGTATCTTCTAAACCGTAATAGGAGGCCAGATGTGTTGTTATGGCGATTATTGCAAAAATAAATAAAGCTGAAAAAAAAGGTTCAAGGATTTGAGAATTTTATAGTTTTTGTTTTTGCTCTTTGTAAAAACATTAATACATACAGGCATTACATACTTTGTATGATTATAGTGCAAACTACAGAAAAACCAGCCAGTATGAATCGTACTCACCGTAAGGATCCCGAAGTAAATGAAAGAAAAAATATCGTGATGTCTTCATATTTAATAAACACTTAGGTAATGTATTGTTTGGTGAAATGAAACCCTCGATGCGCGAGTCCAAATCTCACTTGGCCGGTTTTGTTTTTCAATTGAGCTAATCGACTACAATATTCGTTGACTAGTCAGCACATCTCTAGAGTAGAGCATGGGTATATTGTCACTGTGTTAGTGTTTTATAATCTACAGTTGAATATAGAGCATGATATACCGGCTTAAACTCGGTTAATACTATTTAATAGTTTAGTATGGATGATACACATAATATAAAAAATAGGTATATCAACTGACGCACTCAGTATGTATATAACTTAAGTAAAATCAACTGAGTACATAAATGTGTTTTAGGCAGATACTTCATTGACGTAATTTATTCACACATATTTTCAAAACGTTACAGAAAGCTTGATAAATGATAAGTTGATAACAGAAAAGATTGATTATTGATACGTATTATAAATTCTTCTGTTTTGAACTTATTAAAAAAAAACACTCCGGGACTGCCTACAGAAGTGAAATTTTTTTACAGTTTCATAAGTTTTGGACCCTGCAAATTTTCCTGGTAAGGTGACAGTGATGGTAACGGTAACAGTGTCGCGAGTTCAATGTTTTTTTCCCATCTCAAAACTGTTTTATAAGTTACGACCCTGCAGATTTTCCTGGTAAGGTGACAGTGATAATAACGGTAACAGTGTCGCGAGTACAATGTTTTATTCCCATCTCAAAAATGCCCAACGCGCCTAAAGAAGTTTTCACATAAAAAAAAAACTTGCTTTATAAACATCATGTAAACGAGGCCACTTTTTTCCCTGTTTTTATCAACATAAATTGCTAAAAATGTACAATTCTCTGAAGTTGGAGCCCAAATCTACATTAATGATAAAGATGACCGTGAGTGATCCGTTTAACAGTTGGATTTTATATTCAGGATAGTTTTATCTCAAGTCAAAGTTAACTAGCTCTCATCCCAAAATAACCTCCGATTCGTTTTTGACTGTCCTGACACACCCTGGACACTTCATACAACGGGTCAGAAATGACATTTAAAAAAACGAATGACTGAAATGGCGGCGAAATCCTAAACGTTCGACAACCAAACTGTAACCAATCTGTATCAATCTGGGTGACGAGGGGGTGAGGCCATGGAGTGTCCATAGTCCATACTGTATGTTAGTATACTAATATATTATATACTTTGGTCCTGGTCTGTCCCGGTGGTTCAGTGGTCAGCGCTCCTGCCTGCTGGGCCGAAAGTCGTTGGTTTGATTCCCACTTACAAACATGGGTGTGACAAATATATGATATTTAAACGAATATTTTTTTTTATTCACAATTGGTAAACCCTTGACAACATGTCACCTGGTGGTAAGTGACGATGTTGCCGAAGATGGAAGCGGGCTTACCAAGATTCCTCAACGCAATGGGGGACTGGCTATCTTATCTTCATGCTGGAACACATCAAAGATATCAACATTGATATTTGGCGGCAAGACTTAGATAAGATGTTGGTACCTAGCCAGGCGGGCTTAGAAAATGCCCTACCAACCACCAACCAAACCGAGTCTTACAATTGACCCCGCCGGGAACCGAACCCGCGACCTCCTGTGTAAAGCCAATGAACTTTGTCTCTGAGCTACGGAGGCGGTTAAAATTAAAATATAAAAGTAAGTAATAAAATATTAGTAATGTTTGTCAGTTTCTGGTTCCCATAGTTATCTAGTTGTGACCAGATGACCGTGTGTGATTTTACCCTGGATGTTATTATTAGAGTAGTTACTTACCCTTCCCTCCCTTTGTAACCCGTATCGGGGTAAGAAATTCTTCGTTTCGTTACTTGCGCAGCACATTCAATCAACTTATCAAAGTATTGATTCAAAAGTTGTTTACTAAATTCATGTACCTACCTACGACGTATTTTATTATTGTACCTACTTCTATAGAAAGTCAACGCACGAGATGGAATCTACCAGGAAACCTGAGCCTATGATATTCAAATGGTAAGCCTTTGTGGCATCATCTCACCTGATGGTAAAAGTTGGTAAGTGATGATGATACCGAATATGGAAGCGGGTTTACCACATAAATCGGAATAAGGGCTCAGGTACTAAGATTCCCAAAGGTATTCGGTCGTCGTGGAAAGCCTTGGGGAGGCCTTTGTCCAGCAGTGGACGTCTTTCTTTTGATAATGGCGTACTGGATTCTTCATGCTGGAATACATCAATAACGCTAACAATAACCTTATGGCTGCGGGCCTACGGCAAAGAGCAAAAAATATTAATCACGACAGTAAATGCTGGCCTACGACAAAGAGCAAAAAATATTACTCACTACAGAAAATGCGGGCCAACGACAAAGAGCAAAAAATATTACTCACTACAGTAAATGCGGGCCTACGACAAAGAGTTAAAAATATTACTCACTACAGTAAATGCGGGCCTACGACAAAGAGCAAAAAATATTACTCACTACAGTAAATGCGGGCCTACGACAAAGAGCAAAAAATATTACTCACTACAGTAAATGCGGGCCTACGACAAAGAGTTAACAATATTACTCACTACAGTAAATGCGGGCCTACGACAAAGAGCAAAAAATATTACTTACTACAGTAAATGCTGGCCTACGACAAAGAGCAAAAAATATTACTTACTATAGTAAATGCGGGCCTACGGCAAAGAGCAAAAAATATTACTTACTATAGTAAATGCGGGCCTACGGCAAAGAGCAAAAAATATTACTTACTATAGTAAATGCGGGCCTACGGCAAAGAGCAAAAAATATTACTTACTACAGTAAATGCTGGCCTACGACAAAGAGCAAAAAATATTACTCACTACAGTAAATGCGGGCCTACGACAAAGAGCAAAAAATATTACTCACTACAGTAAATGCGGGCCTACGACAAAGAGTTAACAATATTACTCACTACAGTAAATGCGGGCCTACGACAAAGAGCAAAAAATATTACTCACTACAGTAAATGCGGGCCTACGACAAAGAGTTAAAAATATTACTTACTACAGTAAATGCGGGCCTACGACAAAGAGTTAAAAATATTACTTACTACAGTAAATGCGGGCCTACGACAAAGAGTTAAAAATATTACTTACTACAGTAAATGCGGGCCTACGGCAAAGAGCAAAGAATATTACTTTAAAAAGTACATATACGGTGTCATTTCTTTGACCGCATCAGTAAGCCTATCGCACTATATATCTGTTTCTCTTTAATTACAAGACTTATTGTTAGATAAATAAGAATAACTAATAATAATACTATAACTAATAAATAATAAGGAATAACTCCTACTGCTTGAATTAAATGTTCGTACGGGGTGGTGGCATATCGGAAGCCGGGTCGTTCCTTTCCCTCTGATACTCGTATAGCCGAGGGGAGCGATGGCCGATTCACGCGTTATACTGGTGACCGGGTGCTGTCCGTGTGAACTGGCCTACTCTTGTCAAAAGCATTAATGTTATGACTAATTCAGTAATTTAAATGTGTAACTTCTCTGTGTGCGTGCCCTATAACTTCTAGTGTCTCTTATTGTTTTCATGTTCTAACGACATTATTTTTAATATATCAATGATGTTAATTGATGTCATTAACTAATGATTACATTTGTTTTTAATTTTTTTGAAACATTGACATTATGTAATTCAAGTATTTTTTATGACCATCAGTAACAGTGTAACTTTACACTTACTTTAAATAAACATTTTAGAAATTTTCAATTAAACTTGTTCTTGTGACACTCAGGGCACCAAAACCACTCTAACGACACCTCACACTTCAAAATCCATCAAGCCGTTTAAGCTAAAGGCTCATCCAAAAAAACAGAGATACATAAATCTAAAAACAAAAACCCGTTTATTGATATACATTTTAGCTTTATGTCACCATGAATGCAACTTTTTTATTTATTATTCGTATTATATAATTATATATATAAAACAAAGTCGGGTTATTTACACCATTTATAACTCAAGAACGGCTGGACCGATTTTCATGATTTTTGATTTGTTGGATTTGTCTGGACCCCGAATAGCAGAATAATTATTAAAAAATGTAGGAAAAAAAAAGAAAATTACTTTCCCTTACATTACCACCCATACATGTGTAGTGTAGTGTGGAGTTTGTGAGGTGGTACGAAGTTTGCCGGGACAGCTAGTTTTCATTATTTTATAATTGCTCGTCTGGGCAGTAAGAAGGCAGACCTTCCACTCGGTGGACTGATGACCTGGCGAAGGTCGCGGGAAGTCGCTGGATGCGCGCAGCGCAGGTCCTGTCCTTGTGCAAATCTTTTGGGGAGTCCTTTGTCCAGCAGTGGACGTTTTCGGCTGATATCATGATGATTAATTTGTTTTCGAATTCACCACGTGACTTATTTTGCTAAAGAACAATAGGTGTACTTATATTATTTATAATTGTTTAACTATATTATTATTATATTTTTTATATTGATGGGACATAACAGAAGTTGTTGTTATTGGAGTTGTTTACAGGCGGCGGTAACCCCTTCCCATCAGGTGGGCCGTGGGTCTTTGCTACCTAATAAACGGGCCAAGCGAGAGTCGGACTTGCGCACCAAAGGGTTCCGTACCACCATAAATTATAATTTCTCCGCCCTGTTCCCAATTATTATTTGGGGTCGGCGCAACATGTTTTTCTCTTCTATTCTTCCCTACTAGCGGTCATATTAACATTCACTTCTTCTTACTCTTATCATCTTCCGTCAATCTATCTTTTCAAGACGAAAATGAATAGGCACTATTTGAGCTTGCGTGTTACATCCTCGGCTGCATCGGCACTTACCATCAGGTGAGGTGCAGCCAAACGCACTCAAATTATAAATAAAAAGATCTTTGCTCTTCCTCTACCTTTATACCCATCCACATTACAATGTGTTATGGATATATTAAATAAACAGACATCAACGAAACCGATAGTTTTTTTTCCGTTCATTCAGTTCGGGATTCTTAGCGCTAGTACGACGCACAGTTAGGCGATGTTAAAAAAGGAGGTTATTATTTCAACCTGTTGGTATGTAGTATTGTTGGAATTACACCAATTCGTATAAGTTAGTCTGTGTCGGCTTCTATGTTTTGTTTTGTTTTCTGTACTTGTGCCAAATTTCATAAGCGTATGTCTTTATGTTTGTTTGTATGTATGTGTATTTACGTATTTTTCACAAGCTAGAAGTCAAAATGCAATAATTCAATATTTATTTTTTAATGCATTAAGTATCTTTCAACCTAGGACACAGTGCAAGTGTCATTAAAATCGGTTCAGTAGTTTTCAGGATATGGGCTGTTATGTGTGTACCAATCACTGGAAAAAAACGACATCGGTTTAACGTCACAATTTTATGATGGAAGTTGGTTGTTCCTAACGTTCTTAGCTTTGTCATTTTTTTTCTTATAAATCCGTCTTCATAACACATATTCTGATAAAAATTTCCATCGGGTACATATTACGGTTCAAAAGTTACAGACGTACGGACAGCGTAGGCTAGTAAGGGTCCAGTTACTTTTCGATGTGAAACCCCAAAAAACAGACTTGCAGTGTTTTCGAAACAATTTTATCCAACAGACAGTCCACAAAATTGGTGTTTGTACCATACCTACCAACTACTTAATAGATAGGTACCTAGAAATAGGGAAATTACTTTTAAACATCTCACACAAAATGTCGGCGGTGAATTGAGAGTCCTATTCTGGATTATATCGCGCCAGCGGTATTTAAACTTGGGCGCCCGCCAGACACCAAAGTATTTTTGCTATAATTATAGTGTTAAGGTGATGCAGGTTTGATGAATTCGTTTAATCATACTCGTGAATCCCCATTACTCAAGGGCACAATTCCAATTTTCCTGGTCAATCGTAGGCCTATCCGAATATCAAAGAGATAGACAAAGACGCTGCTGATTTTCCAATATTAAAAATTTATTACATTTTGATATTTTTTATTTCCTAACTTATTTACTTAATGTATGATAATTAGACAACTTATTAAAATATGTAGTGTGCTCAGATTAAAAATAATTTATTTTATTTTTGATCTGAGGTAATATGCATGAAATTAACTCGCCCGCCACTTAATCAAAAAGCCCTCCCCGCAGCGCCCCCTTCCTAAAAGTTATATTTTTTTAATTAATAAATATATAAATAAAATTTCCTGGGTGAAGAATTTAGTTAACAGTGAGTGTCTCTTTCCAACATAAATGTTGTTATTCAATAACATTTCTGAGTCTGAAAAGGTAGAATTTTTCAGACGTACGTACCAAACCAACACAACACAACACATAATATTATTATAATGTTAATTTTTTGTACAATAATCTCAAGGTTATTTATTTATTACATATATAAAATTAATAGAATTACTTACATTCATAAATTCTCAAGTAATGAGTAGAAGAAGAAAAAAGTAAAAGAAGAACGAGAAGTAAGGAGTAAGAACCTGGTACAACAAATTGTTTCAAGCTTAAACAGTCAAGACGCGTCTTTAAGAAACTTGCGAAAATTGTTAACCAATTCGTTGATATTGAAATATGGTGACAATACACTGTGACGCAAAGTTCTTTTGTAGTGATTGTGCATTCAGCTTGCCGCTTATTTGTTAACCTTCTGACAATGGCAAAAAAACCGGCCAAGAGCGAGTCGGAATAGCACTCCGAGGGGTTCTGTACCACCACACCTCTCCACACAACTACATAGTATACTGACAATGATACCTATTCACATTACAAACAAAATACTTCAACGCGAGCGACAGCACAAATATGCTTTATTGGCCATTTAGTTTGGACTCCTTAGCGCTACTTATACTTGGCCAATTTTTATTATTTATTGTTCAACTTGAATATTAGCACTATAATCACACCAAGTTTCACGCTTGTATGAATTACCTTTTTTACGATAGAGATAAATCAAACTTCTAAAGACTTGTAAAAAACACGTTTTTTGTATGGAGACGCCCTTATTTTTTCACTTTTCCAAATTTTTTAGTATTTATTGTTCAAAGCACCAATAGAAATACACTTTATGTGAAAATTTTAACAGTCTACCTATTATGGTCCATGAAATACAGCCCGCTGACAGACGGACGGACAGCGGAGCTTAGTAATAGGCCGTTGGGAGTATGAAACCCTTAAAAATGTAAAAAATCGTAGTAGGTGTATATATACTAAAACCCAGTAGCAGTAAATTCCTCCTTAGCATCTAGGCTATAGAGCGGGCTATGTTCGGAGTTTCCTTACGCGATCGAATCAAAAAAGGGGAAAGGAAAACCAAGGTAACCGGGAAGCTCACAGAATCGCTAAACTTAAGTGGCAGTGGGCGAGGCAAATAGCTCGTAAAACAGATGGCCGTTGGAACAGTAAAGTTCTCGAGTGGCAACAGCACACGAGAAGACGTAGCAGGGCTGCGCAAGACGAATTTATATTCAGTTAGTTTCTTAAAAATAAAAAAAATATAGACGCAATAAGATCTGGCAATTACGTTTTATCATTACTTGGATGCAACAATTTTTTTTTACAGTACCTAAGGAGTTTTAATAGCATGCAAGCTGTTAACGGTAGGCTCTACCCATGAAAACAGAGTCATTCCTTTTCTGAAATATCATTTCTGGCCCGTTGTATGAAGTGTCCAGGGTGTGGTAGGGTAGAGTAGAGCCTACCTTTTACGGCTTGCACGCTCCAAAAACATTCCATATATCTAAAATCAATGTATTATATCAATTCAAGAAAACAAGAAGAATTTACAATTCATCACAAAAACATATCAAAAGAAATAATAATACAAATCTAAGCTATATTAACCAGAATACGGGCACGCGTCGGTTACTTATTTGAAAGCAATTTTAGTGCGCCCCCCCTTCATTTAGGATGGGGCAGGGACGTACTCGGAAGCGGTCGTAGCTCAGTGCGACTTGCGTTGTTGGGTCAATCACGCAGGTTAGCCGATCAGAAGCACGGTCATTACTTATTGCCTGGATGGGTTTGACTGGTAGTGGTATTTTTCTCGACCGTTTCCATGCTTTACAAGGCACGTTAGGCTGTTGTTGCTATCACTACAGACTTTACTAACAATAATTTTTAATTATCTTCAAAATATCCGCCCTTGGCTTTGATACATAGCACTAAACGTTTTTCCAATTTTTTGACTATTCTCCGCACCTCTTCAGCGATTTAATACTGGTATGCCTTTCAGCACAGGTCCGTGCCTCCAATTCTTGTCAGATACCTTATAAGCGCCTCAAAAACCTTATGGCAGTGGGGTTCGCCACTAGCCATACAACCTCCACTAACTCGGTCTTTGACCCCGCGTGTGGTGTATGGCCTAACCATCCCGAGTTTGGGAAGAGGCCCGTGCCCCACCCAGGATTGGGGACGTTTAAGGTTGTTAATGTTAACGTTAACTCAGTACGGTAAACCTTTTTTAAATTATTTTGGGTTCCTTCTCGCCATGGGACCTGCGTTAGTCGCAAGTATTTTTTAATGTCTGGTACACTAAATTACCTTTCTTCTTTTATACCTCTATCACTTTATTGTTGACTAGCTGTGCCCGCGACTTCGTCCGCGTAGAGGTTATGAATTTTCCCACGGGAACTCTTGAATTTTCTAGGATAAAACATATCCTATATGTGAACACGGGCTATAAGGAACCACCATACAAAATTTCATCAAAATTGGCTGGGTAGTTTTTGCGTGATGTGCGAACATACAGTTAAGACGGACAAAAATTCCAAAAGTTGTTGTTTTGGCCTCTATATCGTTAGTAATGTCCACCACAGTTATTATTTTCCAAAAATATTTGATGTACAGACACGGCTCCATTACAGTTTTATTATATGTATATAGATTTTTTTATATCTGACCGTTGACCACGACAGAAGGTAAAGGCTTCGGGAGAAAGTATGCACAGCGTGGCTGAACTATTTATATTTTCAGGTGCACGTATGCATGCGTTTCTTTGGGTGAGCCTGGTTGATTTTGGAGTGTGAGGTATAGATTACGTCTTGATCCCCAGAGTGTCATGTCGTAATTATTAAACAGTTAGTTTATTTCATTTACGTTGAACTAAAAATAATTAACTCTACAATGTTATATGCGTTAATTACCTAAGCCCAATTAATTTCTCTTGCACCTGAATCCGCTCCTGTGCCTCCCCCTCCCAAAGCGCCTACCCCAATTCCACAGGGTTGCCAACGTGCCCGTTTTATTTATATACCATCACTTTAATTAACTATTTATGATTTAACATTATTATGTTTTTAATTCTAAGCCGTGTTATTGTATGCTTGATGTTAAGGTACCTAATAATAATTTCGGTTTATTAGGAAATGGTATGTGATTGGATGAGAAGGGTTTAATGAGGTGTAGTATAGAAAAACTATGGAATGTCGACACAAGGTGTCAAGAACCCTTAATATCTGGTTAATAAAAACGTAAACTGAACAAAGTTTATCTTTACTTTCCACCAGAAAACTCCACCGACATACAAACTTACGCTACTATGTTATTCTTTTTTCTGTTTTTTTTTTTGGGAAATGTTCAATTTCTTGTGTATAGGATGTTCGTAAGGGATCATCCCCATTTTGTCGACTAGAGCCCAGCCAGTATCGATCAGAGCGAAAATGTGTGCTTTCCAAACGAACCACAGATTACTAAATAGTTACTTCGACCGAACTTCAAAGAAGAAGGAAGCTCTCGAGTCAACTCTTATATCAAAGAATACTAAAAATTACTACTGTCTTATATTTTGCTTATTTTTTTTACCACGCATACATTTTTACAGAGAGCAGTCTGATTTCAATAATTAAATTTTCGTTTATTAACGTGCTTACAATAACTATGTTTTTAAATGAGAAACTACAAACATTTTTTTCAATTGATAAGTCATGCTTCGAGGTTGGTCCCATATAAATTTTATTAAAATAATTTAATTAGCAAAAATCTTGCGGTTGAAATCGGGTTTTAACGTGTTCAGCGTTTCCAACTATTCTATATGTATATTATCGCAGTGGCGGCGGCGACAGCAGAGGTGCGAGTCTAATGCATAAAAACCGGCCAAGTGCGAGTCTGAACCGCACACAAAGGGTTCCGTACCATCACACTAGATGGCGCTAGTTTCTTCATGGTAAAAAAATCACGTTTTTTGTATGGATTCCCCCATATTTTTTCATTTTTTCGTATTTGTTGTTATAGCGGCAACAAAAATAAAATTTCAACTGTCTTGCTATCACGATTCATGAAATACAGCCTAGTGACAGACGGACAGACAGACCGTTTTTACCCTTTGGGTACGGAACCCTAAAAGAAAACATATCTTCACTCCGCTCCGATCTATACTGAGCCTCGAAATCTCCCGATGATTAACTATCTAAATATCTTAAACAACATAACCGTCTTTTCAGGATGAAGTGCTAGCCATCAACGACAAGGTAGTCGTACGGGCCGAGGACCTGCTGAGCTGGGTGTGCACCGGCCGCGAGTGGAACACGGGGCTGCGCGCGGTTTGGCGCGGGGCGTGCGCGCCGCCACACGAAGCGCGCCACACGGCGCCGCTGCACCACACGCGGCTCGACTTCAGCGACGTAGACAGCGAGAAGAGCACTCTTGGTGAGGTTCTTGGCTCTAGCAACCTAATTTAGGATTGGGGATCTAATATAGGACTTGAATCTCGAATTGGACTTTAGACAGGGCACTAAATTTTGGGCTCTGGATGTCATTCATGCACAGAAACCGCACTCAACGCTAGTTAGAGATATAGTGTGGGGCTGGATAAGTATTATCGTCTCAGCTGGAAGATAGTGACCGTTGTATCATATGAAATACGGCGTTTCGTGATCCAAAGATTTCCTTTGGCAGGATTGCTTCTTAGGACCCATGGATGGAATTAAGAAGTGGAGCCACCAGGATTTTTAATATAAATTTTTCGGGGGGGGATACCTTAGCTAAGCTACTAGACCATTAATGAATTCGCCATCCCCAATTTATACGAAAATGATACCAACATTTTCGTATAAATTGGGGATGCCGAATTCATTAATGGTATCATACTAGAGCGTCGGTGGCGTAATGGCTAGGGTCGCCGCCTCCAGTCCGGGAGGTCGTGGTTCGAACCTGCCACGTACCAATGTGATTTCGAATTTAGATTTCATAGTATACGTATATCCGACGCTCTTTCGGTGAAGGAAAACATCGTGAGGAAACCTGCACACGCCTGCAAAGAAACTCGCAGGTTGTGTGTGAAGTCGACCAACCCGCACTGAGCCCGCGTGGTCGACTTAGGCCCGATCGCCCTAATTCAGGGTAGGCTCGAGCCCCTCGGTGGGGACGTATATGAGCCTATATGAATGAATCATACTGTAACCGTTCCGAAATAAAAACATATTATTATAAATTGAAATAAAACCTTTTTTTAAATTCCCTATTTCAAAAGGAAAAAATCCAATATGTATCAACAATTACGAATTTAAAAAAAAAGTTGCTTTATAGAGCCCTGTTATTCGTTCATTTAAAAAAAATATTAAATGTCAAACTAAAATATTTCTAAATTGGAACTCTGACATCGCCGAGGCTAAAAACCCTCCCCCACCTGCATCAAAAATCTGAGTGGCTCCACTTCTTAAAACCATCGGAACACTAAGATGAACTCCTAATATGAGCTGCAGCACACCTAGTGCTTTTTATGCTTTATTGTTTTTATTTTTTAAGTTTTTTACTTTGTTGCCCTAACGCTCCGTACTTGTTACTCCGTAGGTTCTATATTTCATGTTTTCTATTTTTAATTTATCATGCATGTGTGTGAGTCTGCAGATACAAATAAAACAGTTTATCTGTCTATCACATAACTAACTCTGCCAAAGGAAACCTTTGGTTCAGAAAAAGCCGTATTTGATCTTTTATTGTCGTGTACAAACGAAACTAAGATGTCCATTGATGAACACAGAGGGCTCTCCATCCACTCAGCACGATTTTGAACCACATGCATTCAGCGGCTTCCTGCGAGCCGCATCACATCATCAGTCCACCGGGCGGGAGACCGTCCAACACTAGGTCTTCTGCTCCCCATCGGACACCTTGTAATACATGTAAGAGAGAGGAACCGCAACGCAGAACCGGTCGTCGTGGAATCCTTGGGGGAGGCCTATGTCCAGCAGTGGACGTACATCGGCTGATAGATATGATGATGATAAATATAAAGAGAGAGGAGGGAGGACTACAAAAACTAGAAGGGTAGGTGTAACATCTTGAAAATCAGTAACTTTTTGCAACTCTAAAGATGTGAATTAAAAATAACATAGAGAGAGGCCACCGATGACTTTATAAAACTTTATGTGTCACGAAGAGACGCAGATGAGGTATGTCTTTCTAAACCTTGCTAATGCACAGTCGACTCTTGAAAATTCGAGGTGCAATAAGGATAATGATACTTAGTACTAAGTTGAGGCTGATCAAACCTTTTCTTTAAGTCTATTGTATGTTATTGCATACATCTACATCCATAATTACGTTAGACTTTATTTATTTATTTATTCACACTAATAGTATACCAGACTAATTAGGACCTTCAGCTTAGGATCGAATATTTTAGAAGTAAACTGCACCTAGTTCGTGTCTACCATAACCTTCTTTAAACTTTTGTTGAATTGGAAACTATATTTTTTTCCGCCTAACATAATGAAATTAACCAGTTCATTTTCAATATGTTACAGCGATAGACACGGAGGCTCCTGGCGTGGTCGTCTTCTCCTACCCTCGGTATTGCAGATACCGGGCGCTCCTATCGCGTTTGGAAGGGATACAAGCCGACTGGCTTAGAGACTCTTTGGTGGCAGCGCTAGGGGGATACGCTGCGCCTACAAGTAACACCAGGATATTGTACTGTAAGGTAATATCAACTTAATACAAAATGGTTTCCTAGTTTCTTGCCTCCGGTTATTTGGATACCGGGAGTTTCTGTCTTGTCTGGAACGCATAGGCTGGCTGGCTGACAGATCCCTCAGGGGATACGACACGCCTACAAATAACTTAAAAATAGTGATAAGGCCGCCTTTGCGCTTTTTCTATATTAATTTTAAGTTTCCATTTGTATTCTGGTGTGCAATCAAGAATACTTACTTAGTATCATATTTTAATGTATGAATGCCAGAGAAATTCCTCAGTCAATATATTACTTAGCCAGTTAAATAATTAAGTCCTTTCTTCGTTCTGCTTCTTTAGACTCGAAAATGATCCTTGACATCTTGTACGACCACCACGTGATTCGTTGTCAGAAACACGAAGATACTAGGTTGATCACTCATCTATCTTGCTTGCTATGTACTTTAATGTACGATTCGCATCGAAATTTAAGATCTGCTTTGTGTCTATCTCTCTCTTATCGTGTGGCACAATTAACCGTGCTATCCAAGGGAAAGACGGCGCTTTCCTGGGGTTGCACTTAGCATCACCCGCGGTCACGTGTAGGGCCTTTTGCCTTTATTGTAGAATTAGCTGATTTAAAAACCAGCTAGCAGCTAAAGTACTGAGTAAAAAACTGAATAAAACCTGGTCCGGACAGACGGACGGTATGCCCTTACACGATATGTTCCCTTAACAAACAGACAGTTAAGTTTCCTGTTACCAACTGTATGAACCCCCCATAACCTGCCCTGCATTATTTCCAGGACACATTTGAATACCCTCAGCTAGAAGAACACGAATTTGTCTGCAACCACTTAGCGCCCAAGTTGAAAGGCAGGCCTAGAGGGAGACGCAAGCGACCGCCACGCTCTCAATCGCACTCGCCGTCGAGCAGGTCCAGCGACAGTGACGGACAACAGCCGCCCTTTCACGACCCACGGGTATGTTTTTAAAACGTGATATTGAATTCTTGATAGAGTCACTTGGGCAGGTCCTTATTAATTTGGGAATGTAGCGCCAGAGCCGAGAGGCAGACCTAGAGGGGACGCAAGAGATTGCTTCGCTCTCACTCGCACTCACCGTCCCGATCGGGCGACAGTAACTAACAATCGCTGCCTTTTCACGAGCCTTTGAGTAGGTACGCATAAATTGTAGAGACCAAGGTTAAGAACAATGACCACTAGATGCTATCAGCATCATCTTACCTAGGAGATATCCACTGTTGGGCATAGGCCGCCAAATTTTGAGCGCCTGCGGATTTGCTTATGTGATACTGCACTCTCTTTGACCTTTACCTTCATCTACGACTGCTTTCCATAAACTTGTAGAGTTTTTCCACGAGGAAAACCTTCGTAGCCAGTTCAGCAACGAGGTACAAGCGATACATAATCGCTTTACCTGGTATTGGCCATCCAAGAGTATGTCTTCTAAGTTCCGACACGTAGACGCCACTTGAGACCCTTTCGTTAGAAGAATCGCCATAATGTCCCCTCTATTGGAAGCACGGGTCCTTCCAGATTCGGGAAGGTTGTGTTATACTCCACACGCGGGAGCCAGGTATAAATTTGTGGTGGTTGAATGGCGTGTGAGAATGACAAATTGAAAGCGGGACTTGACGTGATTTTATTTAACATATGAGCAGGTATTGATGTTGTTTTTACCTCAACGCTTCGATAGCCGTGGTCGCGAGTACACTCTACCTACACAGTCAGTCTACTCACGACCACGGCTATCGATGCATAGTCGAAACGTTGAGGTAAAAACATCAATACCTGCTCAATGTTCAATAAAATCACGTCAAGTCCCGCTTTCAATTTGTCATTATGAATAATCGTGAAAGTTTAAAGTGTTATATTTACTGTCAGAAGTTTTCAAGCCGCCTACAATGCCTCTTAAAAGACCTAGTGATAGCAACGGCACCAATGGAGTTACGTGCCTTGCGAACACAGAATAAAACTCCAGGGGGAGATTCTATAGAATTCTGTATCTCGTAAATGAACCTACTTAAAGTATTCCTCATGGCGTACTCCTCCGCATAGGTGTCTGTGGGGTGAGTGGGGGCCGCCCTGCCTACGCTACGTCTTCAGGTGCGCGGTCGCCACTCGAGAACTTTACTACCACAACTGCTATCTGTTGTACGAGCTTTATGCCCCGCCCAGTGCCACTTAGTTTAGCGATTTTGTGAGCTATGTCGGTTAGCTTTGTGTACTTGGTCAAGCAACGAATCTCCTCATTTCTGATTAACTAACGTAGGGAATCTCATTGATTTCTAGTTAACTTTTTTGTACTTTAGAGATTGTAAAATAAAGATTGTCCTTGATTTTTAGTACGCTCACTATATTTTTGGTAAGAATGTCTAACCTATGAAATACTTAAGGACTTGTCGACCTGTCAGGATGGAGTTACAAACAAACGACTATCGGGTGGGCTACGGAAAATGTCTACGTGCATATAAATAGCCCACTGACTGCCAACACCACATTTAGGTGCTACGCCGTAGCACCTACACAATATTTTCAACCTCCATCGTATTTCATACCAGTTTTACCTTCTAGCCTCCACAAACTCCGCGTCGGCTATCGCTCCGAAACGGCGCCGACAATAAGAGTGAGCAGGAAGATGACAAACTGCCCCAGAGTGAAGAGGACAGAGCATTCCTTAAGCAGTTGCAGCAGTTCTACTGTGATAGGGGGGAAAACGTACATGTCACCAACTTGAAGGACAGTGAGTATTGAATAAAACCGTTTCTAACTGAAGCATACATCATAGCCTTGAGACAAACTGGGAAAGTTTTGGTGTATCTGTTGAGTCATCTTGGTGACCTCCATTTTAAGTAGTTTTAAGGCGACCGTAGCAAAATAAATAGTACAGCCACTTTACATACTTTTTGGGGTAACATTCAACATCTGGTGTCGTCAGACATACCTACAATCAGCAATTAACAACACACTTAAATAGTAGTGAAGAATAGATATACCTTTTAATATAATACCTAAATGATGAATTTATTAACAATCTGGAGGGTATAAGTTATTAATTTTTTTCTTGAAATAATGACCAATCTTTTTAAATTTACAATTGGTAAGCCCTTGGCATCATCTCACCCAATGGTAAGTGACGACGATGCCGAAGATGGAAGCGGGCTTACCAGGATTCCCCAAGATTTGACGAACCAAGGAGGCACCTTGTCCAGATTTTTATGGTATAACGAACTACATAATATTATGCATCATCATATCAGCCGAAAGACGTCCACTGCTGGACATAGGCCTCCCCCAAGGATTTTCAAGACGACCGGTTCTGCGCTACCCGCATCCAGCGGCTTTCCGCGACCTTCACCAGGTCACGGTCCACCGAGTGGGGGCCCTGTCTACGCTACGTTTTCCGATGCGCGGTCACCAATGGAGAATTTTACTACCCCAACGGCCATCTGTTCTAGGAGCTATGTGCCGCCCCGCCTACTACTACATTCTAAGAGCTATCCTGTATAGTTGGCCGTGTAAGGGTCTAGTAATGCACAATGTTTCATTAAAAGCGTTACAATTATAAACATCCTGGGTTTGTATGGGAGCTAACTATCTCAGATTTTTCCTTGAATAACGACCCTGTGTACTAGACCATATAAAATTATAGAAACGTACAAAGTTTCATTAATTATCCCGGATTAGAATAGGGCCATCCATTTCTTTCCATGGGCGTCGTAAGAGACGATTAAGGGACTAAACTATAGGATCAGCTGCAGGGTGCTTTCCGCGTATTGTGCCACCACATCGCTCACTGCGATCGCTATCCGGCTTGCCAATCGTGGCTATTACGGCAATACCCCTCAACTCGGGAGGAGGCCCATGTCCAGCAGTGGACAACTTTTGGCAGATGTGGTGGTGATTATTATTGGGCGGTGGGACGCCTGCGGGGTACAGGCGGATGTTCAAGTCTCTAAATGGACTCATTACACCCTATTCCCATGGTGGTACAATGGTTACTGTAAACCTGGTGACGTCCCCCCTTCAAACCTTGAGCTACTTCTTCAGTACTCCGTTATGTGACTGATTTCCAGGACGCATAGTTTCTCTTCCCTGATCCTATCGGCGCCGAACCTTAGCCTGCTGTAGAGTACACACTCAGCGAAATTGTGTTGGCTGGTCTCCGGTTCTCCGCAGTTGGGCAGGACGGGTTTATGTTCTTGTCTATTAGGGACATAATATGTCGATGTGATGATAAATTTTCAGTAAATTTGTTAGAGAAGTCTGCGTCCACGCGGCTTTTCTCAGAGACTATTTGGCATGGGTAGGTTTACATATTAATTGTACTTACGTATCGGTTTGACGAATATGAGCTGATATGATGATACATATTAATTAAGCCGACAAAATGGCAGGTATTTAGGTTTTCATCCCCTCTTTACCTATATGGGTATAGGTAAAGAGGGGATGATTTTTTTTTTCGTTTACGTATCCTACCTTGTGGGGTATCTTTGAATGGGTCTTTCAAACTACTGAATGTTTGCTAGAATCATTTTTCTATTCGGAGATCCGTTTGCGAAATACTAAGCTTTAAATTGCCAATTTTTGTTGAAAACTTAGTTTAGGAGTAATAGTCGACAAACTCAAGGTGTGCAGTTGAATCTGTAAAAAGTTCATAGATTTTCCATACAAAATCTTCTATTACCAATTGCAAATATAATATTGTTTTTTAAATATACGTTTATTTTTTGAAAAGACTTACAGAACCCTACTTTGCGCGAGTCCGATTTGCACTTTGCCGGTTTTTTTACTATAATGGCAACCCCAAAATAAATTAATTGTACAGCAGAACAATTTCTCGCGAAAACATACAGTCAACAACACGTAAAAACTACGAAAACTGGCATTTTAAAGGCCGTTATTTAATTCTTGCCGCCAAACATCAATGTTAACAGTATAGATGTGTTCCGTCATGAAGATAAGTAGCCAGCTTCCCATTGCATTGGCGAATTTAAGTTTACTTAAATTTTCGGCATCAAGGTGATATCGAGGGCTTACCAATTGTGGATAAAACAAAACTCATAATGTTTTTTTTTAATTTTCCAGTGTCCCTGCGTTCTCTATACAATTGGGTGAATGCTCGTGGGGGCCATACGGCTGTCAGCGCTGCCCGGGGATGGAGAGGCCTCAATACCTGCCGCCCCGCACGCGCTAGGCACCACTATGAAAGGTGAGACCTTGGCTGTGGGCAGTCGTGTACAGTGTGGTAACCGGCTAAAAGTTACGTACCTACTTAGATTATTAAAGAAGAATTCAAAATAGAAAACAGATGTAAGTATTGTTTATATAAGTTCCTTTGTAGTGTATTCTGTGGCACTGCGACAAAGATATAATCCGCATATCCACAAAAGCGCACGGCGAGATTGTACACGTTGTCATAAATTTGTTCTGAATGAAAGAAAACGTATATCTCATTACTTAATTGACTTATTTGGTTTGTTTTAATAAGCTCAACACTATTATCTATGTACAGTGTTACGTACCTACTTAGATTCATCATCATCAACATATCAGCCGAAGGACGTCCACTGCTGGACATAGCCCTCACCCAAGGATTTCTACTTAGATTATTAAAGAAGAATTCAAAGTACAAAGCAGATGTAAGTATTGTTTAAATAAGTTCCTTTCTAGTGTATTCTGTGGCACTGCGACAAGACATAATCCAATTATAAACGAAAGCGCACGGCGAGATTGTACACGTTGTATTAGATTTGCTCTGTATGAAAGAAAACGTATGTCTTATTACTTAATTGACTTATTTGGTTTGTTTTAATAAGCCCGACACTATTATCTATGTACAGTGTGGTTACGCGCTAAAAGTTACATACCTACTTAGATTATTAAAGAAGAATTTGAATTAAAAACTAGATGTAAGTATTCTTAAATAAGTTCCTTTTTAGTGTATTCTGTGGCACTGCGACAAGATATAATCCGCTTATCCAATCGAAAGCGCACGGCGAGATTGCACACGCTGTCTTAGATTTGCTCTGTATGAAAGAAAACGTATCTCTTAATACTTAATTGACTCATTTGGTTTTTTTTAATAAGCCCGACACTATTATCTATGTACATTGTGGTTACCGGCTAAAAGTTAATTATCTATTATACTTCTTAGATTATTAAAGAAGAATTTGAATTAGAAAATGGATGTAAGTATTGTTCATTTAGGTTCCTTTCTAGTATATTATGTGGCATTGCGACAAGATATAATCCAATTATTCACAAAAGCGCACGGCGAGATTTTACACGTTGTCTTAATTTTGCTCTGTATGAAAGAAAACGTGTATATCATTACTTAATTGACTTATTTGGTTTGTTTTAATAAGCCCGACACTATTATCTATGTACAGTGTAGTAACCGGCTAAAAGTCGTACCTACTTAGATTAATAAAGAACAATTTGTATTAGTAAACAGATGTAAGTATTGTTTAAATAAGTTCCTTTCTAGTGTATTCTGTGGCATTGCAACAAGATGTAGTCCACTTATCCACGAAAGCGCACGGCGAGATTGTACACGATGTCTTAGACTTGCTCTGTATGAAAGAAAACGTATCTCTCATTACTTAATTGACTTATTTGGTTTGTTTTAATAATCCCGAGACTATTATCTGTGTACAGTGTGGTTAACGGCTAAAAGTTACGTAGGTATCTACTTAAATTAATAAAGAAGAATTTGAATTAGAAAACAGATGTAAGTATTGTATAAATAAGTTCCTTTTTTGGGGTATTCTGTAGCAATGCGAAAAAATATAATCCACTTAACCACGAAAGCGCACGGCGAGATTGTACACGTAGTCTTAAATTTGCTCTGTATGAAAGAAAATGTATCTATCATTACATATTTGACTTTTTGGTTTGTTTTAATGAACTAGACACATTATACTTGATGAGGAGGATTTAATGATACATTCTGGAGGTGGAAAGTGGAAGTTTACTTGTTTGTTTTAACGGATTGTATACGTAGCAGGCAATTTGTATGATTCGTCATTGTCTGCTATGGAGTAAAAAAACTTCGGAAAAAACTGAGTCAGACGGGGCTGGCTCCTTTATGCGGAGACACCAGCAACCTGACCTATCCTAACCTAGCTTCCGCTCCGTCTGACTCGTTTTTTTGACGTTTTTTACCTCATAGTATACAAATCGCCTGAGACATATACATCACACTTGTTATAGTTATTTGACTTATTGTGTTCAATGATTTAAAAAAGAACGCTTTGTCTAAGGGCCTGTTGTACCGCCTTTATGTAATTCGTAATTTTGACGTATTATAAATGATGAATCAAAAATCATGCCAATTGAATAAAGGTGGTAAAACAGACCTTTACTTAATAAAAACTACACAAAAACGCACTGAACCTAATTAAAGAAAGAAGTCAATTTAATTATTTTCTACTTCTGCCCGTGATTGCGCTCGCGTGGGAATCGAATATCGCGCGTCAGAATTAGTGTTTTTAACTCAAATATGTCCTATTCTATATCCCTGACATCATATATGTAATGAGTGATAGTTAAATGTATCTTTTACAAATTAAAAAACATGTCACCGCCTTCAAAATAACTATCTGGTGCACAACAAAACTTGAAGGCGAAACTGAAAATTGGAGGGCATTGCAAAATTGGAGGGGCGCCACTTTTAGATCTCGCACCACCTAAAAATTTTGCTACAGCTGCCTCTGTATTATAGTGCTGTCTGTCTGTCGCCTCCAGTACAAGCACGTGTCGTCACGCGACGTCTTAAGGACGTCTCCTTTAGGGTATTTTCCGATATCAAATCTCTATGTGTGTATGGAGTCCAAAACGGCTGGAGTGATTTTGATGAAACTTTGACGAATTATTGTGCAGGAATTTAAATAACAAAAAGCCCTGCAAGCCGCTTGCAGCTCGCGCACTGAGGACCCTCGATATCCACGCGGGCGGAACTAGTAATTTATAAAACTTGAACCCTATTTCATTCTACTAGACGGGTTGCAGACGAATCTGCCTAGCGAAAGCTTACAACCACATCCCATAAAGGCTACCACAACACCCAGGATCAATTGAAACTATTTTAAATACGAGTATATTGCCTTTATTTGAATCGATGGCTTTTACGGATGTCGGGTATGACAATTTCTTTTATGCTCCAAGCCGTTTTCCCCAACGATGGCGTGAAATTGACCTTTCACTTTTTTCAGTTTTACGTTATGGTCTTATAGCTTAGGGAAATAGTACCGACATGAATCGAGCCTTTATTGCTCAAAAAAAATTTTTTCGCGCTATGTATGGAATATCGCCCCTACGTATCTTGCAGATCACTCTTCAATAGACTTAGTGTTTTGCCGCTACCCTCTCTCTGTTGAAATGAAATTTGTATATTTGTACGGACAAATGGCGAACTATTCAAAAGAGCATGTGATGGCAGTATCAGATCTCGCAGAAAAGCTAGTTCTTCAAGAAATTCCCAGGTCATTTGTGTATGATAAAAGTTGCCTGACGATGTGCATTCGCTTATATAACCAAAAACCATATGAAATTAAGGATTTAAACATTAGACAATTTAAAATCAAATTACATAAGTCGCTGAATGACACAAACTGCTATAATATTAAAGTTTTTTTTAAATTTGTAGATTACTTTAGATTAAGATTGACATGATTTTGTATGTTTGTGAATTACTTCGGAGTAAGATTAAAATATTTTGCATGCTATTTTAAAAACTAGCCGAACATGAGTTCTATATATACGTATTTTAAGATCTTTTTATACCATGTTTAAGGCAAATAAATAATTATGAATTATGAATTGACTGAACCCGTGTTTCAGTGGTCAGAGCTCCTGCCTGCTGGGCCGAGGGGCGTGGGTTCGATTCCCACCCAAAACAAACTATCGTGTGACAAATAGGTTCGTTTGCTATATACTTAATCATGACATTATGTGTAAAAGACACTAAGGTTTTACTACCCGTCTACGGCACTACGGAGGGTTGTGAGTTTGGCAGTATATGCATGTGTGTTTGAATGTTCATATGTTTCTTTATAGCTCAGATTTGGCTTAATGATGTGTCATTGTTTTGTATAAATGCTCCGCGTGACATAGTTATTCGTAAATCTAATATTAATGTACCTACCTAGTGTGACTACGGCGTTTTTGCGAATTCTAGTATTTTATTAAAATTATTAATTGATTTTATACGTTCCTATGTATTAAAATCGTATCGTTAACAACCCATAATGTCCACGGCCACGGGTCTCTCCCTAAGCTCGGGAAGTTGCACCATACACGAGGGCCAAATCCGGGTTCGTGGAGCCAGTGGCGAACCCCACTGTTTTTGACACGGCTTAACGGGCCTTGCGAAGCACGGAAACTGTTAAGAATAATAAATAAATAATTACAGTAAAACCGATCTAGGTCAAAGTATATATATTAGTATTAACATACAGTATGGACACTCCCTGCCCCTTTCTAGATTGCGACCTCATCCCCTCGTCACCCAGATTGATACAAATTGGTTACAGTCTGGTTGTCGAACGTTTAGGATTTCGTCGCCATCTTGATTGTTCCGTCATTCCTTTTTTGAAATGTGATTTCTGACCCGTTGTATGAAGTGTCCAGGGTGTGTCTAGGTAATGACCGTGCTTCAGGTCAGTTTACCTGCGTGATCAACCGAACCACGCAAACCAAACTGTGTAACGACTGCTTTGCATTCGTACAAATGTACTTAAGTATGTATATCGATCTCTGGTTCACATAGTAGGTACAAGGAATCCACTATGGGGCCAAGATGACCGTGTGTAATTTGTCTATAATTTTTTTCTTTATTTATGCTCAGCACAGGCGGACACAGACTGAGAATGGTGTTGAAAACTGAAACACTTATAACCCTAACCCCCTTTTTTACAGATTCCTCATACCTTTTGAGATGTACGAGCGAAAGACCAAAAACCATTTCAACGGAAAACTCGGAGACATCAAACCCGAACATATTGATGTGCCAGACTCCCCCTTATGGGAATCACCGACCAAGCCAGAAATAATTGAAACACCAACGGAAAACATAGAGAAAATACTTAGAACTCCCTCTCCTAAACTCGAAGAGAAAAAAGAGAAAGAAGATTTAGATATAACTTCAAGACCTGCTGAAGAGCTGAATCGCGAATTCTTAGAATCACTACCAAAGGACGAAAAACCAGTTAAAATTTCTGTCAAACCGGTAGAGAAACTGATAGCTCCAGAGAATAACGTGAACAGTGTTACGAAGTTTTCTCATGAAAATAGTGGGCAAGTCAATGAGATGTCCCATGTAAACGAAGCTGAACAGAGGCTGGATACTGGTAAGTTAAACCATTAAACACACAACTTTTCCTTTCTTGCCCCGTCGTTGTCGGATTATAATGAGCTTTCAATTGTAGGTTATTTATTATACATCATTGTTATATCAGCCGAAAGACTTCCACTGCTAGACAAAGGCCTCCCAAGGATTTCCACAACATCCAGCGGCTTCCTGCGACCTTCACCAGGACGTTGGTCCACCGAGGCCTGTCTACGCTACGTCTTGCGGTGCGCGGTCACCACTCGAGAACTTTACTGCAAAACATCTTCCATGGCACCGCTGAGCAGTTCCAGCGATATAATGTCTCCCTGTCTCACCCCTCGCTACAGCCGGTTATAATACATATCCCTTTCAAAATAGAAACAAAGTGTTTAAGCAGGTCAAATTGGAGTGATCCATCATTGTCGGTGACTCCGCGGCGGCACCAAATAGTTTTGACGTGGAACATCTATTTGACTATTCGATACGGGGGATGACCCACCCCGCTGAAATCGATTTTACAATTTTAGTGGTTTTTTGAACTTGCCATTATTCTCAAACTATACTGAATCAAGACATAAATTAGATACTATTTTGAAGAACAAAAGCAATAGATTACTGTAAATATTTTGATTTCGACTCCGCAGTATCTACTATCGGCTTTGACAAAATAAGGTGGTGATTTTTAGCACCAATTTTGGCGAAGATCGGGGCTCTAGTTATCTGATCTTTTGACCGATTTCATCTTACGTGGTGTCTAGTTCAAGCTTAGAATCAGAGGCAATATGTTTTTTTTTGGGAAAGTGCGGAGATGTGAAAGTATGTCTGACGTCTCCATTCTCCGTTATTTTAGAATACTGTGAGAATTCAAAGGTTCGTCTCGATTCTTTATTTTATTTCCTTGCATTTTTCTTCGAGAAGCACTATATGCCTCGGCGGAAATGGCAATTTATGTCTCGTATTAATTAAATGAAAACTCATGATGTAACTTCATTTCTTCCAGGCCTGCAAGGCTGCCTCAACGAACTAACTGTCGCCAAACAACGGCTTCTCGGTGACTGCAGCGCGCTTAGCAGCCTGTCAGCGCTCAGCGACAAGTATGCCGGCAACGGACACGTGCCCGACCAGGTATATACCCATAACCCATAGCGTCCCCACTACTGGAGCATAGGCCTCTTCTCAAATTCGGGACGATTAGGCCATACTCCACACACGGAGGAAAAAATTCCACTGTCAGAAGTTTTCAAGCCGCCTATAAAGCCTCTGACACGGCTGACCGAATAACAGCGCCCGGCACCACCAGCCTTGCGAATATTTTGAGTGTTTGTGATTTACCAAACAGTTAACAAACGCCCACATTTTGTTAGAATAACATGTTAGGTGTAAAAGCACAGCGCAGCGAACGCGGCCTAACACTCACTTTACTGCAAAATTTGATAGTTTTTATTTGTCAACAGAAACACAACAGGCCCGCTGGAAGAAGTTCCCTAAGGCATGTGCGCGTGCGTCCTTCACAGAATGCCAACTCAGGTTAGTAACTTTGTCCCATACGGTTTATAAGGATATTTTTCAAAATTTAATATACTCGGTAATTGGAATGGAACCAGCATGCGAAGGTTGAAATACCTTTATCAAATCTTCAATCATCTATAATGCTCCACTTCATGTCCGGATACAAATCCTTACTAATATTAGAAATGTAAAAATGAGATTGTTACCTTCACGCTTCAACACCTCGACCAATCTTGATGAAATTTGGTATGCAGGTATTCTGTGTCACTGGAAAGCACATAGCAAGCAAATATTCTGAAGTAGTTCCTGAGGGAACTGAAAAATATATTCTTTTTTGGTTAATTTCTTTACCATCGCAACGGAACAATGGATTGTTGTGATTTTTTACACAGATGATGCCAAAGGCTTACCAATTGTGAATAAAAAAAAGAAATGGTTGAGGGGGTGGGTAATGACATAATTTACTAATTAGCACATCCTGACTTAGTTCCCGATGGATATGGAGGAAACTCATTTCCTCGCTCGCGCACGTCGTCAGCGTGGCAACGGATTGAAGTGATTTTTGTATAGAATTGGTTGAGGGGGTGGGAAGTGACATAGACTGCTAATCAGAATAGCCTGATATATTTCCTGAGGGATCTGGAGAAAACTCATGTCTACGCTCGCGAAAACGATGTCCACGCGGGCGAAACCGCGGACAAAAGCTAGTACTAGAATGTAATAAGGTCCAAAATTTAGAAGTTTCAGGGCTTCTACTCGTGATAATAGCTTTCCCCAAAGAATCAACTTGCAAAAAATAAACTGAACGCCCCACCGAGAACAGGTACCGTCTCGCAAGAGCGTCTACATTTTTCGATTTGTATGGGAGGGTTTTGTTACTCACATAACAGGTACCATTTTTTAGTTAGTACTATTAGTATAGTCTCTGAGAGCTTAGCCACGGGCAGACAGACGGACAGACATGGTGAAAGTAAAAGGGTTCCTTGTTGACTAAGGAACCCTAAAAGTAGTATAAACCGCCGAAAAGCCGTGTCATAAAATAAAACACACTGTCAATATGTCTCTTGAAAATTGTTGCGCGTAAAAAAGGCGGAAAAATGAAATTAGTGCAAATTCTTATTTAATAAATATTGTTTTGCATATTTGACTTTTGTTTGAGAATTATTAAACCTTGCATGTAAACTTTGAATCGCCTTCTTTGAAATAGCAGTTTTTGTCTTCTATACAGGGAGTAAACAAAATGGTGTAGATCCTGTTAACTGGGGCTTCTACTCATCATACTGAACAACTTTCCCCAAGGAACCCATAGGCAATTCCCAAAAAAAAATTCGACGCTCCATACAAAAATGTACAAAATTGGTCAATCAGCTGATCGTTTTGTATGAAGAGTTCATTTTTTTTGCGATTTCAGCAAACTTGTGGAACAGAAGTTGTTCAGTATGATTAGTAGAAGCCCCTCTTAATGGGACCTACACCAATTTTGTTACACCCTGTATAAGTCAGTTACTAGGTCAGCGACTGTTTGTGGGCAATTGGGCATCTAAAAGTATTCTGTTTTGCCGACAATTATACTGTTTTTAATTATTATTTTTTTCCCTCGGACTGCGGAGGAGGGAAGAGGGAATAGTTATTTATGAATTTTATGATACAACGGTATTAAAAAGGTCAATAACAAACGAGTGACATTTGTGAGCCCGAGCCGCAGGCGAGGGTTTACCATCGTCACGAGTTTGTTATTTTCTTTTACACCCATGTATCATACAATATTTTTCAATACAGTTGTAAGAAAACTGTTAAAATAAAAAACGACCGTGACAGAAAAATAAAATACATGGGTACATACCTATCAAGGTTTCGGCAACCAAAGTTAATTTTACGCGACTTTTGGCTTATTTTGAATTTCCGGAGAGTAATCTCACTTTGTTTTTTCTTATACATACACATAAGTATATATTTTTTATTACACGTATATTCATAATTTTGTTTGTATTGAAAACAACACAATTCAGTTTACGAAAATTGCCCCTTATTTAATTTAGCTAGGCACATGTACGCATGCGTAAGTTTTTTTTTAATATTACCATAAATAGATTACAATAAGGCTTTAAACAATATTAATGTAAGCATTAAAACCTCCTTGGAAAAGATGACCTATTCCTTCCTGTAATCTATGCGCTTCATTCATATTTATTCTCCTTTCTAAGATATAACCCAAAAAGAATCTAATCAGTTAGCGTTATGTACGAACCAAACGGAGTTACAACCAATCTCTTTTAAAATTCTCCTTTCAAAAGTCTAAAGAAGATTACGTATCTTTGGTTATTAATTTTTTTTTCTGCTAGAAATGTCTTGTTCCTCCGAACTAGAAATTAAAAAAAAATAGTAAAGTAAAAGCACGTGTGCGGTCCAATCAATTTTGCGCACACTTGACTGGCATATAAAGTACCACTTTTCGAGCAACTGTATTGAAAAATGCTCTTACGCATACCAATACAGCCGGCTTATGTGGGACTCACAGCCCTGCCTGCGCCTATATGCATACATACCCATTATATACCAATGGTATAAAAATAATATGCACAGGCCGAAGACTACACTACCCAAAACATAATCGGAGCGACGCCCCCCCCCCCCCAGTAATAATTGTGAAAACAAGCATTAGTTAAGGCGAGGTATTGATTGGAACAATTGTCTCTTTCTTTTTCTTCACCTGTAAAGAGTAAACGAAAAACCAATAAAAAAGTGTTGTTATACTTTTTCATTGGTTTTTTGTTTCAATCAAAAACTACAATGAAAGTTTAAAAAATAATAACATTACTCACTTTGTATTATCATAGCAAATAATGTTGTATTTTTTTAAAATTTATACTTCAAAATAGTAGTCATAACTAGAGTTGGAAGTAACGGTGTAGACATATCTTTGGGATTTTTTTCAATTAAGCCAAAACTACTCAATCGTGTTTCTAATAGCCTTTGACTTTAAGGAACATCATTAACAATAAGGGTATTTTTTTAAACCTTAGGTTTTCTATCGTTTAACAGTAATTGACGTCAAAAATATCAAAAATCTGTAATATTACCGCCTTAATATGAATTAACAACGCTACGAAGAGCAAAGATTCTGATCTGAAGTAACTGTATGTCAGTGTCGAGGTTTAGGTGTGTGTGATACATGAGTAGGTGGGGCAAGGTCGGCTGGTGAGGTAACGAAGAGCGACACGGCCAGCTGTTAGATTTGATTTTTAACCCCCGACGCAAAAGAGGGGTGTTAAACGTGTGTATCTGTGTGTCTGTCTGTTACATCGTATCATAGTTCTTAAACGAATGGACCGACTTTGGACGTTGGGCTCATTGGAATAGTCTCAATGAATAGGTGTTAGAACATACTACGGTAGAGTATATCTGGATTTAGATCTATGTACCGGAGTTGAACCACAAAAGTAAGTTTCCGGAAGGCGACCTTAGTGAAAACCTAACACACAGCATTTCACTGTGAAGTAAAACCCGTCTAAACGCATTATGTCAAATTAAAAAAATAATTGTGTAGTTATAATTTTACAATTGTGTCTAACTAGACTAAAAACTTAACTTTTTAAAAGAAAACTGGAGATCTTTAAACTTTGTTACAGGCACTCTTCCCCGAGCTGAGTCATCTTCCTCCCAGTCGTCGAGCTCTCCTCCCGCCCTGCCCCCCGTGTCAGCTCCTGCGCCCCCGCCGCAGGCTGTCAACTTCGGCATACACAGAGCTCCACCTGCTCCACCTGTGTCTACTCCGTCTTACGTACCAATTTCGCACGCTGATGATGATATAGTCGAGGTAAATATTATGTAGTATTTAATATTTAATAAGTGTACTTGATTTCAATTTTTAATTACTTAAGTCTTTTTACCTATGGACTTCATTGTCTGAAATAAAACATTTTTATTTTTATTTTTTTTATTATTATTATTAATTTATTTCAGGAGAAATTCCCTTTTTATTTACGAGCGACGAAGGTGAGAAGAAGTTTAATACTTTATAAAATGGCAAAAAAAAAACAAATTTGAGATTTTGATGGGGATCGATTTTCTTACGCTATTTTTGATGGTTGTGTGTGTGTGTGTGCGTCCGGTGCTGTAGTTACCAAACATCTGGACGGATTTGGGTGGAATTTGGGTTAGGGCAAATATATCCAGCCGCTTTTTCCAAATTTTCCATATCTTGGTTTTTACGGGTTGCTACCATAGTAAAAATTCACTTTTTGTTTTTTAGACCTTGGACTGAAACACATATTTTTTATTTTTTGGATTAGTGCAAGAAAATCGATCCCCATCAAAATCTCGTTTTTTTTCCAATACAATATATACCTTCTTCAATACTTCGTCGCTTGAAAGTAGAAATTACGCTTCTCACAAATGTCACCTAATCGTTTAACTCATTGGGGAGAACTACTATTTTTTCGTGATTTCAGTAAAATTGTAGAACAAAAGTTGTTCAGTTTTGTGAGTAAAATTAGATTCATCATCATCATATCAGCTCATATGCGTCCCCACCGAGGGGCTCGAGCCTACCCTGAATTAGGGCGATCGGGCCTTTGTCGACCACGTGGGCCCACTGCGGGTTGGTCGATTTCACACACAACCTTCTTTCGCAGGCGTGTGCAGGTTTCCTCACGATGTTTTCCTTCGCCGTAAGAGCGTCGGATAAACGCTCTTACGTATGAAACGAATATATGAAATCGAAATTTGAAAACACATTGGTACGTGGCAGGATGCGTTCCACGACCTCCCGGTCAGGAGGTAGCGGCCCTAGCCGTTACGCCACCGACGCTCTACGCTCTAAAATTAGATTACAAATAATAAATTCATTCTTCTCCTTTGCAGGTACCATACAAGCCAAAAACACCAGAAATCATCGATCTCGACGAGTACCCAGAAAGCCCACAATCCGCCAAGAAGAAGAAACTAGATATCCTCAAGGAGCGAGGCCTCGAAGTGACCGCGCTACCCGCCTGGGGCACTGCCCCTCTACCCTTGCTGGCCCCCCCTCCGGTCGCTCTGAACCCTGCAGTCCAACACCAGATCATGACCCAAGCATCCTTATTCCACATGTATAACGTCATCCCTCAAAATTACACTAACGGCATACAACCCCCCAAAGTCATCCAAGGCACTTCTATTTTCGGGTCTTCGGGACCGGAGAAAACTGTTTATGGCAACCCTAAAGACCCCTTTATGCCTCCCCCGCACGTGCTGCATGGCACACCAGTTAAGCCCCAACGAGTTATAACGTCAACTCCGGACAGACCGCATGATATACTAGATTTAACGTGCAAAAATCCTACTCCGAGCCAAAAACCAGCTGTTGAGATAGTCCGCATTCAGCCCGCTCCGTCCCCATCCAAAAATATACAAAACCTTTCCAAAAGTTACACTTTAGTCGATGGAAAAGCAGTTGTCGGTTCCAATTTAGAAATAACATTGGTAAATCCGAAATCGGCTAATACTACCCCGGTCAAAACTCGACCGCCACAAAAAAGGTCATCAAACGGGAAGTTTATAAGCACAAAGACGCCCCCTCCTAAGCCGACAACGCCATCTAGCGTCAAAAAACCCCCAATAGTAGTCCCCAACTACCAAATCAACCGTGATGATGTATCTCCAACCAGCTCAACAGGCTCACGGGATTCACAGACGAATTTACTTCAAAACGCGCTCAAAACTGCGCCGAACTTATCTCAATTTATGGATATGCAGAAAAATATGCCGATGACTCAAATGCCGTATATGGACCCTATTTATATGTCGGCATTGTACAATAGTTTGGCTGGACAGATGGATCATAGGCAGTTAGCTATGTATAGGGACCTTATGACGTCACAGTTCAAGAGTTATTCAGGACTTTTGGGTGCGGTGACGCCTACAACGAAGAATTAGGGTTAGGCTAGGTTTAATGGGGGCTAATAGTAGGCACTTGTTTTGCCACTAGAGGAAGAAACGCAAAATGGACGTTAATATTCAACCAAATGACGCATCATTGACATTGACGTGCGATCTGTTAAACATCTGTCATCTAATAGTCATTTTAGGATAGTAGTCATTTTGGGAAAATTAAGCAGTCGTTTTGGGAAAGTAGACCACCTGAGACTGAAGGTACCTATCTACTTACAGATAACTCAGAAACCCCGATAACATAGTCTCTTATCAAGTAAATATCAACTGGTTTGGGACCTCGAAATTGTATGGGCAAACCTGTCGCACGCGCCAGTTAGCGCTGCCTATACTATTTTTCAAAACAAACACGCGAGGCGGGCACCCGCCGTGTGCTTAACTTAGCGGACGCACTAAAAAGTCGACGCCGGACGGCAGGCGCGTAGTAAAAATTTGACGCCCTTGCGTTAACTGCTTCAATGTAAGTCTGTGATTTTCACAGTAGTTCACTAGTTTTATTTATCTGTAGATGACAGATACTTATTTAACAGGTCGCACGTCAATGTCAATGATGCGTCCTTTGGCTGGCTCATTGATATGGAAGGTCATTGAACTCTATGTGAGTTTTTTTAATATTTTGACGCAGTTCTAATTTGTTACTGTTTATTTGTAATTTGATGATACCTTTTTGGTCCTTTCATTATTTAGTATGTTTTTTTTTTAAATATTAAGAGAGAGTTTTTATAATAATCTGTTGATGAGTAGTAGTAGAATAAATAAATTATGTTAATTTTACATTCATTTATTATTATGAGCACGCGTTTCAAAAATACTGATATGATGACACTTTTTTTCTTTTATTCATAGATTTTAAACAGTGTTTTTAGGGTTCAATGATTTTATGTAATATCTAGTCGTAAGATATTTGTGATATATGTCCTAATATTAAGCGGTGTTCATTCACTGATCTCGACTTATAGATATTATGTTAACGAGTTTGGTATAGCACTTAATTGTGGTGATTTTAACACACTGTTAAAACTGAATTCCTAAAACAGTTGCAGATTCAGTGTGATTTATCCAAAACCTTAAAATTGAAGTAAGCCAGTATTTTATTGTATTATTTGCAAGATTTAATTATTGTAATAAGTTAAAATGTATATCAAAAAGATATTAAACTATAAGTTTTAAATTTAAACATTAAAGGTTGGGAGACCAATTTTTTTATTTATGTTTAAAAACATGCTATTATGTTTAAGCCATGTTTTATATAAACTGGTTTTATCGTAGGAAGTAGGTACTCTAACTTTTGTGTTTTCGCACTCCAAGATAAAGTAAAAGTTACGCAATTTGTATAATTGTTGGAAACGATAAAAACGGGAACAATCTTTTAGTTTTCATTACAAGTTATCCCTATTTGTGTTTAGTTTCCCTTTTGGTTTACGGAAAGTGAGGAAGCCGCACAAGCGCCTTCCGCCAAGCGAAGCGACGGCTCAGTGAGTAATATGCAGATGTAATACCCGACTACGATAAACCAGGGTTGCGGAGGATATCTTGAAAATTATCACGCTAATTGTACCAAAAAGAGTGTATGTGATATTTGCATCCAGGGAAGTGTTTCCGACAATGACTTGATATTTCGTGTAATTGTAAGTACACTATTTCATAAAAAAATATATTTAGTTCATTTTTTGATATTTTTATTGGCTTTGATTGATTTGGTAACTATTTTCAAAAAAGTTGTTTAAACATTGGCTAGAATTATTTGATACTTAATCGGATAATAATCAAAAAATCTAGATAATTTTGCAACTCTGTGATAAACCCATGATATTGTGCTATACATAAAATAACCTTTTTGCTATGCTGTAGTCGGGTCAAAATAGAAGGAAGGGATAACTTGATGTTATTTGATTAGGTATAATATATACGGACTAAATGTAAATTATATGTGTTGATCGAACTAATTCTTTGTTTTTTTTTGTTAGCTAAGTGTGTTCTCTTTTATATTACGAGTGAAAGAGAGGCCGACAACTACTTGTTAATTGGAATTCGTTGTTTGGTATTTAAATTAAGTATTCATTATTTGCTCTTCGGTCGTGTATGGAAAAACGTTTTTTTAGGAAGTAGTACCGGCTGCCAAAAATTTGACAAGCCGACAGTTACGAATCAATGTGGCCGCCATCAGTCAGCTGTTTACTGTCGACGCGATGTTTAGTTTTAAATCAACAGGTTGACGGAACCTAAATCATTGCGGGAGCGAGCGAAGCGAGCTCATGAATTCTAAGCACCCCGACTCGGATAGTTTGAGTTTAGTTTTGACTTTAGTACGTACCACCAAAGAGTAAAAAAATATTACTTTAAAAAGTAGAACTACATACAGAAGCCTAAGGTGATCCATCGAATGCTTGTATGTTCGGTTGCAATAAAACGCAAGTAAAGTTTTCACAAAACAATTGCGAAGCAAGCAATTTGAGATCGAAATCACGGCGGCCATCTTGATTCGCCACTGCCGGCTCTCGTAATCTTTTTATTTTATTTTGGGACGTGCCTCCACTGCTGGCGCCGGCAGCCGACTCGGAAGCCGACGCTGTACAAATTTTAGGTTCTGGCGGGTTCAAGGAGATTAGGTTTTCCAGCTCCATTTCTACAAGTTGAGCGAGCGATCATAGGTTCGGTCAAGTTTGATTGATTATACCGTCGAAAAGCCTCGCAAAGCGATGCTCTCCTCCCCTCCACCTTCCCCTAGAGTAAATCTACCGCTGCCGGTTCCCAATGGCCATATTTTTGGGCGCCGGCAGCGGAGGTGCCCCGTTTTTTAGCTATGGCCTTGGGCTATGTCTTTGCAGCTGGCGCCAGCTCTGTTGAGCGGAGAGACCTATTTGGTTTAATGATTTAATGTCAAAAATTAATCATTACTTTAATAAATAGATTAGATTTTAATCAATTTTGGTTAGTTTGATTTTGAGTTTGTCAAGATTAATTTTAGAAGGTATTGTGCAATACTTAAAATTAATCTTGACAAATCTTTGACATTATCGTTTGATTCTCTATTTCAATATTCCGCTAGGTGGCGATTATAATTATTTTTATTTCATCCTTGTCACATTTTCAAGGTGAGATATTTTTTTGTATTTACGTCAAGATTAATTTTAGAATTATATTACATTTATTTGTTTATCATTGAATTAGTTCAATTCCTAGTTCTAAGGTTTCGCGTTGACGTCGATTGATTAGGGTTAATAGTTTTTTTCCTAAATAATTACTATAATTACGTACCTAATTCATTATAATTATTAATAAAATTTGTAAATAGATTTCTGTATTGTACTATAACAGAGCGCGGGAGAGCGTTGTAAGATTGTCGTACAAATAAACAAAAATTGAATTTATTTTCTTGTTTTATTTTATAAGGTTGCCTTTATTACACTACTAGTTTGGCTCGCGACTTCGCCTGCGTGAATATTGTTTTAACTATGACTTTATTTGAGGGTGCATGGTGCGCGAGCTGCTTAAGTTTTCCCAAAACCCTCAGGAACTATGCAAATTTTTCAAGAATTAATAGTATCCTACGTTTTTCTCTGCGCCTTTTAGATCTATGTTAAATTTATAGGAACACCTAAACCAAATGAAGCTTGCAGTCACAGGCGAGTGCCGATTTTTCCTCGAAGAAGAGGAGACACCTTGTCACTTACTCTGTGAGTGCGAGGCACTCGTCCAAGCCAGAAGTCGCTCCCTGGGTGGGCCAATGGTAACACCAGAAGACATTAGGGAGCTTTACCCCAAGTGCATCGTCCAGTTCATCAGAACTATTGGCCTTGAGGAAACTATATAACAGGGGCAGTAATCGCACCAGATCTTGCAAGTTGCGGTGATCCATTAGGACCCTCTTTTGGTCCTATTCTCCTCTTACCCAACAATAGTAATAAATTTATGCGATATTGTTTCAGTAGTTTTAGCGTGAAACAGACATACAGACACACTGTTCATCATGGATTGCACAGACTCAACAAAATCAGCGATCTACTAACATGGCCCACTGCTTTAGTCCTGTTTATCGTACTTTAACAAACTTTATAATAAAAATCATTGTTATGTACGAGTAGAAATGACGTTAATTAAGTTGTGAAAATAGTTTTGGCTTCTAAATTAAAACACGGTTCGACCTTTTTGTGGTACTCGCAAACTCAAATAATGCCTATTCTCCATCACCTTTGCTTAGCGTAGCTCGTTATAGGCCTCGGTGTTCACTTAAAAATATGCCCATGGTAGGATGAACCCTTAGACCACTTTCTTGACATCATCCTTTTTTCAACCGACTACAAAAAAAGGAGAAGGTGCTAATTGATAGATGATGCCTCCAGGGTGGTCCCATATAAATTTTATCACAATCGGTTAAGTATCTTTTTAGAACATTAACAATTGTACTTCGTTGTTGCGATTGCAGCCGGTTTTTTAACGTGTTTAGCGTGGTCAATTATTTTTAAATCCATACAAAAACTGTTACGTCATAAAAAATACACACCAAAAAATAAGATGGCTTCTCTTCTTGATGCCCTAAGATGGGTCAAATGACAATATTCAATTCAAATTATTGAATGACAGTGTAAAGCTATCACCGTGGAAAAAATATATAATATACTTAAAGTAATCAAAAATCGATTTATATGAATACAATTTTAAAAATATTACCACTTTTGATGTCAAAAAATATACTGTAGACCCTGTTTTTGGCATTAATTGCAAAATTTCTCGAAAACAAATAGTTAATTTTGAATGAAACCAACACACAAAAATCGGTAACTTTATGACCTTTCATTTTAATTGAACATTTTTTTTAAAACTTATTTGAAAGTGATGAAAAGTAATAAAAACATGTAAAAATCGAGAAATGGGCGTTTGGTTTCAACGTAACAGCCGCGTTAAAGCTCGCAGTGATTTGACTTAATTTGAATATACTTACGTTCGATATTATTTAAACACGTTTCAACCTGTTCGGGCTAAGTGCTCTTAAATAAATTAAGAAGGCCGTCCATACAAATCGTAGTCTACTGATAATTTGAAAACAACAAGTTGTTTCATAAAAATATCCGTTTATTTACGATAGTCTAAGAGAAATCTATGTCCATATATCCGTGTCTTTTGCACAAAACTTATATATGCTGAAATGTAAAGGTCTAAAATTTAGACTCTTTGTAAGTTTTTTTGAAAAAGACAAGGATATACGTATATAGATTTCTGTGATCCAATCGTAAATAAACGTGCGAGTTATTTTACTTTTTTTTTATTTTAACCGATAAATATTTATAAACTTTAGTACCTCGTTGGAAAGCTGATAAAATTAGTTTTTTTTTATATTATGCACAAAATCACGGAAATGCATTTTTCATACAAAATAAAAATTAGAGAATAACATTTCTTAAAATCTATGACATTTTTACTGAGGACATTTTGGCTCGTCTGATAGATCCTTAGCTATCTGCTGTCAATTTATTCACTCATTATGAGACATCCTGTATAACTCTCATTCATCGCCCAAAATATGCATGAGACTGGGCTTAAGAAGGACTGTTAAAATTTGAATATAACAAAATTTGAACTAAAAGTTTTGTATGAAAACTAATGTTGTCAAAGGCACAAATTGGATAATATTTATTACGTCAAAGGTCATCAGGCTGTTTTTATTCAAAAGACTTCATTAAGTATCTTCATTTCAACGTCTTTCAGTTTGATAGGAAGAATCTACTGTACGAGCGCCTTCACATTAGGCTAGAGCAGCGCGGCAGAACTCAATATTAAAATATATACAGGATGAAAAAATGAATGCAATTTAAAGGCGTTACTCGGTATTGAGTAAACATAAAAAAATCAATCTTCAAAAAGTTTCACTATCCCATATAAACCGAGAAATCAACAGGACGAAAATCGCTAGGGAAATATAGCGCACGTAAGGTCGATAGCCCGCCCGCCCGTGCGGCCGATACCGTAGTTATACTTACGTTTTCGCCCTTCTGAGTTTCACGAATTCCCAGTTTTCATGACTACTGCTTACCGGGTCAACGAACGGGCGGGTATTCACCTTTCTATGCGGTATGGTTTACGATAATGATTTGTATAAAAAGTGTTTCTTTAAAGAAGGTTTTTTGATATTTTCTCTGCATTATATATTACACTAGCGGATGCCCGCAGCTTCGCCCGCGCAGATCCCGTTTTTTGCCGTTCCCGTGGGAGTTTCACAAAATCCTTTCTTAGCGGATGACCACGTCCTAATTCAAATTTCAGCAAAATCCGTTCAGTGGTTTCGGCTGTGTGTTGATATACCAGTCGGTAACCTTTTTCTTTTTATATACAGATACAGAAAAATTCCTGAAAAATCACTTGTAATGTTTTCAACACCCTGTATATGCACTAACTCGCCTAATGTGAAAGCGCTTTTAAAGTAATTCAGGCCGGGCCGGTTACGTCGTTTTTCGAGGGTATCAAATTCAACACAAAATTTAAAAAAAAAAACATTGTTTATTACATGTATAAACTTACAAACGAAACAAAATTGAACTGGAACTAAGCCAGATCCGGCGCCCACAGCTTGAAGGTTCTGTCGTACGAGGAGGTCGCTATGTACTTGTTATCGAACGAGATGTCTGCGCTCATCACCTGCGAACACCATTTACAAGAACTTAGTACTTAGGAACTTATATCTTATAATATTAAAAAAAACCCAATAACAACTTTTGTACACGCCACTACCCGTTCGTATTTCATTTCTTTCTCACTTACTGGTTTGTTGACAGAAAACTCTTACAGAGTTAAGCATACCAATTGTAAATCCTATGTTTTTTTACTTATGTGTTTCTCATTTACTGTGTACACAATAAACAATAAATAAATAGTACACATCGTATATACGCAAGTTAGGTACAGTCAAGTGTATTTGAATGTACCTAACTTGCGTATATACGAATATTAGCGACATCATAATCGTCACTTACCATCAGGTGAGATGATGCCAAGGGCTTATCAATTGTGAATAAATAAAAAAATGACCGAGTGACGACGTTTGAATCGTTATATTCAATTCAATTTATTAATGGCAAAGTATTTATAAATTTTTGCAGTCAGCATAGAACATTTTGTATAGAAAATCTATGAATTTTCATGAATTCAACTGCACATCTTAAGTTTGTTGACTATTACTCTTAAGATGGTTCGATTAACACACACGCACCGTCAACAGAAATAAATAATTTACTCATTCTTATGGAATTAAATCGAAATCATTTAGTATTTTGCACACATACAGGGGTACAATACAATACAATCATTTATTGGTAAAAGAAAATTTACACGTCAGTTATTTCTAAAATAATAATAATTTATTTATTGTTTATAATAGTAATGATACTTAATTAAGTACATATACTTTAAAAAAGTGATTGCTGTTGTATAACTTTACCTATTAGCAAAAAGTTATGTTTGTCGGCATGGTCAAAGGTGCAGTTTGCAAAAAAAAAATACAGATAAAAAATAAAAATTAAACAATAGTTGTTGCCCCCCTATATGCGCAAAATACTTCGTAATTTCGCCAAGTCCATAACAATGAGTACATTATTTATTTCTATTGGCGGCGCGCTAGACTGCTAATCGAACCACCTTAAACTAGAAAGCCTACTTGGCTGTGATAATTTTCCTTTTAAATTGATAATATGCCCTAATATGTTCAATACTATTCCGATTTCCTCAAAATTGCGGTTTACAAGGTACATACATGCAACTCTAAACAAAAATCACCACTTTAAAACTTCATAATTAGTATACGAATCATTTGAAGCGAGTTTGCAGGAGAACCAAAGTAACCGACATAGCTCACAGAATCGCTAAAATTAAAATGGCGTTGGGGAGAGCATATAGCTCGTAGAACAGATGACTGTTGGGGCAGTAAAGTTCTCGAGTGGTGACCGCGCACCGAAAGACGTAGCGTAGGCAGGCCATCCACACGGACCGAAGACCTGGTGAAGGTCGCGGGAAGCCGCTGGATGCGGGCAGCGCAGGACTGTTCGTCGGGGAAATCCTTGGGGGAGGCCTTTGTCCAACAGTGGACGTCTTTCGGCTGATATGATGATTAAACGAATCATTTATCGGAAAAACGATCTTAGACCCTCAATAGTTTGGGATACCTATTCAATGATACCTTTCACGATAGGATGAGAACAAAAAATTTACCTCCACTTTACTGTAACCAAAATTTTACAGTATTTTCAATAGTCTGAGAAAAACAGCTGTGACGGACAGACAGACGGACATGGTGAAACTATATGGGTTCCTAGTTTGGCTACGGAACCTTAAAGATGGTAACTTAAACTTCGGTCAACTCAAAGGTATTAAATTTTTATAGGTGTTATGTTATATAAACATAAAGGTGTTAAATTGTATAAATACAAGGATTTTCTACATTTAGTAATTAGGGCTTACCAATTTTAAATTTAAAAAAACCGCCCAAGTGCGAGTTGGACTCGCGGTATGAGGGTTCCGCACCACCACACCTCTCCACAGAACTATGACAATGATACCTATTCACATGACAAACAAAAGACACAAACGCAAGCAACAGAAAAATACTACTAGCGCTATCTAGTGCTATTAATATTTTCTGTATGTAACTATTCTCCGTAAGTGAACGTATTATATTGAGTTTACCACTTTATTTTCAAATGATAGAATTCTTACAGGTTTTCCTGTAATCTACAAGCAATGAACTATATTTTTTATTATTTGCAAAATTTTAGGCTCAGAAGTTTCGGAGATCAGAAGGGTCGTCTTATTTCATGAACAAAATCAAAACTATTTATTTTACAATAATAACAAAATATATATTTGAGATCCTCATAACGAGCCCTTTCATTTGATGACACAGTTTTTTTTATTTTCAAATTTTTCCCACAAAAATGACCCCTATTTTAAAAAATATTTATTTACTTTGCACATCTGTGTTTGGGTCATAGGATTACACCATCCTACCAAATTTCACCTGATTTGGTCCAGTAGATTCGAAGCAAATTGGCTGTGACAGACGGACGAACAGACAGACAGACGCACGAGTGATCCTATAAGGGTTCCGTTTTTTTTGTTGTTGTACGAAACCCTAAAAAGTACTAATATGTAGAAATTCATTGTGTTTATACGAGTTGTTGTGAGTACAGTATTGACTTTTTTCTGATTCAATTAGCTTACACGCCCTCATAATTACCCTTTATTTATTATTATATTAATATATACGACTGTCGCGGCTAAAAGACTGTCTTCTAGTGAGAGCAACCGATAAACGATTGGCATCAACGGATAAACGTGCCTTGCCTGTCAAGCCAAATGCCACCAACAACCAGACCCCAACTAGGTAATAACTGTCCTTATGGTGAGTCCAATCTCTACTGGCTGGCTACAACTACTCGCTCTATACCTGAGCTGCGCCAAGCGGTTGGGCGAGATAACCAGCGCTATCACCCGCAAAGCACTGACAGTTCGTAAGCATAAATACCTCTCTAAAGGGTTTCTACATCTACCGGTCCTGGGCTGTCCGCATCCACCCGCTTCCCACAACATTTACCAGGTCGTCAATCCACTGAGTGGAAGGCCTGCCCATGGCCATGCTTTAGGTACGCGGTTGCCACCCGAAAACTTGACTGCCCCAACGGCCGTTTATTCTACGAGCTTTTTACTTTGCCCACTGTCACGTTCGTTGAGGAAATCCCAAGGTCTATGTCCTACAGTGGATATGATGATGAAATACCTTATTGTCGTGTCCAGAGAGTGTCCGGAGCGGATGCCAGGCGGGGTTGGACCACAGCTTGACGGTCTTGTCGTAAGATGACGTCAGCAGAAAGTGGCCGTTGCTTCTCTGGTATCGCACGTCTGGAATTCAATTAAGACATCACAGAGGATGAGATAAGAAATAAATTTGATAAAACAGCACATGCTTGTCGTACTTGTGAACAACCGGTCAAGTGCCAGTCGGCCCACGCAAAGTGTATGAAGTAGGTAGGGGTGTAGAATTCCGCGGTCAAATAATCTCATGAGTTACTACTGAAACGGCGGTCGTGATCAGGTCGCGCAACCCACTGCTACTCCTGCCTGACTGGTCGCGCGACCCGGTCGCTTGCATTCGTCAGTGCTTCATATTAATTTATACTAAGCAGTCGGATCGCGGGTCATCGGTCGCCATCGTGTCGCGTAGATCCGAATGCTACTTTAAGAGTCACATGGGTATTTTTAAGTTTTAGATCAAACCGCTTAGTAACGCCAGGAGGGGCGAAACACACTCTTGTGACGACTTTGGCGGCCTAAATCTTGCATGACCTATGACCTCACTTAATTGCTCCGCTTATATTCATTGGAAAACTTTGCTTACCGCTCAACAAATGTGTGTGTGACGGAATGGTGTAGAGGACAGATCTTCGCCTTAAATCCCATACTTTAGCCTGAAATGAAAAATGTTATTCAATCAACTGATACTATCATATCCCGAGATATAGTACTCCGGGCCTGGTTTTGCACATAAAATAGCATCAACCGCGGTGTGGCAAACTGTCACGTTTATAGCATTGCAGAATAGGGATGACGACAGCATCAGAAATAAATTATGAACTCTTGATCACTAAATAATTGCCCTCCTACTTAAACTTCGAAAAACCTTACTCGTTTTGTTTTCCATCAAGACTTATTTACCAAAATCACAAAATAAGTACATATATGACGCTGCTAAACTATGACGTCTCGCCTAGGTATTTTTAACATTTTTATAACAAAATGTCGTTTTTGACAGATGATAAAAAGTAACTCAGATGACTAGAATTCGTCATCTCTATTGCACATACAGACGCGCGCAATGTAGTATTCCGGTGGTTGGTAGAGACAGCTGCAGGCGCAGGGCCTAAGGCCGGTAGGGTGCGCGCGGATGTAAGCATGGATAGATTAGCAAATGTGGACGCCTCAGACCGAGGCGTGCCTCATCCTTACTTACCTGAACCTAATACATGCACATTGTTATTGTTTTTTTTTCTAAAAAATATATAGAGATCACATTTATAAATGTGCTTGTTTAATTTTTGCTTCATTGCATTTTTTCCTTACTAATATATAAATAAAACATAGAATACTTTTACCCCGGAAAAATGCATAGTTTCCGAAGGATCTAAAAAAACATTTCTTACACCAATTTGATTAACACGCTACGGTGTCAAATGCCAAATGTCAACTTAAGTCCAAGCTTGTAAACCGCTCGCGCACTGCGCACTCTCGAATACAGTCATAAAAACCAACAAGCGGGCAAAAACTAGTCTAATTAAATCACTCATAAAGATTGGGGAATAAAAAAATATATATTGAAAGCGCGATCCTAATCTTAATGCATCCTGCAGCTTTCAGTGTGGACCTTATGGTTTGTTGATGTTACCTGGTGGTCGGCAGCAGCAGTGGCCAGCTGATGGCCGGCGGGGGACCAGTCGACACCCAGAACCGGGCCGAGATGCCCCTCGAGGAACATGACGCAACGTCCCGTCCGTAAGTCCCATACGCGCCCGAAAGCGTCCATGCCACTGTTAACAAATAAGGTTGAACGTAGAAACTATAATAGTTATTTATGATACAAGGGTGGTAAGTAGGTAACAAACGAGTGACATTTGTGAGCCCGAGCCGCAAGCGAGGGTTTACCATCGTCACGAGTTTGTCATTTCCTTTTAGACTCATGTATCATAATAAGACATTTTACATTACAGTTGTGAGAAAACAGGTGCAATAAAAAAATACGATGTTATCTGTAAAGTCGGTTTACGGAAGATAATTTTACGTGATAACGTGTCACAAGCCGAAAGCTTGTGTGCTTTAGACCACACGACTGAAGTAAAACTTCCTCAGCTCCATGTTTAAGGAGATGTAAGATACCGCCCATAGTCGGGAGATGTAAGATACCGCCCATAGTCGGGTGAGTTAACTCTTTGGCATTTCCTCACAAAGAATAGACCGAATTGGAACACCTCTTGTAAGATCCTGGAAGCCTAGTACTTTTAATCCTTTTAACTTAACTTGACCTTGACCTTAACAGGCCCCAAGCCCCAACCCCCAAGCCCCAAGCAAGTACAAGTACAACTCTCGCTTGCACGTTTGGTTAAGCGTACTGGCGTAACAGGACAATGACGTTACGTAACGGGACACTTTTTCGTGCATGCAGCCCGAGTCATCAATTTACAAGACAAAACGACGGTCAAAAACGACCGTGACAGGAAAACAAAATACATGGATACATACCGATCAAGGTTTCGGCAATCAAAGTTCATTTTACGCAACTTGTGGCTCATTTTAAACGTCCGGGAGTAATCTCACTTTGGTTTTGCTATACATACACATAAGTACATTATTTCATCATATCAGCTCATATACGTCCCCACCGAGGGGCTCGAGCCTACCCTGAATTAGGGCGATCAGACCTTAGTCGACCACGCGGGCCCAGTGCGGGTTGGTCGACAACTATATTATTTATTACACGTATATAAACTATTCATAATTTTATTCGTATTCACATCTGAAGCAACTCAATTCAGTATTACGAAAATTGCGCTATATTTAATTTAGCTAGGCACAGGTATGTATGCGTGAGTTTATTTAATATTACCCTAAATAGATAACAATAAGGCTTGTTTTATTTAGGCGTGATTATTGTTAGCATTAAAACCTACTTGGAAAAGATGACCTATGGTGTAACCTATGCGGTTCATTCATAATAATTCTTCTTTCTTCACAAAGATATAAACCAAAGATAATCTAATCAGCTAGCGTTATGTACTAACCTCACGGAGAAACAACCTATGTCTTCTCCTTTCAAAAGTCTTACAGAAGATTCTCTATATTTGGTTGTTATATTTTTTCTTTGCTAGAAATGTCTTGTTTCTCAGAGCTACAAATTAAAAAAGTGGCAAAGTAAAAAGCACGTGTGCTGTAAAATCATTTTTGCGCACATTTGACTGGTATATAAAGGACCACTTTTCGAGCAACTGTCTCTAAAAATAGTTTAAAATGTCCTGTTACCGTTACAGGCACAACAATAAAGCCAAGTGAACGTTGAAGAAAAATCAATATAACTCAGATTTTGAAAATGTTCGCACGGTAAGGGATGTAAATGCTCATTAAGCAGAATAAATTGTACAGCCAGGCTGCGCATACTTTCTCGCAGAGCCTTCAGCGTCTAGGGTAGTCTATTACGTACATACACAAATCTATAATAAACATACGCTTACTTAGTAGCAACAAACAATAAAGGTGTACCAGAGTTGACGAAATATTTATGGGATAGATAGATTTGTATGGGAGATAACTTATTCAGATTTTACCTGGAATGATGAACTGCCCAGTTCAAGTTTTTCACAAAATTGCATCAAAATCATTAGAAACATTTTTGAGAAAATAAAATTGATAAGTACGAGTAGTGTATTTTTACTATGGTGTCAACTTCAATTAATTACGATAGGAGAAATTTTAAAAAGAAAATGGCCTGAGATAAAATATTGCCCTAACCTAAATCCGTCCAGTATTTTGAGCACTAGAGCACCGGACGGACGCACACACACATATATGTATATACCTCGTGTGTTCATAAGTTTAAAATGATTTTTAATGCACGATAAAAAATATAGAACTGGCAGACTTCTTTAAACTTTTTAAATTTCCAATTTCGAAAGTCATAATTATAAAATAACTAATTTGAATTTTTCATTGTTTGTCAAAATAGCGCCAACTTAAGACTTTCGTGCGGCCGTAGTCTCGTTGTTTAACGCTGGAAAAACCCATGGAGATCTTCAATGAAATCCGAAGATTAGGATGTAGCCGGAACATTGTCTATTATAGCATCAAGAGGTATAAAGAGACCAACTATGTGGAAGATCTATGTCGAAGTGGCCGTCCGCGTCCGCGGTCTGTAAGGACTGCCGCCAACATCAAATTGGACAATCTTGTCTAAACCGACCACAGATATTTCGAACACTACGAAGTCGAATTAAAATTACTTATCACATTTCAGCAATTTTTCGTTTTGGTTCTTTAAAATGGTATTTTATCTATTTCTTTAAATGCGAATGGTAACAAGTAAAAAACTAATGATATCATAAAATCATTTGGGGTAGCCATGTTTCACGTCGAAATAGTTAATCATCTGGCCTAGTCTAAGAGGTACGGTGACAAACTTACCCAGTGACCGCCAGGGAACCATCTCCTTGAAACGCGACGCTGTAAACCGACTTCGCGTGTCCCTCCTGATGGAGCACCTCCGTCGCTAAAACGGGCAATGCATTACTATAAAACTGTTGGCCATTGGGACAGTAAAGTTCTCAAGTGGCCACCGCGTTTCGGAAGACGTAGCGTAGGAAGGCCCCCCACTCGATGGACTGACGACCAGGTGAAGGTCGCGGAAAGCCGATGGATGCGGGCAGCGCAGAACCGGTAGTCGTGGAAATCCACGGGGGAATATTTGTCCAGCAGTGGACGTCTTTCGGCTGATATGATAAAACATGTAAAATTATCTACATGGAAGAAATTATTGTACATTCACATTCAATCGCTAAACTTAAGTGGCAGTGAGCAGGGCATTAATGGCAGAGAGTACTCGAGTGACGACCGCGACCACAATCTTGTGAATGTCGCGGAAAGCGGTGGCACTTGGTGGAACGTGCTTCTCTTTCTAACCTCACTCTTATCGTGTCGCACTCCCAGCAACCGCCCGCTGGATACTACTTACCGCAAGACAACCATACGAGTATATTGGCGGAAGGTGAGTTTCGCTTCTTATTGAAGTAATGACTTCAAACACGAATTCAATAGCAACCACAATCAAGTACCTACTTTCTTTTTTTGGTAATTAAAAAAAACATAACCAATCTTGATAAAATTTATATGGGACCATGAAAGTATTACCCACGGATCAGATAAATAAGGTTAGATTGGAAATGTGCGCCCGGCAGGCGCGCCTCAAGTATGATTAGACTATCATACTTAACCGAAGCACGCGTTCATAATTTTTATTTGCGTGTGGTTGTGTGTAAACTAGGGAATGCAATCCCGGCCCTTATTTCCAATCCCGGGCCTACGGGACTGAACAAAGACAAGCCCGGGATCCCGGGAGAGCTTCGGGATTGAAAATTAGTAGAAAAAACGACACGAAAGACGACGACAAAAGTGACAAACGACAGTGAAAAACAAAAATAAAATTGGTTATCATTTTTATTTAAACTCAGCAGTCTTTCGTTTCAATGTGAACAAAATCAAAACAAAAATAATCTTCTAAAACATTAACCAAAATAACTTTGACTTGAAATTATCTTAAACATAAAAATTTACTAAGAAAACAATTAGGAACTTTAAGTTACTATAAACAACACTTTTTAAATTAACTTCGAGATCTACTTATTATGAAAATAAGACCTTAAAAACATCAATGCATCTAAAGTTTCGTCGCCAAGCCGTGTTCTCAATTTATTACATATAAATGCTGCAGCTGAAAATGCTCTTTCAGGCTCTACGGAAGTCGGGGGAACCGTCATCAAAAATTTATAGGCTTGTTCAAGATTGTAGCCCCGAGTAGAACCTGAAGCTTCAAAAAGATTCATTTCTTGTTTTACAATTTTTGAAATGTCCGTTTCTTTAGGTTCAGCCGGGGAAAAACTCCTCATGGTATTATCTATTTCCAGTTGTAGTTTTTCCTTTAGCGTGAGTTCAGTATTATTAGAAGAGGTTGATTCAATGCCATCATTGAATGACAACTCTTCAATATCTCCAGTATCTTCTTGATCACCGTCTTTACTGCTCATCTTTTGAATTAACGAAACAATCTGCTTTTTTATAAAAAGTTTACTGGGTCTTGAAAATAAGTCTTTGATCTCAGGATCCTCATCCAGATCCAGGTTCACGTTTTCATCAGGATTTCGGAGATAGCCTAAAACACCAGACAGCTCATTTCGTCGACGACCTTTGATGCGTTCTTGTAAACTAGTTTTCAATTTGGAAGCCAACTCTGAGGGGTTTTCATTCAATTGTTTAAAAAGAAACTTCATCGCAGCATCAGCTGTGCACAAATTTGCATCTGAACGACAAAGTGCTTCCACAGTCAGTTTAACTGGGGCTAAAACTTTTGTTATTTCATTTATAAGATGAAAATCAGCTTCTTCCAATTGAACTGGATTATCCAAGTCTAAAAGAGCTTTCTGAATGCTGATTTTTAAAAGCCCGAATCGTTCAAGCATAGTAAAGAGGCTGTTCCACCTTGTTTTGCAATCGAGCAGCAAAGAAAGCTCTTTTCCGTGTTCCAAACGTACATATTTTTGAAGAATTGTATCATTCTTTAGTGATGATCTCTTAAAAATTAGCACCACTTTGCGTACTTTTTTTATCACCTCCTTTATATTGAAATCGTTAGTCAGATCCACAGAAGTTTCATTTTCAATTACTAACCCACTTCCTAGATCGTCTTCGTCATCGTCCGAATCTGCAGCATCAGTGGGCTCACTTGGCAAGGTTTCTAACTGTACATTGTTTTTATATAATAAATCGCACACGGTCAAGTGGATACCATGAGCAAAGCAAACATGGTGTTCTGCATTCAAAAGCTTTCCTAATTTAAGCATGACATTCGGTCCGTACGTGACGATTGCTACTATATCAGTATCTAAACAAAGATCAAATTGTGAAAGGCGTTCTTTTAAGACCTGAACACACACTTCAGCCGTCAAAGATACATCAATGCGAATGAGGCCCAAACTCCAAAACTTTTGAAGCGAATGAACATTTACGTTCATGTATCGTTTGTTTGAAGATGACGTCCATTCATCAAAGCTCAAACTGAAGCGCTGGCCTTCATTCTTTAAAGCCTTAATTTCAGCTTTGATTTCATTTTTTATTTTGTGGCTGTAATTGACAACACGACTGCGAATTGTATTTGCAGATTTTGGCAAATCTGTATAACCTTTTGACAATAACAAGGTCCTCAAATCTTTTGAAGTCACAAACACTTTGAAAGGAAAGCCGTCCACGGCAGTCATTCGAGCTAAGACGTCATCCAAAGTATCAGTTTTAACGAAAAAGTCCGCTACAGAGCTATGTTTCCGTTTTGGGGGTGGTTCTTCATTGCTAAGGCCAGACGAGGAAGGCGATGGTCTGGTTACTTTCATATTATGTTTCGATGACAGATGAGTGTGTAATCCTTTAGTTGATCCTCCTAATACCTTCAGTATAGCCGGACATTTTTTACATTTTGCTGTACCGCCACCGTCTTTAGCAATAAGAAAATGACTCCATATTGACGATGGATCTTCATCTTTCTTATGTTGAATAAATAAACTCTCTTTAGAAAGCGACATCGTGATGGTTATTGAAGCTTCTTACCATTAAATACCTCTAAAAAGACAAACATGCGCATTACAATTTACATTACATACCAAAAAGCATAATAAACTCGGATATACAGTTTTAAACACCGTAAATTGATTTCAAACATTATGGTGTAATATAAATTATGTAATATAAACAAGTTTAAAACCTAATAAGCAAGAAAAACACAAGACTTACTCAAAAATAAGTGCACACGCGTCCAAGTTGTACGATTCTCTGTGGCGGTCAATACGTACGACAAATAATAATCAGCTGTCAATTTAAGATGGCCGACACTGTGACATTGACTGTAATATTGCGTTTACAAAGAAAGCTACGATGAGTAATTTCTAAAAGAATGTTTAAGTTATAAACTTTTAGCATTTTCGTTAATCCCGAAATTCCCGGTATTGGACAAAACTAGTCCCGAATTATTCGGGACTGGAATAAGGCCGGGATCCCGGAATTGCATTCTCTATGTGTAACGTACAAACTCTCGAAATGGTGTGAGACACAATTGCAGCCCTGTGATCTAAGTGTGTTTTGTTTATTAGTGCAAGCAATTCGTGTATATTTATTATTGCTTGTGTAGCGGAGTTGATGGGTGGGAGACAGGCGGCGACGCTAGTTTTTAAACAAAAGTGTGACTATTGCCAATCCAACCTTATTAATCTTATCCGTGGTATTACCTATCAATTAAAAAAAAACGTCAATATCGGTTCACAATCAGCGAAGAAATCGCGTTGCGTACAAAAAACAATGCAATCAAATAAGAACCTCCTCCTTTTCTGAAGTCGGTTTAAAAATAGTATTTGGTAGTACATACCGGTCTCCAAGTCCCACAGTCTCCAAGAGTTGTCGAACACAGTGGCAGCGAGTAGTCTGCCAGAGGGATGGAAGGCGAGGCGAGCCACTCTCGTGCCCGCTTGCCCTTCTAACGACGCGAGTGGGGATTCACTGTCAACAGGGATATAATACCTTGTAACAATATTTAATGTCTATGTTTCGTTGTTATAATAAAAATTTATTTGTAGTGTAGAGCGTCGGTGGCGTATTGGCAAGGGCCGCTACCTCCTGTCCGGGAGGTCGTGGTTCGATCCTGCCACGTACCAATGTGTTTTCGAATTTAGATTTCATATGAACGTTTATCCGACGCTCTTATACGGTGAAGGAAAACATCGCGAGGAAACCTGTACACGCCTGCGAAGAAACTCGAAGGTTGTGTGTGAAGTCGACCAACCCTCACTGGGCCCGCGTCGTCGACTAAGGCTCGATCGTCCTAATTCAGGGTAGACTCGAGCCCCTCGGTGGGGACCTTTATGAGCTGATAGGATGATTTGTAGAACGTTTGTTTTGACCCGACTGCCCAAGAAGGAAGGTTATGTTTTTTTATGTTTTTCGGGTCTTTATGCATATATGTTTCTTTGGCTGAGCCTGTATTCTTAACGGCTTTTGGAATGCGAGGTGTCGTTAGATCCATGTATGTTCTTGACTCAATAGTGAGTCATGGCGTACATTTTAGGCAGTCGGGTTTTTAATAAACTGGTTAGATTATCTATACCTAAGTTATATGCACACAAGACGATTTTTTACTGACACACGATATCCAAACCAATAGACAAAAATAATTTTAAGTGTGTCGAAAAACAAATATTAATCATAAAAAATAAAATAATTCATAAGAAAAAAGTAACATACATACATGCATGCATGTGCATACATACATAGTTGCGCACAAAATTAATAAATATACTACACAGGTAACGTATAACGTCTGATTTTACTCCCCATAATTTTTATTCCTCTGGCTTACATATGAAAATCAATTCTTAAGGAGTAAACTCCAGTAAACTCCAAAAAGTTGTGTTTCTCAAACAAAACAAATAATAGTTAATAAGTAGTTCAGCTAATGGGCGCCGCCGACAGCGCTGTCACAGTATAAAGAATACATACAGTCGTTCAACAGAGACGTCTTGCCGGGGCAAACTTGAGTGGGGCGCGGGGCGAGACGGGGGAGGTCAAGCCCAAAGTTCCATATTCAGAAGTTGGGGACATTTATTAAAGTCGATACATTTCGTCTCCTGCAGGTGCCCAGTGACTAGTGGTGTCGGCGATGGCGCAAACATCGAAGGCGTTTTACCGCTTTCTGTATGGATCCTTAATCTGTAGCACTGTTAAGGTGGCCACATACTGAGCAGGAGAGATATCACTTGTTGTCGACACGATAGAAGAAGAAGTAGTTCAACTGATTGGCTATAACAAACATCCGTTTTGTTTCGGAATGACTTAATATGGCGTAATGGTTAGTCCATTCGATTTACACTGGAAATCGCGGACTCGATTCCCGGCTGTGTCTAACTTTGTAAGACTCTGTTTGTGACTATCTTATCTTCATGCCGGAACACATCAATGCTGTTTACACTGATGTTTGACGGCGAGACAGGCGGGCTTAAAAAATACCCTACCACCAAACAAACCGAGTCTTTCAAAGTTCTAGCTCTCCGGAATCGAACCCGCAACTTGTTCTGAAGCGAATGCACTAAACACAACTCTACAATGCAATACTGACCTAACAAAATTCCACAGGTATATGGATCCATCGTACGCGCAGGACGCCATGGTGCAAGTTTCCGATTTTTCGTCACTGGTCTCCATCGGGGAGGGGGGCGGGTCATCGTCTTCTTTTATACTGGCCACCTGTATAAAATGTCAAAATTCATTATTTGAATCAATGTATTTGTTAACCTCATGATGTTTTCCTTCACCGTAAGAGCGTCGTATAAACGTACATATGAAATCGAAATTCGAAAACACGTTGGTACGTGGCAGGATTCGAAACACGACCTCCCGGACTGGGCCCGCGTGGTCGACTAAGGCCCGATCGCTCTAATTCAGGGTAGGTTTGAGCCCTCGGTGGGGACTTATATGAGCTGATATGAATGAAAAAAATTGTTAACACCCCGTAGTGTCCCCACTGTTGGGATTGGGTCTCTACCCAAACTCGTAAAGGTTAGTGGCGGACCTCACTATCAGAACTTTAAAATCGGTTAAGTGTGAGTCGTACTAACGAGTCCGAACTGAATGACAAAATAATTGAAAACGCTAAACACGTTAAAAAACCGACTTCCATCGCAACAACATTTTGCATTATTATTTTTGGTTTTTGTTGATTTTCTAATAAAGTACTACAACGATTTTGATAAAATTTATATGGGACCACACGGGAAGCACTAGCTTTCGAATAAAAAAAGAAGCATAAAAATCGGTTCACCCAGTCAAATTTTATGAGGTAACACACATAAAAAAAACATACAGACGAATTAAGAACCTCCTCCTTTTTGGAAGTCACTTGAAAAGTATATTTTTGTCGCTCGCGTTGATTTCTTTTGTTTTGTTGTGAATAAGTATCATTTTCATTATACTATGTATTTATGCGGAGAGGTATGGTGGTACGGAAACCTCGGAGTGCTAGTTCGACTCGCACTTGGCCGGTTTTTTAAGAGCCAAGCTCTTGTCGGTGCAGCGATCGCCAGACATTTCTTCTTTGGGTCATGTCATGTCCTTTAACTCCCTATAAGTCATCACTTTAACCTTGTCTTTCAGTTGCTGGCTATAGCTTCTCCTAAGTCTTCCCCAACCCCTCTTTCCTTCTATTTCTCATTCCATATAATGATCATTTCACAGATCTTGACCTATTTGTATTATCACCTTCAAAATACAAAAGCTTTATCACAGAAGTGTTGACCGAACTTAATAACTAAGATCTGTCTGTCATGTTAGATAACAAATTTTCTGTCTTACTTTTCTTTTTTTTTGTCCTCTCTGCATGTTTTTATTATTTCAAATTGGGGACAACCGTGCTGGTTTTACAATTATTTTCTTTTAGTTTAATTTAATATTTATAACATAAGCTTTATTGTATAATGTTTTGTTGTTCTAAATAAAATAAATAAAATTCCATGATCACTACTATTTAGTACAATTTATTTGATTTCGGAATAGTTTCTTTTGAAGTGATAAAGGGCGGGCGGTCTCTGCGAGTGCGACGCGTTCAGAGTAATGTAAGAAAGAGAAGCAACTATACTCCCAAATGTAGGCACTTATTTTTGTTTCATTGTATGGACTGTCTTAGGTGTGATTAGACTTAGGGGAAAATAAACAAATTACCTTTTGTTGAAAATGTGCTGGCATCTCGGCGGCGGGATGGAACACGGCACAGCTCACATTGCATGTGTGCCCTTTGAGGGTTTGTAAAGGACTACACTCCGGGACTGACCATACTTTACTTAGTCCTGACCTGCAAGCAACATGTAAAAAGTCGATTCTCTCAAATAGTGTCATTCGTTTAAACAAAATTCAAGAATTACATCTACTTTAATGGACAATTTACAGATTACAGATACAAATCAAGTAATATATATGTGTGTGTCAGCATTTTTTGATGTCAAGGTGGCGTTCTTTGACACGTGGCGGCACGCGCTGTGTCGGATTTACAAAGGGTGAGTGACACTATCTAAGGCTTTAACTATAAAATAACAAGAAGCAGACATTAACAATATTTTATATACCTCTGGAAACTCTAGAAATATTTGTATATTGTATACCTCTACAAAGTAGTAATAGTACCTCTAGAGACTTATTTACATTTTAATTTTTGTATATTTTTAAATACTTGCGTGTTCCTCAGATGGGCTTGACTGTTAGTGGCATTTATTTCGACCGTTTGCGTGCTTCTCAAGCCACGTCAAGCCATTTTTGCCGGTTACTTTCACAAGCTGATAGTCGATAAGCCGTGTCAGAGGCCTTATCATCATCATCATCATCATATCAGCCGAAGGAAGTCCACTGCTGGACATAGGCCTCCCCCAAGGATCTCCACGACGACCGGAAGACTATGAATCAGAGGCCTTATAGGCGCCTTAAACTCTTGATAGTTCGCCACGAGCCCTAAAGTCCGGACTTGGTCCGCGTGTGTGGAGTATGACTTAACCTTCCCGAGTTTGGGAAGACACCCGTGCCCCAGCAGTGGGGATGTCATGGGTTACTACCTGTACCTAGAGACTGACACAGTGAGTCAGTGACCCCGCAGGGTCCTTCTAAAATTAAGGGTGGCTATAGCTCAAGGAACTAAACAACTTTTCCCATGGAACCCATTCTGAAATCGAAAGTTTTAGTCTTTCCATCATCATCATATCAGCCGACGGACGTCCACTGCTAGACATATGCCTCCCCCAAGAATTTCCATGACGACCGGTTCTGCGCTGCCCGCATCCAGCGACTTCCCGCGACCTTCACCAGGTCATCGGTCCACCGAGTGGGAGGCCTACCTACGCTACGTTTTCCTGTGCGCGGTCGCCACTCGAGAACTTTACTGCCCCAACGGCCATCTGTTCTACGAGGTATGTGCCCCGCCCACTGTCACTTAAGTTTAGCAATTCTGAGAGCTATGTCGGTTACTTTGGTTCTTCTACGGATCTCCTCGTTTCTAATTCGATCACGCAGCAAAACTCCGAGCATAGCACGCTCCATTGCCCTTTGGGTGACCTTGAGCCTTCTTATGAGGCCCATAGTAAGCGACCATGTCTCAGTTCCGTATGTCATCACATAATCTGACATAATCTCACGTAGTCTTCCCATAATCTGATCGAAACGAAGAATTTTAAAGTAGATTCCTGAGCTTAGCGAGAAATTCAATATAAGCCGCCCGAGATCAAAATACTTTGGCACAATTCTAAAGAATTGTACATGTGCGATGAATCACACCGTCACATACATAATATTAGGGACTTCTTGTCATTTGAGTTAATTTTTATCACCTGTCAAAAACAGCATTTTGTTACGAAAATGTTTGAAATACATAGAAATGACAACATAGATTTTAAACGTCATTCATTACGTACTTGTTGGCTTAAAAAAAATTGTGATCAATAGTTCATAATTTATTTTTGATACTGTCATCATGCTGACTGACTACTTTCAAAAACCGACTGCAATCGCAACAACCAAGTACAATTTTGCCATTGTTTTTTTTGTTTTTGTTCATTTTCTTAAAAGTACTCAACCGATTTTGATAAAAAATATACGGGACCCGTCTGGAAGAGATACCTAGAGATTTAAAAATGAATCGTCAAAATCAGTCCCCAATCAGCGAAGAAATCGCATAACATATGTACAAAGAACATGCAGTCGAAATGGGAACTCCCTTTTTTTTAATTCGGTTTTAAATTTAGACTGTTCCTCTTACCTACCTACTAATCTGCCTTCTTTGGCATGTGATCATCATCATCACATCAGTCAAAAGACTCCACTGCTGGACATGGGCCTCCCCCAAGTTAGGGGGTTATGTCGTAATCGCCACGCTTGGCAGGCGGTTTGCGATCGCAGTGTGCGATGTGGTGGCACAGTATGCTGAAAGGACGCTGCTGCCCATCCTCCGGTTCAGTCCCTTGGGTAGACAGTGTCTCTTCTATCAACACTACTAATCATGCTTAACAGTAAAATAAATTATAAACAACCTAAGAATTGACGTGGAAGCGACAAGACATGACAAGTCTAGTACTTCTTTTTTTAATTAATATTTTTATCTTAGCATTGACAAGAGTGAAGCATGCTCGCTTAAATGTTTGTGTGGATGGTGGCGCATCGAGAGCCGGGTCGTTCCTTTCCCTCTAATATGGTTGATGGAGCGATGACTGACTCTCGCGTTATACTCGTGACCGAGTGCTGTCCGTGTGAACTGGCCTACTCTTTTCAACGGTATCAATGATTTTTATGTATAACTGTGTCATACATATTTTATTCATGTTCTAATGACATAATCCGGTTTATTTCAAGGATTGCATTTTGACATTATTAACTTATGATTGTTTATTTCTTGATTTTTCACAAATGAAATTATGTTATTATTATTTTATGACTATCAGAAAGAGTGTAATTTGCACTTATTTTTAATAAATACCTTGAACCTTGAATCTCGTCTCTTACGTCACTAACGGGAAGAAATGGAATGGCCCTATTCTAAGCCGAGAGCCATACAGCCATAATGAGAACCTCGTACTTCTTTAAGTCGATTTAAAATTTAAATAACTATTCCACTTACCAACTAGATGTGATTAGCATTTTGCTATCGCTACTGAATCTGCAGAAGCTTATAGGTCTCGTGTCACCTATCTGGAACAAATAGAAGCACTTTCAAGAAACACTAATTATCTTTCTCTTTCTAAACGTGTGGCACAATTAATGCTGCTATCTAAGAGACAGACAGCGTTACCTAGTGTTACACTTAGTATCACCTGCGGTCACGAGTAGGGCATTTAGATTTACACCTACGGACGTGATCTCACAATGTATTTCTTCACCTTCACAATCGGTAAGTAAATGTATGTGGGTTTCAAAAAAGCTCATTGGTACATTGGGCGTTCCCGGATTCAAACCCAAGACCAGTGGTTAAATTCATTTTCATAATCGCCAATTGATAGCAATACTGAGGCGGCTTTTTTCATAGTATTTGGGCCTGTGACGTCATCACATTTTAATCATTTGAATAATAAAAAAACCACCTGTGATTGATAAAAAATAATATTTAAATTTGTTTCTTAAAATATTATATGTTTTCATTATAAATGCCTTTTTAAGAACGCCAATCGCTAAGTCCCTCGACATCAGTTTACCTGATGGTGACGTTGATGCGGAAGATGGAGGCGCGCTAACCAAGAATGTGAAATGCAACGGCAAACTGGTTATCTTACCTTCATGCCACAAAAAGCTGTTAACATTGATGTTTGGCGGCAAGACTTAGATGGCATAGTGGTAGCTAGCCGGACGGGCTTAGAAAATGGCCTACTTGGACCCCGCCGGTAGTCGAAACCGAGACCTACTGATGTGAAGGAGAGGACTAACCACTATGCTACAGAGACCCTGGTATACTTCAATTCTCACCTGACTGCAGAAGATAGTCATGGCGGAGGCTTTTCGCTGTGACTCTTGTTTCGCGGCAGCTCGCACGCTGCCTGCTAATTTTAGTTCTTCCCGTGCTTTTTGTAGCCTGCAACAACATAAAGTACCACTGAGCAGTTACAGGAGCAACGAATTGTAACGCGGTGTGCCAAACGTTATAAACACATTTGTAATTCCCAAATTACTAAACACTCAAAAGTGCAAGTCAAACTCGTGTGGAGAGTTTCCTACCTTAGTAGTTTCGAAGATAAGTTTAGAGGGGAATGCTAAATTTTCGTACATTTTCTTTAATATCTTGTAAAATATACACTTTAAAACTATTGTGAATCTATTTCTTTAAAAAAATGGCTTTGTAGTTTCGAGGCCTGTGACAATTATTATTTGAAAAATCATAAAATAGTTTTCAGCGTATTGATTAAAAAACGGCCAAGTGCGAGTCGGACTCGCGCACGAAGGGTTCCGTACCATTAGCTTTAAAAATCACGTTTGTTTTATGGGAGCCCCCTTAAATATTTATTTTATTTTATTTTAATTATTTATTTTCAAAGTGAATAAAACTCAATATTCTGTGAATATTTTAACTGTCTAGCTATCACAGTTCATGAAATACAGCCTGGTGACAGACGGACGGACAGACGGACGGACAGCGAAGTCTCAGTAATAGAGTCCCGTTTTTACCCTTTGGGTACGGAAGCCTAAAAAAGTAACTTTTTATTTTTCATGTAGTTTATTTTTTTCAGTTGCGTCTATTATTTCCGATCATCACTGCTTTTATTTCAATGCGAGAAACTGTGGCAACGCGCGCTGTGTCGGTATTTACAAAGGACGAGTAACAGTATTTGAACGAGTCGACTTTACTCCCTCGCTGCGCTCAGTCGCTCAAAAGTGAAAAGGTTCTTCAATGGCGACCGCAGGGCGATAAACTTTTGTACAGCTTCCTACCGGGTGGACTGGTGATCTAGTGCTCACGGGAAGCTGGACGCATGTGGCTCGGGAGCGCGCTAAGTTGATTAAATACAAAGGCGGCTGCTTCGCAAGGCTCTTCGACAGTATAATCAATCAAACCTAACGAAGCTATCATAACTCGCTTCGCTCGCTCAACTCCCCCTCCCCTTCACGAGACTCTTCGATATTATAATCAATCAAACCTAACCTATCATCGCTCACTGTGCTTGCTCAACTCCCCCCTATGCCTCCCCCACCATTACCCCTTCCCTGAGCTGACATATACATAGACATTTTTGATTGATAATTATACATTACAAGTCAAAACATTACTGAAGATTAAAAAAAAACATAATTATACCACATCATGTCATTTCATTCTAAAATTACTAGAATAGACCGGGCTCTTCGACAGTATAATCAATCAAACCTAACGAATCTATCATCGCTCGCTTCGCTCGCTCAACTTACATGATATCAAACAGAGAAAACAAACCTATTCGTCACACGAATGCTTGCCCTGAGTGTAAATAGAACCCACGACCTTCAGCCCAGCACCAGGCAGGAGCGCCGACCACTGGACCACCGGAATACTCAAATAGTCTGAAATGACCTACCTCAACTTAGCCCGAGGCAGGGAGTACCGCGCGACCCACAGCCGCACTTGGCGCAGCCCAGGTGGACCCTCGTGGTACCAGGTCCCTTCTCGGCCGCGGTCACGTTCGATCCGAGCTTCTTCTTCCTCTAACTTCTTGTTTATGGCGTCTTCTCCTAGACTGGTGGGAACAAATTTGTCTATTATTAAGTATGGTTTTTTTTCCTGTCATTGGGGCAATGTTCAATTTATGTACACCCATTGTACATGAAACAAGATATTTAATAAAAACGAATAAACATAAAAGATCGGTGGTGGCGTAACGGCTAGGGCTGCTACTTCCTGTCCGGGAGGTCGTGGTTCGAATCCTGCCACGTACCAATGTGTTTCCAAATTTCGATTTCATATGTCCTTTTATCAGACGCTCTTACGGTGAAGGAAAACATCATGAGGAAACCTGCACACTCCTGCGAAGAAAGTCGATGGTTTTGTGTGAAGTCGACCACTCCGCACTGGACATTGCATATTACTAATGGCCAAAGTAATATTTTGTTGCCCTCGGAACTTGTTATTAATCCCAAGCGCAGCGAGGGATTCTAAAGTAAATAATTTAATAAAGTAGAATTCTGAACATAGTGAGGAATTCAATACACGTCGCCAGAGAATAAAATATTTTGGCCCCAAGTGACACACACATTTTTTTATCAAGACCTATGAGAAAACAGAAGCATAAACGCGGATCAATCAGAAGAGAGATAGCTCAAACTCCAGCTCGAACGCGGACCAGTCACAAGAGAGAAACCAAAACTACCTACCTAGGGAAAAAAATAGAATTTTGTTTGCACTAATTGAAAAACCATACGTCGTTTTTAGGGTTCCGTACACCCAACGGACCCTATGACTAAGCTTCCGCTGTCTGTCTGTCTGTCCGTCCGTCCGTCCGTCTGAACCGTAATAGGTAGACAGTTGAAGTTTTCACATAATGTGTATTTATAACCGCTATAACAAAATTTGAAAAAGTGAAAAAAATTACCATAAAAAAACGTGTTTTTATAGGTCTTTAGAAGTATATTTGATTTAGCTCTATCGTAAAAACGGTAATTCATAAAAGCGTGAAACTTGGTATGATCATACTGAAGTAAAACTACAAATAATAAAAATCGGCCGAATGTGAGCCGTACTCGCGCTAAGGAGCCCGAACTGAATGACAAAAAAAAACTATCATTTTGTCGCTCGTGTAAATATCTTTTGCTTGTAATGTGAATAGGTATCATTGTCATTATACTATGAAGTTGTGTGGAGAGGTATGGTGCTAGTCCGACTCTCACTTGGCTGGTTTTTTTGCGAATAGGTGTGATAAATAAACATTTTTGACTTTGTTGTCATATGTTCTTTATATTTAAGTATATGCCAGCATTTTGACATACCTACGTTTTGATTTACAGATTTCCCGCATAACCTAGCTAAAAAAATCTAGAATCCAATTCTATCCACATTCATTCCATTTGCAACAGATTTAAGTATTGGTGAAAACATAGTTTCCTAATTAATAATAGAGATAAAAATATAAAGGTTTGGGTACTTACTAACTCAGCAGATCCCTTAGCCTCACTCTCCTTTCGGCTGGGCCCTCACCAAAGAGGCACACTGGCTCACCGAGTTGCCGCAGACTTCTTCTAACCTGGTAAAAATACATATTGTTTTTTAAGAAGTCGACAATTTACGCGTTTGATATGTGGCGTTGACGGAAAAAGTAGCGAATTCCGTGGACAGCCATCACACGTACGGACTCTATTCTAGAAGAGCTAAAAAAATCACAGCGTGCCCTTTAGATACTTGCTGCACTTGCATGCTTAAATTTTTGAGGACCAACCTCTCTAAAAGCACATTCTTATAGTCAAAGTGCAGGAGAAAAAGAGGAGACAAAGGGGTCAAGCTCCAGCCAGATGGTGTGAACAAACATAACACTTGTAACCACCTGCACAATGCTATTCATCCTTCTGCTGACAGAGAAAGATGGAAGTACCTAACTCGATCCCTGTCTGCATCTACCTACTTGATCAAATTTATGACGCAATCTCCTTACACAGCTTAACAACTGTCATCTAATGATAGCAACCAGCACCGCTCCGACAGTTTACCGTGCCTTGGGAAGCACAGAAATGGTCGAGAAAAATGCCACTAACAGTCAATCCCATCCAGCTAATGACCGTGCTTCAGGTCAGTTAATCTGGGTAATCGACCCGACCATATACATATCTACAACTGCTTAAAATTAGCCCAATCATACAAACAAACTATTTTACCCGTTTATAATATTAATAAAGACGAAAAAATACTAGGCATACCTCATCGTCATCAGTTGACACATTAAGCTGTCGAGCTTTCCGCCGTCTTTCGAACTCCTCTAGCAGAGCCTTCTTGTCTTTCGAGATCTCATCTTCAAGGTCCATATACTCTGGAAGTTCATGCACAGTTATATAATAAGGAACTATTGTATTAACTGTCATCTTTTGCTACCCATGATTTTAAATAACTACAGGATTCATTTCGGAGAGTGTGCCTAGGAGCGTCATGGCCTCATACCCTCTTCTCCATTCCATCATCATTGGACGACCAGGCATTCCACCTCTTTAAATACATAAATAAATATTCTGGGACAAATCACACATGGTCATTTGGCCCCAAAGTAGGATTCCCTGTGTTATGGGTTACCAGAGACTGATATACATACTTATATAAGTTTAAATACATACATATATAGATATAATTTAACACCCAGACACAGAGCAAACAAATCTGCTCATCACACAAATGCTTGCCCAGGGTGGGGATCGAACCCACGACTCTCGGATCAGTAGTCAAGGGCACTAACCACTGAGCCAAAGAGTCAGTCAAATTCTTTATTGTTGATGTTCCACCTATATGCACGAAGTTTTTGCTTCATTGTTTATCATAACAGCTAAGGAATGGAATTCCCTGCCGGCATCTGTATTCCTCGATTTAGGAATATTCAAGACAAGAGTAATTAGGCACTATTTGAGCTTGATGATGATGGTGAGGTACAGCCAAATGCACTTAATTTTTTTACAAAAAGAAAAAATAAAGAAAAGCTTTCCCTATGGAATCTACCAATATGTTCAATTTGTAATCAATTTTTTGAATTCTCAATCAAAGTAGGCCCAAGTGAGCAATTTTTACAAGCTTTTATTGTATGTAGGAATGTTTTGTTTGGGTGAAATCTTGCACGTTAAGTTTGAACCACTTCCCGGTTTCCGACTGAGCTGAAACTTTGCATGCATATGTATATCGCGTGACAATGCAATATTAATAGCTTAAACCTAAAAGTTTATAGGTTTTTCAAAAATTATTGTATATTATAATGTATGTATAATTAGTTTCTCAGAAACGGCTAATTGGATTTGAATTGGATGAAATTTGTATTTTGGTAAGTTTTACTTCATTTTTATTCTTTTATTCTAATTCATCTATCTAAATAGGTGTCATCCCAGAAAAAAATGTTTTCCAAAATTTGTTTAGTTTAGCTACTCAACAGTAGATGGCGCTATATACCTAGGAGTCCGCGTAATGCTCTGTCTCCAAGATTCTGAGTGCCTTAATCACAAAAAAGCAACTAAAACATTATATGTGGTCTTATGATAATCTGAACACCTACAATAGTTATTGAATTTTACAACTGATATAAGTAATGTATGGGTCAGGGCTGTCAGGAGGTAGGTGGAACAGATTGTTTAGAGGATCATTTTTATAGATCAATAGGGCAGTGCTATCCAGCGTAACATAATTCTATGTGCTCATTAACCTACCTGTATGATTGAGTCCATGCCAAAATTTATTGCAGATCTGAACTGTGACGTGCATGCTTGTGTGCACCGGTACAGTCGAGTAGATGGAAAAATTAATGCTTTATTATTGTGTTTAGTTGGTTTTAGATATTTAATACCTTTTAAATATGCCTAATAAATATAATAAAATATTGTCTTTGTAAAACTTAATAAAACATCCATGAGGCATAATGAAAACAATAAAGTAAAACAACGAAAGTACAAGATAATAGAAGAAATAACACAACAACAAAAAGTACCAACCAGTGAGTAGTTCTAGCCTAGTAACAAGTTATCAAACTAGATGATGTTAATAAGTGATTTAAAAAACTCCATGTAATTATTATAATATTTATACAGGCATGTTACAAGTACAGTATAATCTCTCTAATCCGGCACTTCAATAGATCGGCACGTCCAATAATCCAGCACCCTCTGAGAGAAAAGGTTTTTAAGCAAGGACTACAAGTTGCACAAAAGCAGACCTAGGAGACAATTTCTGATCATTCCTTTAACAGATGTTTTAGATCACATAGTGATATAAAAAAAATCTTTAACAGATATCCTTTGGATAAAAAGCAACACAGAAAGCCAGTTATTTATTTCATATTTGGTCGTTCATCCCAGAATTACATGACTAAATCTAAGAACAATCAACTTGTATGAATCTTCACTCTAGCCGGTTGTACAATCCTTTAGAAATGGTATGAATGGAGTTCTCTTCATAGGTTTGTTCATTCTTGGGATTTTGTAAACATTATTTATTTAAAAAGATTGTCCGTAATTGAATCACTAATTTGATTAGATGGTGTGAAAATATGATATGAGTTTTATAGAAATATCTAGTGATGTGATATTATAGAATGTGACCACGGAATAATAGATTGAGATTGACTGTCGTTAAACGATAAAAAAATTAATGAGATTGTTTCACCAACAAAAGCAACGACTGGTGCTCGTGAAGCTAAGTTTGAAGAATAATTTTATTCATGTAAGTTACCTACCTACCAAGTAGCCACTGTTGATTCTTACATGCAGTAAATATCTAACAAACCATTGCCGCCGGTGATTCAGCCCTAGCTGCATTCATGCCTATAGATACGACACTTGCTTATATGTATATCATTTCTCGCTCAGTGTCCAGGGTAGAGGGAGGTTAAAAATTTATAACTAAATCCAGTAGGTACAAAAGATTGTAGGAGGGGATTTGCGGGAGGGGGTCTTATATATATTTATATATTTTTACCCATTCTTTCGCTCAAATTGAACAAGAAACAAATTACCATTGGATATCTGTATGTCCCCCAGGTCTTTCCCACCACTCTCTTCAGCACCGCCGGCTCTGGCAGCGGCCGCCAACGCCGCCAGACGAGCCTTTTCCTGCTCCTCCAAGGATCCATAGTGGACCTGCCTGCTTTTCTTCGGCAAAACAACTTCGTCGTCGTCCGACATTTTAGGTTATGCTTGCACAGAGATTTTGTGAGAAATAAGCACAAATATAGGTAGCGTTTGAGTGATTACTTGAGTTTCAAGGTTTGCTCTGTACGGTATTCGGAGATGGAGAAAATGTATGAGTACCTATTTCCGAAGAAAATCTATTCACTGTACTTGCTATGTACTTAAACATAAATACACATCTCATTTGTCTCATTTAGCAAACGTTTCTTTTGACGCAGACGTGCAGTCAGTCAACAATAAACAAAAAAAATACACTGGTTATATATATTACAATATTTTTTATATTCTTCAAGAATTTATAAAAAAAATCTGAAAGAAGTCATACATAGGATATTAATTTTAATACAAGTATTCTTTAATCTTATAGGGTAAATAAAAGCAAAAGCAAATAGCGTAAATGGAGTGTTACACATAGACAATAGTTAGTAAGTGATGCCATGAAAGAAGTTTACCCTAAAATGTAGCAAAAATATTTAAAATAGTAAAAAAATAAAAGTTTAAAAAACTAAAAACCGACTTCAAAAAGAAAATACTTAAAAGTATAAAATAATATTTTATACATATAAATACACGAAATTAACCAACAATAATGAAATCAAAGGTAGGTACGAATCAAATTAGGGGATTACATTTTTTTTAAGTGTACCAGCTCTAAAACATTATCAGTAGGTATCTAGAACATTTGATAGCTCTATCAAATATTTTAGATTCGATCGCTTTGCTGGCACTGACCTCAAAAAAATTGTAATCCCCTAATTTGATTCGTACCTACCTTTGATTTCATTATTGTTGGTTAATTTCGTGTATTTATATGTATATTAATATTATTACATAATTTGGAGTATTTTCTTTTTGAAGTGGGTTTTTTTTACATTTATTTTTTCTTTTTAGTGATAATGTTATCTATATTAAAACGTTAAATCCAATCACCTTCTTGCCAATAGGCATCATCAAATCATAATGCACGTGTTTGATTAACTGATACAGAGTCCTGTGCTTCCATCAATCATCATCTCAGCAGCATGCAAGTTAAGGAGTTACACCTTCCATCATCAGCTCAACTGATGTTATATAACAGTGTTTTTCAATCTTTTTGAGTACGCGACCCCTTTAGAATTTATAAAACTCTAGCGTCCCCCTGGGGTAAACAAAAAAATTTTTCGTGGTTTGAGAAACTATGTTTATTTCTTTTTTTTCGGACTTATATCAAAATATTATTATGTTGTAATAGGCGAGCAGCTTATAGCTGATGTGCCTATATCTGTGTTAGTGTTACTGCACTAAATTGGATTATACTTGCACCATTTGTCCAGCCAGTCTGTTTTTAAAACTATTCACGGAGGAGCATCAACCACACCCTGAGGCAACTTCTTTTAGATGTTTATCACTTTGTTATTTAGTCCCATATTCAGTTTACGACCCATTTTTTATTGTAGTTTACTAAAAACACTATTTTTTTCTTTTTTCCTTGACACCCCGAGTAAGTCTTCGCGACTCCCCCTAAGGGTCGCGACCCACAGTTTGAAAAACACTGCTATATACTATTAGAGAGAGCATATTTTCACGGTCATTTTCGTATGTAATTATGTACAAAAAGATTACTTACGGCATTTATTTTTATTTATTTTATTTTTATTTATTAGGAAAACTTACAGCGAATTAACATCAATATAGAGAACTAGATAGCAAAATAACATAGCCATTATAAGTTTCCACCTATTTTTATCACACTCACAAAACCAAACACCTTCCACGTACCAAAAACGAACTGAACTTTGACCTTCATTTACTCGTAGATTACTGCTCCTAGGGTGTCCCTTTCTACTCGTTTTTGAAGAGCGTTTAACCATTAAACCGGAAAGGTTAGAGTCACTATTCGATTGTACCATCAAAATTTTTAGCTATTTTCCGCTCGCCGTGCAGTACCCCGCTGCTGGCTACAATTGTTGCCAGCTGTGTTTGGCGTAACCTTGCGTTTGGTAACAATTGTAGCTATTGACGTACTAGTGGTTATACTAATATTTTAAAAAAAATTACGCATGCGTCGTGTGCCTAGCTAAAATATACTTATGAGTATGTATAGAAAAAAACAAAGCGAGATTACTCCCCCGGACATTTAAAATCACGTCGCGATAATACAAGTCGCGTAAAATGAACTTTGGTTCCCGAAAACTTGATAGGTATGTATCCATGTATTTATTCTTAAAGCACACTGCAAGCAACCCTACCTGATATGGTAATTAAACAAATCCACTTGGCACGGAGATCTAACACTTATTCATTCACTCTTGACACACCCCGGACACTTCATACAAATGAGCGAGGAATGATATACATGTCGCAGGCATACTGTACAATTTGTCATTATACATATGGTCAGGCAAATGCCTGGCAAATTATATAATGGCGAGGGAGGGGAGCCTCGCTTCGCGAGCTCATTTACTTTCAGCCGTACGGCATTTTGACAATTTGCCTGACTCGGCATTAACCGTTTATATACGGACGAATTATTACAATTGTTCTTCAAACACATTTCTATACAACTCGTGTCATATTTTCACACCATCTAATCAAATTAGTGTTCTAATATTATCTAATAAATAAAGTTTACAACATCCCACAAACAAAAATACTGCATTTCAAAAGAATGTATAACTAGCTAGAATAAAGATTCATATAAAATTATTGTTCTTAGATTTAGTCATGTAAAACTGGGATGAACGACCAAATACGAGAAAGGATATTATTTTACTGCCTTCATCACTATATGATCTAAAACATCAGCGGCGGGGAGTGTCTATACTGTACGTTAGTACTACTAATATATATACTTTGCTCTTGGTCAGCCGCGGCATAGCTTGGCAGGTTTTGCATAGTATGGAAACGAGTTGGACACTTTTAACCCATAAAATACCTCATCCAGTAATATGTGATAGTTTGGAAGTCGTTTAGTAAAGACTAAAAAACCTGAACGGCCAGGTCCTTTCTTTGTAGGTTCCAGTGTCTGACCAAATTTACGGTGCGGTGTCACAGAACCGGTACATTTCACCTCATCGAGTAATAAAATGAAAACGACGAATAGCAAGTTTAAATGATGTTTAAGTATTCCTTGGTCGACCTGACCTCAGCTTTCCAGTTTTCCTAGTCCGACCACATTTACGTTTAAAAAAAAAGTAAGTACGTTTTACTTCATCGAGTAATTGAATGAAAACAATGAATTATAATAGTTTTATTAATTATATTCACGTATGTCTTGGTCGGCTTGACCTCAGCCTGGCAGTTTACCTAGTCCGAAAACAATTATGTTAAAAAAATAAAATGGGTATATTTTACCTAATCGAGTAATTTAATGAAAACAAATCATTATAATAGTTTAATTAATTCTGTTCACTAATGCCGTGGTCAGCCTGACCTCAGCTTGGCAGTTTTCTTAGCCCGATCACATTTATGTTCAGAAAATCAAACTAGATAATTTTCCAGTACTAGTCCGACTACATTTAAGTATAAAAATTCAAACTAGGTTTGTTTTCAATTACTCGATGACGTAAAATATACCTAGTTAAGTTTTATATATATAGTTTTCATTCTATTACTCGATGAGGTGAAATGTACCAGTTCTGTGGCACCGTAAATTTGATCGGACACCGGAACCTGCCAATACAGGACCCGGCCGACCAAGTTTTTTTAGTCTTTACTAAATGGCTTCCGACCTCACAGTCTGTTATGGAGGTATTTCGGACACTATCTTTTTATTCCCTAAAATTATTCATTCATTTCAAATGCTAGAGTAAAACTCCCGGATAGCAAATATGCGGAAAAAAAAAAGTTTTTTTCGGAAAAAAATAAAAATATTCATACACTGAAACTAAAAATAATTTGAATACATGAAATGCATAATCCCAAAGCACTTTTTTAAGACTCACGTTTAAGAGCTATTAGGAGCCTTGTAATTTTTTTAAAACTAGATATATATAATTTTTTCAATAATACGTTTTCCTTTTTTTCTCCGTTAATCCATCGTTTCCAGCAAAGATATTTACACTTAAATTACACTTACACTTAACTTACCTGTTTTCTCACGGTTGTATTTCAAAACGTCGTCACACATTTGTTATTTACCTTTTTTAACACCCTTTTTTGTATCATAAACAACTAGTCTATTTCCTTTTATAGTTAGGGGAAAGTCCGGGAAAGGTAGGGGAAATGTAAGCACTGACACTTTCAGCCAGCAACATCAGGAAAAGTCTAATTATTCACCATGGAGTATTTTTAATATAACATCAAATAATCCGTTAGTGAAAACTAAACTCATAACAGCAACAGAAAATAATTTTGGGAAAGTCAACAAAAGCAATGGTATTCCAAAAAAATATTGATTGTTTGTCTATGTCTGTGTTTACGTCACACGTTGTTGAGCCATTATTTCATAAATACTAAATATAATGAAGATATTTCCAAATCGTCGAATTAAAATGTGATTTCCATTCACAACTATCAATTTAGCCAAAAACATCTTCTTTAGCGTCAAAAGTTCGTTATAGACATAACCTCAAAATTCAGTAAACAGTTTTGCCCATTTTTCGAACTATGGCGCTCCAACTATCACGGAGAGAGGTGGAGGACCTCAGGTCTTCGCTGGATCGTGCAATTTACAGGACAATCGGCAAATCTGACAGTTCCTTGCTGTCCACGGTATCATCTTGTTTGACCAATGGGTAAGGCTAGCTTTCAACATACTCTTGTTAGTGTATGTGATCCTGGTATCACGTAGACGTATAATTGGAGCGATGATTTTCGCAAGGTAGTTGGAGTCAGGCTGGTGCAAGGGGCACTCTTTGGAAGAGGCCCAGGACTTACAAAAGATGTTACACAGTCTGATGATGATGTAGTGAATTTTACATGCTGGAACAGTTTTGTAAATTACTGTAACATAGGAATAACTCTTCTCTATTGTATTAAAATTATTTACTATAGTTTGTTGCAATTGAAAAACACAATGTTTTGATTTCATATGTTTGTTTATCCAATGCTGTTACGGTGAAGGAAAACATCCACTGGTCCGATTAAGGCCCGATCACCCTAATTCAGAGTAGGCTTGAGCCCCTCGGTTGGGAAGTTTATGAGCTGATAAGAATGATCCCTACATATAAATTGATAGGGTTCTGTACTCAAAGGGTAAAAACGGGATCTATTACTGAGACTTTGTGGTCGGTCTGTCCGTCCATCTGACACCAGGTGTATTTCATGTTTAAATTTTTACAGATGATGTATTTCTGTTGCCGCTATGACAACAAATATTAAAAATCAGAATAAAATCAATTTTTAAGGGGGCTCCCATACAACAAACGTGATTGTTTTTCTCGTTTTTGCTCGATAATGATAACACCAACAGGAGATGCTTGAAATATCCACAGAATGTTTAGTTATTTAATCACTTTAAAAATAAATAATTAAAATAAAACAAATTTTTAAAAGGGGGGCTCCCATACAACAAACATGATTTTTTTTGCTCGATATTGATAAAGGTAGACGCTTGAAATATTTATAGAATATTTAGTTAGATATTCACTTTAAAAACAAATAATTAAATTAAAATAAAATTCATATTGAAGGGGGGCTCCCATACAACAAACATGATTTTTATAGATAATGGTATGGAACCCTTCGTGCTGGAGTCCGACTCTCACTTGGCCGGTTTTTAGTGACTCTAATTTCCAAATTAAATTCTTCCAGCTATGAACGTCGAAAAATCATTGACAAGATCTCATCTCATATAGAGTCGAAAAAAGCAAGCAAACTCGCCGACAAGGTCATTGCTTTAGCGCAAGAATTAATATCTTCATCCAAATCTTCAAAACGGAAACACGAATCTGACAAGGATAAGGAAAAAGATCACAAACGGTCCCGTCATGATGATGGAAAAGATAAATCAGACAGAGATAGAGATAAGCATGAGAATAAAGTAGAAAAGAAAGAAGAAAAGGAGAATGATAAAGAGAAAGAGAAGGAAAAGATGGCAAATGGAGCTATAGAGTTACCTCTTCCAGTTTTACCAGTCGGAGAGACAATTGGGTCTAAAATGGCCGGTCTGAGTGCTGATAGAATAAAGGTGAGACATGACAAATTAATTGTTCTAGAGAACATCAATGTAGTTATCTGACTTCCTTTTTATGACCTGTCAAAAATGAGCTTTTATTCTTCATCATATCAGTCATAAGACGTCCACTGTTGGACAAAGACCTCCCTCAAGGATTTCCATGATGACTTGTCCTGCGCTGCCCGCATCTAGCAGCTTCCTGTGACCTTCTGAGAGGTCTAATGCCTATGCTATGTCATCCGGTGCACAGTCGCCCCTCAAGAATTTTACTGCCCTAATGTCCATCTTTTCTATGAGCTATGTGTCCTGCCCACTACCACTCAAGTTTGGCAATTCTGGGAGCTATGTCGGTTACTTTGGTTCTCGTATGTATCTCCTCATTTATGATTCGATCCGAGTATGGCTTGCTCCATCACCCTTTGGGTGACCTTGAGTCTTCTTATAAGGCCCATTGTAAGCGACCATGTCTCAGTTCCATATGTCATCTCATCACTGGCAACACAACTGGTCACAGACCTAGGTCTTAAGACACTTCGGCATATGGAAGATATTGCAAAGCTTCCCGAGTGCTGCCCAGTCAAGTTGGATTGGTCAATTGATCTCTCTCTTGAAGTTGGACCTACCTAGCTAGACTGATTGCACCAGGTATACATATACGTCAACAACTTCATGTGCAGTCTCCAACCTTCAGAGAATATGGTGCAACACGGAAATTTAACATCATTTTCGTCTTGTCCATTGTTGAGCCACTTGTTGAGAGACTCTACTGAGACCTTCGAGCATTGTGTTTTATTGTAATGTTTAAAATATTGAACTACTAGCTTTTGTCTGCCGCTTTGAGGGGTTTTCTTCCTAAACACCTTATTTGGACTATTTACAAACATAAAAAAAAAACCAAAATCCATGTAGTGATTCTATGTGCTTACCAACAAGCAGCATTGATTCGGTTAGTTATTTTTTGATATCTAAAACAAATCAAAATAGATCAATTGTACAGAGTGAGTGGTTGGTTTTTTTGATATCTAAAACAAATCAAAATAGAACAATTGTACAGTGTAAGTGGCTGGTTTTTGGGATAAGTTAGCTTTGTTTTGAGTTATAAAAACTCATTTTAAGAGATTGATAATAATTAAAAATGTATATTAAACCAATTCTGAAAGTATAGTTGGGAGGCATATTTAGTGAATTTTATTAAAAAATTTTTTGATGCATTCATCTACTGGTGTGGATTCTTTAAATGATATTTTTTAGTGTATTTGAAATATCAACAGCCATAATACATGAGTTGCCTAGTGTAACTTACAAAGTAGAAGGCCAATTGAAGATATCCACATCTTGTGATGAGTAGGTTTGTAGCAAAAAACGCAAAAAAAGTATTGTGTGTTAAAGATATTTTCTGAATATTTTAATTTAAAAAAAACTACTCTTCATGTAGTAGACAAACACCTCAAATCTTATGTCTAGTATCTGTATTGGTCTATAAACATCTTATCCTATCTTTGTAAGTGGGGGCTGCAGTTGCAGCAACACTCCAACCCAGTGGTATCTTTTGTGTCAATGAGGACCATAGTTCCAAGTCCACACTATTTGAAAACACTACACTAATTTGGATTGTCTGCACAGTCTGTCCTGTGATTTGTTTTTATAATTTGAAAAAAAATGTTGAAGTGAGTTTCTTTGAGGCTCGGCGTTTCTCCTCACTTCAGTAACACTTCCTGAAACGTTGATGAGCACCTGTACAATTTCTAGGAATTTTGTATTGCTTAACAAAAAATACATTAAATAATTTTAACCTACATTGATACTTTCACAGGTGATGATGGCAAACGCTCAAAAAGAGATCGAAGAACGCAAGAAAGCTCTGCTGGTCATGAAGAGCGGACAAGGCAAGCCTCCAAGTGCGGCGGTGCAGGCCGCGCAGCAGCTCAAAGTACAGCTGCAACAAAACAATTCCATGCCACCGCCAAGCGTCATTAAGCCCACTCTGTATTCTAAGCCTGGTGAGTAAATTGTCATCCCGTAGAGTGGACAGAGCAAGCCGCAGCAAAATTCAGCTGCAACAAAACAACTCCATGCCGCCGCCGAGCGTCATCAAGCCCATTCTGTATTTTAAGCTTGGTGAGTAGATTTTCAGCCCATAAGAAAGACAGGGCAAGCTACAGAAAATTAAAGTGCAGCTGCAACAAAACAACTCCATGCCGCCGCCGAGCGTCATTAAGGACATTCTGTACTATATAAGCTTGGTGAGTAGATTTAGAGTCCTAAGAGCGGACAACGAAAACTGCAGCAGCTGAAAGTGCAGCTACAACAAAACAACTCCATGCTGCCGTCGAGCGTCATCAAGCCCACACTGTAATCTTAGCCTGGTGAGCAGATTATCAGCCCTCAGAGCAGACAGGGCAAGCTGCAGCAGCTCAAATTGCAGCTGCAACCAAACTCCATGCCGCCGCCAAGCGTCATCAAGCCTACTCTGTATTCTAATCATAGTGAGTATATTATCAGCCCGAATTAAGCTACATACGGACTAGAGGCAGCCTCGGGGTGAGGCAGAATGCCTCTGTGCATTTGCTCAAATAATTTGGACGTGCGCAGCCCGAGGCATACCTCGCCCTGCACATGCCTCGTCCCGAGCGCTGCGACTCGCTGCCTCAGAGTACGTCCGAATTACATTTGGCGCAAGTAGTGCGTGGTTTATACGGAAAGAGCAAGCCGCAGCAGCTCTAAGTACAGCTGCTGAAAAACAACTATATACTCAACTTCTTCCTCTGTGCATCAAGCTATCCCAACCTAACAAAAATCTGCATCATATAACCAGGGCAAAGTAGATATATTAGTGCTAACATACAGTATGGACACTCAAGGGACACTTCCTGCTGCTCTCTAGATTCCGACCTCACCCCCTCGTCACCCAGATTGATACAGATTGGTTCTAGTTTGTTTCTCGAACGTACAGGATTTCGCCGTGATTTTGTATGCTCCGTCATTTGTTTTTAGAAATGTAATTTCTCGCCCTATGTATGCGGTGTCCGGGTGTGACCAGGGCCTAGGGGGTGCCTGACGCTACATTTGCCTGAATGCAGTTCCTACTCTACAGAACTCTTTTTGTTCAACAGTTATAGTTTTTTTTACAGAGATGTCCTACTATCCAGTTGACGAATGCAGGACTTGGTGACTCATAAGCAATAGTGTCTATTACGCATTTGCGATCTAAAAACTAAATAAATTACCAACTGGCAATCAATCTAACCTTAATATTTAAATTACAGAAGCCATGCCAATATCAGCAGAAGAGCTAGAAAAACAGCGAAAGATAGCGGAACTGCAAGCGCGAATACAGAGGAAACTGGCGGGCGGCGCGCTGGTCAACGCAGGGTCGGGACCGGCGCCACTCATACTGGACCAGGACGGGCGCACCATAGACACTAGTGGCAGGCGCGTGCAGTTGACACATGTGGCGCCTACGCTCAAGGTGAGTGCAACGCGCGGTCGGGACCGGCGGCGCCACTCATATACTGGACCACAACGTCTGATAACATTTCAAGACGCCCTGGTCTTACGTCTTACGCTTTGGAGGGAGTGACTCAAAATCTGGTGCGCTTTATACAGATGTAATCAAAATTTGTATAGGCCTGTCTCCCGTCTAGCGTTGCCATCTCTAAAAATCCGATAGCCGGACTTACCTGCTAAAAAAGCCGGACCTTTAGGTCCCAAGGCCGGAAGCAAAAAAAATATAAGTATCAATTTTTTTTTGCCAGATGTCTGCTTTGAAAGCTCCGTTTTTTATACTTTTATGTAGACATTGGTATGCTCTTTAATATTGTAAAACATTTTTTTGTTCTAACATCAATAGTTTCCACATCGCCTGCAGACATTTTATGGCAATTTTTTTTAGACTGGGTTATATTATTGAAGTTTTAGCGAGATCCCTATTTTTTTCTAGTAATGAATATAGCCTATGTTACTCAGGAATAATGTAGCAATCTAATGGTGAAAGAGCTTTTGAAATCGGTCCAGTAATTTTTGATTTTATTTGTTACAAACCTACAAAAATACGTACAAATTGTTTTGTATTTTTGCAGATAGTGAACCGGTTTTGCAGAAAGTGAACCATTACGTCACTGAGACACTAAAACTAGCAAGGTCTCCTAAGAGAATTATTGCGTGGCAGCAAGGGATCTAGTAACTTTCCACCCTGTATAGCGTTTCCCAGCACCACTGATAACGGAGAGAAAGTAATTTAATGTTGAAAATAGGAATGTTTATTCTGAGTAGATATTGTTTTATATTTATACTAGCGACCCGCCCCGGTTTCACACTGGTAGTAGAGTATATTATGCTTACGTGTTTTTTTTGTCGTATGATCGCATCAGCTTTGATGCGTCGAATATGTGGATTAGAATTGAATTGATGAGAAATGGATGAGAAATTGAATTATAATGTGTACACTACTTGAAGTATTTTAATGTAGACAACAAACACACAACAAAAATGCGAACTTTAAGTTTTACTCTAATATATCAAAACACCCGAAAGAAAACAAATACCTTCCAGTCCTCACCTCCATTCGTTCTATTGTAGGAGTAAGCGCGCGTAATCGCTCGACTTCATAGTTATATTTCAAACAATGTACACAAAACCTTGACAAATTATATACCTAAACCTTCCTCACGAAACACTCTCTCTATTTGTGAAAACCGCATGAAAATCCGTTTAGTAGTTTTTAAGTTTATCGCGAACAGACAGACAGACAGACGCAGCGGAGGACTTTGTTTAAATTATGTAGTGAAGTGGAACTGCAATTAAGATATTTTTTAATTAAAGAATTGCCCTTGCCTTCATAGAATACTGGTGTTTCTATTCTTCACAGTTTGCCGGTTTAAAACAAACGAAAATATCTTTGAATGCAGTTTAATACTTATTTTTGAAGATAAAATGCAATAAAATACTCTTTATTGCTACTTTTGTTTGTTAAGGAGTAAACTTTCCTTTGAGTGAAATTTCGTATATGTTTTTCGCTCCACGGCACTTAGTGCTGGGACATGCTATATTTGTTGAGACTTTAGTCTTAAGTGCACTGTTTTCCTTTCTATTGCTAAACCAAACCTCTCCATTCCACAGGCCAACATCAGAGCGAAACGCCGCGAAGAATTCCGCGCGCAACTCTCTGGTCAGGCTACGTCTGAGCCCCTGACCGACGCAGCCTGGGTGGACGAGCGGGTGCCCACGAAGCCTCCGGCGAGGCAAAAAAGGGCGCTGAGGTTCCACGAGCCGGGGAAGTTTCGCCAGATGGCTGAACGACTTCGGATGAAGGTCTCTACACCATCATCATCATTTCTGCCGGAAGACGTCCACTGCTATACACTTTCCACAAGGATCCACAACGACCGTTCCTGCGCTGCCCGCATCCAGTGGCTCCCACGATCTTCACCAGGTCGTCGTTCCGCCTAGTGGAGGTCCTTACAACGCTACCTTTTAGACACTCATTATCATACCAATGTTAGTCCTTCAAGGTCGGCGAAACAGTGATAACTCCTCTGGTGTCATTGACACGGATACGCGGGGGTGGCTACTTTACATCAAATGAGTCTATAATATTATGATGTCTTAATATTAATTGTTCCAAGTTTTCAAGTTTATTATATGATATTTTTTTAAATCCTAAACCTTACCTTCAACGCGCAGCGGTAAAACATTTTCAAATTGAACGAACAAAATAATAATTCACACCATAATTGTATTTCCTATCCAGGCTCAACTGGAAAAGTTACAGAACGAGATATCTCAGATCGCGCGCAAAACGGGCATCTCGTCAGCTACCAAATTAGCGTTGCTGGCGTGCGACACCCCCGAGTCGGACCGCCCTCCGGACATAGAATGGCAAGTATCGAAGCGGTCGTACGTAGCTCAGTGCGACTTACGAAATCACGTCCATAACTGGCCAAGAGCACGGTTATTTCCAGTTAGCCTAACATGCCTAAATTTTGATGTCGCTTAATTTATTATTTATTTGTCTCGTCTGTTATTGTTGTCGTCCAATGGCACCCCAGTGATACAAAGGGCTTTCGTGAGTCAACGCCATCCCTCTCTGTCCTGCGCCTCATGCTCTACATTACCACTCTTTGCGTTGAGCTATTTCTTGCTTAAAAGGCATTGGCGGCATTGCTTCTATAGATCTTCTTTGCTGATTGTGTTCGACCAGAATTAGACATAGACATATTTATTGGTAAAATACATTTACACGTCATTTCATTACATTATACAATAATTAAAATAAAATTTAAATTATAAAATAATATATAAAAATGACTACCAAAGTAGTAAAAAAAATATAATCAATTGACAATTAAATTAACTTTTAAATTTATAAATGCAGAGTATGTGTAAAAATAATGCTCTACAAGCCAGTGACGTAACTTTGTCTTTGTCTAGGAGCTTCGGTGACACCCCTTGGGAGACGGTCATAACATGCACAAGTCAGGCAGGCTTTGTTAGTGAATGGGCGATTGGGCGCAGTCTCTTGCCGTGACGAAGATTGTGCAACTCACAGTCCTCACGTTTCTAATACTCTACTAAGTTTCCCTCGCAAATACGGCGGCGGCTTGGAAATAAAGCAGGCACGGTAGTGTCAAAATATTAAGGGACATAAAATGTTTCTTAGCGGGTTCGTCTCGAGGCACACACGCAATCGTCCTTACATGCGCAGGATAGACTTTAGGCTTTTGCAGACGAACACTTGCAGTTTGTCAATCCCTTCGTCTAATTCATTGTTTCGTAGTCGAACACCGGAACAGATTTCACGGTGGAATCAAAGAGGGCTATCTTGATCACCATCAATAAAATTGTCGTACATCAAACACAGTAGACCCTGGTTAGCTCTTAAAAAGTGTCCAGATAAGTGTGTCGTGTCAAGGAAAATAAATGCCTCGTGTCTAAGAAAATAAATGTTCGCGGTTCAGCTAGTGTCGAAAATTGAACGAACGAAAATTGCGATCGGTATTATAAGTTGCGTGAAACTGTGTAAATTTAATTTCAGTTGTCTTACACTAGTTGTCACTCACAGGTGGGATAGCGTAATCCTGATGACGCCCGAAGAGCGAGAGGCCAAACGCCAGCAAATCGACAACGACGGGCGCACGGAAGAGGCCAGGGTGGAGGCCTGTCATACAGGCGAGGATGATATTGTAAACAACCTTAACGAAGACGCCATTACCAACCTTGTTGAGCATCCGCAGCAGCTTAGGCCGCCAAGTAAGTGTATCAGAAGTAAATGAAACAGTTTTGGTAAACGCGCTGTCGAAGTTTTCTCGCATCTGACTATACTCTTATATACGACTTTACTAACAACAGTTGGATTACGTTGGTCTCCAGTCTACAGGCGTACACTCCGTCCCCAGAGGTACACACACAGTCTCTTGCGAAGCGAACTTCCTGCCTTTATATTCATACTTGAAGTAGCGTGTGACATTGCATTGGGATTAGGAGCGATAAGTGACCGTTGAAAATAGCAAAGCTCTTCGGAGTTACGTATTTAATGTATTTAAGAACTCACAACTTAAACTTACAATATATAAACAGCGTTTACAAATTAGACATCGTTCAAAGTAAAGTTTTGAATTAATGACATCTAATGCTTTTAGTAAAAGGCGACTGTCACAATAATACAGCAATGTCTGGATCATACCCCCCCCCCCCTCCCCCCCGAACTTACGAGAAAATACAAGAACAAGAACACACAACGCCCCATTCGAAACATTTGTGTCTAGACTACTAAAAACACCGGTCAAGTGCTAGCTGAACTCCTTTCCGTAACGGAACCCTCTCCACGCGTGCGTACCATTTCATTTTCCGTAAGAACGTGAAGACTTGGGATTTTTGTTCAAGTTTTTCTATAAACTATTAGAGGCCCTATTTTTTCAGAATTTTAGACAGTAATTTCGGAGGTAAGCGGGAACGCTTGATTTTCGTATGTTTTTCTTTATCTTATAAACTGTGCATTTTAAAATTATAAAAAATATATTTGTATTTCTTATAACGAGCAATTTCATTTTACCTTTCTAATTTGTCTCCCAAACCTAACTCCCACAAGCGAAATTCGTTCATTATTCTATACATCCGGAATTGGATAATCAAACTCTTTATATGTACCAAATTAAAACTCTTTCTTCGGGTGTGTTAGACGGACAGACAGACGGATGAGAGATCTTGTAAGGGTCCCTTTTTTCATGGGTTGTACGGAACCCTAAAAGCAATGTGTGAAAAAGAGATAGATCACCACACACAGGGTTTGCCACCCTAACACACTCATAGCTCTTTCGACTAAACTCTCTTATTATCGATGGAAAACCAAGGGCTATCTATCACTAAAACCGCAAGTAGGTAGCAGTGGATAGTGAATGAGAAACCCACACTTGACTTCCCTTCTTGCATTGGGGGGTAAGAATGAAATTAATCTGAATAAAAAGCAAATAATTTTCAAACAGCTTATTCTCAGCTAAAAAAGCATAATTAATAATAATCATACTCATCATCCAGTGGTATACAACGACCGTTTTTCTTCACATGATTCGTAGGACATTTTGATTCAAAACAAATAAAGCAACTCTGAAGTATAATAGGCTTTGACGTTGTAGTCTTCCTTCTCCTTTTACGTCTCTTTTTATTGAGCGTCTTATTCTCGCTTCCTTCGTTTTGAAAATTTCCGTGAATATTTTCAAAATAACTGTTATGTGTACCTTGTATTCCGTTATTTTTATACAAAGGGTCTTTAGTTCTTATTTCATCATTTCTAGAAGATGTAGCTTCATTATCATATTGTTTAATGTCATATTCATTGGCAAAATAGCCATGATTGTCATTGCTTTTTCTTGATTCATTATTTTCTATTATATTGTTTACAGAAAAGATTTTTTTAGTATTTTTAGTGTCATAATTGTTGACGTCAAGTCTATTGTAATATAAACCATTGTTATAACTTTTATTTTCAAAATAACTAGGTGTTGTTTCAACATTGTCATAGTAAAAATTAGTAACTCCTGTATAACCATCATAATTTTCATAAGTTGGTATGCTATATTCAATAGGGTTGCTTGAATATTTTCTGGTAGAATAGTTGTAAGTTTGCATGCTCTGATTTCTGTTACTTCTGCCACTAACGTAACTAACGTAACCACTAATGTCCACATTGGTTGTAGCATCAAAGTTGATATGTTCAAATTTTTTTTCGTCTTTGTTTTTGTTTGTATCATAAGCGTTGTTTTCATAATGCCCTGCAATATTTTTATTTCCACCTTGGTTTTTGTAATTATCATCAAAACTTCTAAGATTTTGTGTATTGCTATTATCATTATTTACAGTATGACTGCTGTAAAATCCGTTTATTTCTCCATTATGTACAGAATATCTATTATTGTTAATGAAGCTGTTGTAGATGGTGTCATAATCTGTTTGTCTTTTTGACTTTTTATTTTTAGTAGTTTTATATGTTTTTTCGTCATTATTTATTATGTATTTATCCGTTTCATCAATTATTTCATTGTCATTTGTCAGTTCGGTCCTTGAATAATGTTGTTTACTAACTTTTTGATATTTCTCGTTATTTTCTTCTATTTGATCTTTATTACTACTACTCGCTTCATGATTAATTTTGAGATTATTAATCAGTGCATCTGAATAATAAGAAAAAGAAAATACACTGATCATTATCAAAATTTTCCACCACATTTTAATTGTAATAGCGTTTTGTTCTTTGAATACTTCAACTCAACACTTTTCAGGTTTTTCCATTATTTTCATAATATAATCACTTATCCATAAACTGTTTAGTTTCTTAACACTGCACCCAAATCACTTTATCTTTTATTTGCCAGTACTGTATTGAGTTTCAGTTTGTTGATATCATTAGTAATGTTTTCCGATACATTTAGTCATTTAAATTTACTTTTCTGTGCTGTTTAAATCACAAATTTCATATACATCCGAGGCTAGTAGACGATTCAATGCCTGGGAATCCACTACGGAATTCTCTGCATGAATCCACCTTCACTGATAAAAACTGATAAGTAAAACTAAGGTCAAGCGCAAATGTTCGCCGGACCCAAATCGAAGCGATAATTTTTTTTTCTTTAGTGTCTTTTGTTTACAAAACAGTAGTTTTAAGAGTAGATAAGCCAGAATAATAATACAAAGATTTTAGCGCGGTTTGAAAATTAATCGTAGATGGAATGTTTTATAGTTTAATACTATCAGATTCTTCGTAATATCTTCTTAGGGTTCCGTACCCAAAAAGTGCCAACGAGACCCTATTGCTAAGCCTACGCCGCGCGCGCCGTCCGTCTGACCTAACTTTAAAGGGCAGTATATTTTGTACCGTAGTTGGTAGCCGGTTGAAATTTTCATAGAATATGTGTTATTATAGCGGATATCGCTACATATATAAAAAATGACAAATCATAAAAAAAACAACTTCCAACTTGGTGTGATAAAAATGCAGACTAAAGTAAAGAAGCAAATAATCCGAGGGTTCCGTACTACCAAACTTCTCTACACAACTATGACAATGATACCTATTCACATTACAAAACCAAATACATCAACGCGAGCGACAGAAAAATGCTTTATTCATTCAGTTCGGACTCCTTAGCGCAAGAACGACTCACACTTTATTATTTTACTTCAGAATTAGTACATAATTACACCAAGTTAACGCTTGCATTATTACCGTTTTAACGATAAAGAGCTAAATCAAAAATACCTATAAAACGCGTTTTAATATCCCCTTTAATATTTAACTTTTCTTATTTTAGTTTAGTTTAGTTTCTCGTTTTAATTGTGGAAATTTGACCTGTCTACCTATTACGGTTCAAAAGTTGCAGCCTTTTAAACCTGGGATGGACAGTCAGACAGACAGACGTACAACTCATTCATCGAGAGAATCAAGACGAGAATCCAGGTCGAGTTAAAAGAACATGTTTCTAGATGACTTTTTCTTTTGCAGCGGATCCCTTAAAACCGACCTACATGCCAGTGTTCTTAACCAAAAAGGAACGCAAGAAGCTCAGACGACAGAGCCGTCGTGAGGCGTGGAAGGAAGAGCAGGAGAAAGTCAGGCTGGGACTGGAGGCGCCTCCTGAACCAAAGCTTAGGTAACAACACACAACCAACAAGGACACCAATGCCACTGGCTCAAAATAACACATTACTCTGGTTCATTGTCTGTCACCCATGATATTGGCTCATATCATTATGACACTGGATCAAGAACAACCACGACTCCAAAGTATATATATATTATCACTAACATACAGTATGGACACTCCCTGCCGCTCTCTAGATTCCGACCTCACCACCTAGTCACCCAGATTGGTATAGATTGGTTACAGTTTGGTTGTCGATAGTATGGGAATTGCGCCGCCATTTTGTTTGTTCCGTCATTCCTTTTTTGAAATGTCATTTCTGGCCCGTTGTATGAAGTGTCCAGGGTGTGACGACTCACTCCAAAGTCACCCATAACGCTGACTTTTCATTCAATTACACGTGACCGTCTCAAAATCACCCATAACATGCGCTTAAAATTACTGAGAAAGAAAGATAGAAGCGGCGTTAGGGGTGGGAGGAAAAAAAACTCAATTATAAATATTAAAACTTGGAAAACACTCCAATCGTTTCGGGTTCATTGTTAAAGTGAAATATGATAGATAAAACCGTTTATTCACTGACCTAGCACAAAAAAGCAATAAAAAAAAAGTGTAGATTATTTTAACAACTTGTATCTCTAATTAGAAATTCCCAACAAGGTAAAAGAAACAAGACACTTTATCATCACACTGTCTTTGATTATTCTATGATTACTTAAAATACAATTATAGTGCGACCAGCGTAAATAAAAAAAAAACATGACATAGCATAATCATAAACGATGTAATGCCAATTTCAAGTATCGATATTTGTTTACAATTGTTGGAGAACTCTAATAAAGGTATTGTAAGTTATTGCTACTTACTAAGTTATTAGTAAGTGGCAGTAGGAGGGGTAGTACAGAACAGCGTAGAAGTAAGTGGCAGTGGGCGGGGTAGTACAGAACAGCGTAGAACAGGTGGCCGTTGGGGCAGTAAAGTTCTGGAGTGGCGACCGCACATCAGTCCGTACGTCTAACGCAGGAAAGCCTCCCACTCGGTGGACCGACCTGGTGAAGGTCGCGAGAAGCCACTGGATGCGGGCAGCGCAGGACCGGTCGTGGAAATCCTTGAGAGAGGCCTTTGTCCAGCAGTGGACGTCTTTTGACTGATATGATAAAGTAATTTGTAAGGTAAACAATATAAACAATTAAGTGCCAGGCCAGTGAAAAGACCCTGGATCAGTGCTGATTCGTGACCCTAACTAGTAGGCGAATTATTACAGTATAAAAAACCCCCGACCAAAACCCCTGAAAGTAAAAAATAATACGTACTGGCCCTTTAAGTTTTATATTTGTAGTAATGTTTTGATCCCAGAGTCGTCTCGTCAGGGGACCGCTAAGTTGTGAAATTAGTAGTAATTGTTGTAGTAAGCGTTACCTACTCCTTTAGCGTCGAAAATGTATGAGATTAGACCCATTAGGTTGAGGCTACAACTGATGATTAGGCTATTGAAACTAATATAGAATATCGCGTAATTTTTTTACTGTAGGACGTACGCACAATTGTGTATTTGTGATACCAAGCAAACCAAAATTTGATTTTGAGGATCCGTACATAAAGGGTCCAAATAGAGCCCCATTTTCTAATCCTTACTAATTTTATAAATGTGAAAATGTGTTTGTTTGTTACCTTTTCACGCTTTAACACCTCGACCAAACTTGATGAAATTTAGCATGCAGGTAGCCTGTGTTACTTGGAAGGACATTGGCTACTTTTTATGCCGTGAAAATATTAAAATTTCTGAGGGAACTGTAAATATACTCTTTTTTGGTTAATTTCTTTAACATCGCAACGGAACAATGGATTGTTGTGATTTTTTGCACAGAGATGGTTGAGGAGGTGGGAAATCACATAATTTACTAATTAGAATATCCCGACATGGTTCCCGAGGGATCTGGGGAAAACTCTATTCCATGCTCGCGCACGTCGGCGTCGCATCGGGGCAACGGACTGAAGTGTTTTTTTTTTGTATTAAACTGGTTGATGGGGTGGGAAGTCACATAAACTGCTAATTAGAACAGCCCGATATAGTTCTTGAGGGATCTGGAGAAAACTCATGTCTACGCTCGCGAGCCACCACTACTCATCCTCAAAGACAGTCATAAAAACGATGTCAATGCGGGCGAAGCCGCGGGCAAAAGCTAGTAACTAATATAATTGTAAGTCACAGTCTCTGTTATGACGGCCGTTGCAGCTGTAAAGTTCTCGAACGGTGACCGCATACTGGAATATGTAGCGTAGCCAGGCTTATCACTTAGGTGACCGACGACCTGGTGATGTTCGCGGGAAGCCTTTGGATGCGGACAGCGTAGGACCGGTCGTTGTACAAAATTCTTGCGGAAGGCCTTTGCACATCAGTGGACTTCTATTAGCTGATATGATAATAGTCTGCTAATTTTTCACGATTACAATTAACTAATTTTATATTTTCTACACAGAATATCTAACCTAATGCGGGCATTAGGCACAGAGGCGGTGCAGGACCCTACAGCGATAGAGGCGAAAGTTCGCGAGCAGATAGCCAAGCGACAAAAGACACATTTGGACGCGAATAAAGCGAGGGCGCTTACTAAGGAACAGAAAAGAGAAAAGGTATAAGCTTTGTGTTTTTGTCTCTCTGTCACGGTTTTATTACTAAACCAACCTCGCTGTTTCTCATAGAGACAAAGTAAAAGGCGGAGAATAATATTAAATACTTTTCTTCCCGAAATAATGCATAGTTCCCAGGGATATAGGAAAAACTCAGACTAGGGCTAAATTATATCTAGTGGGGGAGAGGGGGCGTTCAATACAAAAATACGTGTCCTTATTCTGTGGCATTCTTGGGGCTTTCCAAGGACCAGTATGGCGCTGTCTGTTGTTTCACTTATCAACGAATGTCTTAAAAATTGAAATTAATAACTTAATCGATTTAATTAAAAATCCGATGCATAAACCCATTACACCTCTTTTTTGGGCAGTCGGATAAAAATGTATCCTATGTCACTCACGTGATCAAGACGAATCTTACGACACCTCGCACTCCAAAATACATGAAGCCGTTTAGGCCATAGGCTCAGCCAAAGAAACAGACATACATACCTACTCCCGAAAAACACTATGCTACTTTTTGGGCTGTCGATAAAACGAATGAAATTGAGATTTTTATTCGCTTAGAATACGGTTGGTAGTGTGTTAAAAGTATCTAATAATATACTGGTGTCGATTCGATTTAAAACGATTTAACCTATTTATTTTAGGAAGAATATCAGCTGTTAGATAGTATGTAAAACTTATAAATAAACGCAGTGCTATGTATAAGTCTCTAAGTAATATATTAATATTGCATTGTCACGCGATATACATATGCATACAAAATTTCAGCTCCGTCGGATATCGGGAAGTGGGTCAAATTTAACTTGCAGGATTTCACCCGAACAAACATACTTACATATCAAGTTAAATAAAAGCTTGTAAAAAGAAACGCATATGTAGGCATGTGATATCTTATGAAGCTGTCACATAACACGGTCATCTCGACCGTTTCCGTGCTTTGCAAGGCACCTATAGAAGGCAGTCGTCGAGCAATGTCAGAGTTAACAACAGCACTTTCCAAGCTCGAGAATGTTAGGTCATACTTCACACAGGGGGACCAAACCCGGCCCCATTAGTGGGGACGCTACGGGGTTTAATGTAAACGATTTCAGTCATTTTTCTATCCTGGTCTTTTGACTAAGGCCCGATCGCCCTAATTCAGGGTAGGCTCGAGCCCCTCGCTGGGGACGTATATGAGCTGATATAATGATGATGATGATTTCAGGTGTGCAAGTATCCTCACGATGTTTTTATTATTCACCACTTCAAGCGATCGATGAATGAATATCTTTATGTTTCGAAATCATTGTTAAATTGATCGGGATACGTCGGGATTGAAACCCAGTCTCTTACTGTCCAACCATCCACGGCAAGTTTAATTTCTGTAAAAAATTGCCTTTTGTTTTCAGGTTGATAGAAAAATAAGGGAAGATACCAGTATGGGTGTACATGTTGCCGTTTTCAGGTAAGTAAATTTTCCTCAATATTATTTTAGAAATTTTCTCTTTCCTCATTAAGACTCAGTTTTGTTGGTTTGACTTGTCATCGGTGCATGAAACGTGCCTCTCCGAGCGGCGAAGTAACGTACCTTCGTCCGACGCAACCTGGGCAATCAGAAAAGTTTTCTAAGCGGTTTGGCAAGTTCTTTCACCACGATAATGATTTGGTTGGTAGAAGGGCATTTTCTAAGCCCGCCTGACTAGGTGCCACTATCTTATCTAAGTCTTACCGCTAACCATAAATATTAACATCATTGATGTGTTCCAACATGAAGATGAGATATCCATTTACCCATTGCGTTGGAGAATCTTGGTAAGCCCACTTCCATCTTCGGCATCTTCACTTACCATCAGGTGAAATGATGCCAAGGGCTTACCAATTGTAGATAAAACAAACTGAATATTTAAAATCATAAACCCGCCAACGAAATAACGCTTTTACCTACAGATTTATCCATACGATAAAAATATTTAACATTCGATACATATATTTCTCATTTGCTATTTATTTATCACATTTTGAATTGAAGCCACTCAAATAAATTGTGCGGCCACGGTTTGCATACTTTTTCACGTAGCCTTAACACTATAGCATACATTCAGCAGTGTTGATGTAATATTTACAAATAATCTAACGATTTTGTAATGGAATTATGATGTAATGGGCCTTATTAAGTTCTAATACCTCACAAAGTTTCATTGAAATAGTTAAAGCAGTTTTTGAGAAAAAATAAATCCCTGGATTTTATGGGAAGTAGTTTCTGACCCACCAAGCTGCTGACCAAGCACCAAGACCTGACCACACCGCACCATTATTAACAATGGCGACACCCCGTGGTACTTTTTAGGGTTCAACAAGGAACCCTTATAGTTTTGACATGTCTGTCTGTCCGTCTGTCCGCGGCTTAGCCCAGTGACTATTTATACTAGAAAGCTGTTATTTGGCACGGTTGTATATATTAGGGGTTTAAGTATGAAACTGCCGATTGGATAAAAAAGTAGGAAATTAATATTAAGAAAAATAGTTATTAAAACAAAATTTATTCTCAAAATGGCATTAGACTATTAGGAATAATAACTGGTAAATGTGTGCCTATTGTTTAGATGTTTTAAGAGCATGGTGGCATTGAACCCATGAAGGCAGTTATTTTCAACTCAATAAATCACCATTTTTAAAGGCAAAAATACACATTTTTAATTTTAAAGCTCTGGAGTTATCGCAGCAGTTTCTTCGTTACTTATTTCATAAACCTGCACATCTGATTTCAGATGTGTATGAAGGTCGCGTTGCACACTTCCGTAGGTGTAAATCTAAATGCCCTACAAGTGACCGCGGGTGATGCTAAATGCAACACCAGGCAACCGCCGTCTATCCCTTGGATATCACGGTTAATTGTGCCAGACGATAAGAAGAAGAAGAATGTCATATTTGGGAATACCCCGCATAAGATTTCGTCACTTTAAAAAAATCAAGAAAACTAACTGGTCTAGAAAATTGCCCCATTTGAACACTAAGAAAACGCCTTTGTTCCATTAAATGCTACGTAGCTCAGGGGATTGGAACATGAAAGACATGCCACTAGTTACTTATAAAAGACCATAAGTAGTGTCACCATAAGATCAATAATAAAAAACAATAACTTATCACACTAGTATTATAAAGGCGAAAGTTTGTGAGTGTGTATGTTTGTTACTTCTTCACGCAAAATACTACTGAACGGATCTGGCTGAAATTTGGTAGGTAGACAGATTAGGACCTGGATTAACACGTAGGCCACTTTATTTCACGCGGCTCGCGCACTGCGCACCCTCGAAAAGTCATAGAAACGTCCAAGCGGGTAAAGCCGCGGGAAACAGCTAGTTTTTTCAATAAAAATTGCCATTAAACTTCAAAAACTGAATTTTATTAAAACCCCTATTATTAAACACGCCGAAAAAGTCGTACAATAAAATCTTGATTTTTTTATGGTACCTCCCCTATATGTAAACTGAGGGTTTGCTAAAACAATTTTTTGATTCAAGGATCTGCTTGCGAAATCTTAAGCTTTTAAGTCCTAATTTTCTCCCCCCCCCCCCACAAGCTAAACCGCTATTTCAGGACATCTGATATTTTTTTAAATAGTAGGAAATGTAATCAATTTAAAAGGGAAAACTATCACGGCTAAGTAGGCTTTCTTAGTTTAGGAGTAATAGGACCAACTTAAGATGTGCATTCGTGTTCGATTGGTCAAAAGTTCATAGATTTTTCATACAAAATGTTCTATTACCAACTGTAAATGTATTTTTTTTAAATAAATATTAGTTAAAAAGACTTCGGAATCACTTGGCCGGTTTTTTTTTGTTTTCTTACAAGGACAAAACTGTATCTGTCATGCCACGTATAAAGATGCTGCAAAAATGGCACCACGTAAGTCATCCGTTAATATTCGGTTCACGGTGCATTTTTAAATCGTTCTCATTAGGCAGGTGTCAAAAAACAACTATTGATATATTTAGATACTTGTTGCCAGTAAGATGTTACAGAATGATTATACCTAAAACGGCATCGCTCAAAGGGAGACTTTATTTATTTAAGGAGCATATGAGCAATAAATCCGCTTAACTGAGTCAGTCATCAATCATATTAGCTCATATACGTCCCCACCGAGGGGCTCTAGCGTACCCTGAATTAGGGCGATCGGGCCTTAGTCGACCACGAGGTCCCATTGCGGATTCGTCGAATTCACAGACAGCATAAGTCATTTTCATTGTGCGCAAAACATTGAGACATGTCATATTTAATTACAAATTATGATGTTGTCATAATCTTACTCAATGTTGGGAAACCTTTAAGTTACTTACTTACCCACTCTGTTGACTCAATGACCCATAGTCCTGCCCTCCGATAAGAGAACACGCCACTTGTCCCGGTCTTGTGCTGTGTCTCGCCAGCCGCCAGCCGCCAGCTTGGAGCTCGCGCAGATCCGCATTCACTACATTGCCCTATCGACACCTGGAGCAACCAACCTTCGACTTTCTGATCTCCCATTCTCTCGAAGTGAACGAGCCTCCGGAGTACAGACTCAGCTTTCGTCTCTCCGATAATGTTCGGTTCAGCCACTAGCTCCTGGATCTCGGCGTTTTTGAGGGTTCTGCAACTGCCATCTATTCTCTCGGCTTAGGGCCGAGGATGTTACGGAGGATATTTCTTTTGTAACCATGAGATTATTCTTCTTTAAGTGTAAGTGTCAAGGCCTCACATCCATACATTAGAATCGGTCTTATTACGGTCTTACAGATACGGATTTTGGTATTAATAATCTTGGACACCCAATACGTATTCGTGTCGTTGATGGCACAGCCCGCAGATATGTATAGAAAGTATTTAAATTTGGGCACGCCTTTATATACGGTATCTCCGACACGTAGGTCTTTGGTTTTGACGCTAGTATTTTTGTACCTAAACCTTTAAGTTAGTACGTCGATACCAATTTTTCCATACACTGTACCAAGTCCAGGACCAAGAGAAAATTATGTATTTTCTTGAGTCATTCACTTCAGTCTATTACACCCAGTAAATTGTATCCTAACTACACGCCCCATGAGCGTGGTCAGCCTAAATGGTCAGCAGTTAAAGGTTTAATGAATTTTTTCCAGGATCCAAGATCTATTCGAGTGCGCGTCGGCCAAATTCAAAGTTGAAGTAAACGCGCAACAGCTGCACATGACAGGGAGTGTTGTGCTACACCGCGGCTGCTGCGTCGTCGTCGTGGAGGGCGGACCCAAGCAGCACGCCAAGTATAAGAGGTGCGACACTAATTATCAGCAAATTACCGTGAGATAAGTTACAAATTACCCAAAGTTACCGAGAGATAAGTCATAAATTACCTAAAAGTACGGCAGAAGTTGCCGAGAGGTGAGTCACAATCATATCAGCTCGAACCTACATGTTTTGCATTTTTTTTAATTCTAATACTTTTTCTAAGTCAGGATAAAGATAACAGAGCACATACAATTATTAAAAAAAAAAACAGGCGTAAGTGGGTTGATCATGCGGGCCCAGTGGGGGTTGGCCGATTTAAGGGAGACTCTAGTTTCCATACAAACGTAGTTCCGCTTTAATACAAAAACTACATGCCGGATTGAATCCAAACTTTGCGAATGTATTAAGTAGACACATATCGATATTTGTGATTAGTTTTAATCGTAGTAAATCGAAACATAACTAAACGAAGGCTTAAATTAATTTAGTACTGAAAGTTTGAAACTTCTCTTATTTTTCCGTTTTATATTAGTACATCGAAAACTAATTACAAACATACGAGTAGATATGTGTTTTCCAATTATTAATAAATTGTACAGCCACGCTGTGCTGTGCATACTCTCTCGCGCACCCTTCACCGCCTGTCGTAGTCGGTCATACACAAATCAATAATTAATCCTTTTCCAGGCGCCGCGCCGTTAATACAAAGGTTACAAATTGTATTTATTTATCACACCATCCTTATTTTTACCTAAATAATGTATTTCTAATGTATATTTATTTTAAATATTAGATTATAAAAAATAAATATGTGTTCATTATATGCCCTATGCCTGTTGGTGCATATGTTTAGTGATATGTAACTGTTTCCATTAAACATATTTATTTATAGGAAATATAGATATATAGATAATAACAGATTAACTCTATATAGATTAACTGTCACTTGGGACACTGGCACACAATTAATAACGAAGTGTCAATGTTAGTAGTCGTCATATCTGATGCGTTTGTCTCGCAGTGCAAAATAACTTTACAACGGATGTGATATTTTTTAATGGACCTTTATAATGTTTTCCAAATCTATTTCCTAAAACGCTCATAGATTTGATTGTAAAATATACAATTTGTATGCTGAGCAACAAAACAGTAAAAACTTTACAGTTGTAAACACAAACAGTGAACTTCGTGCATTTCTAGGTATGGTAATCATGATGGGTATTCATCCTCTAAAGCGGGGCTATAAAGTTTGGGATTGTTGCGACTCTAAAACAGGATATTTATATGAATTGAGGTATACACTGGGAAGAATAAAATAAATAAATAATAAAAAAATCCCATACAACAAACGTTATTTTTTTTGCCGTTTTTTGCTCGATATTAATAACGGTAACAGGTAATATTTAATTGTATCAATAAGAATGTTTTTTAACTACAGATGAATTATTCAATGTATGTTTTAGTTGACGTTTCAAGTTATTTTATTTCATAATTTTATCCGTGCAATGTCACAGTTTCACATCACATTAGGCTTTTAAATGTTTTTAAAATGTGTACCAAAGGAGTCCTGAAAAAAGTTAAGGGAAAGAGTTCCCATATCTTATCACCCCCATCCAGGCGTAGGGCATTTTATGACCACATATTTTAAAAACGGTGTTTATAAAAAGGTGTAATTTTTATTTATAAAGTTAAGCATATAATAAAAGCTACACAAACAGGTAATACAATAGAGTAAAATTTATTTCAAGAAATGCTCAGCATCTCTAAAAAACTATAATTTTTCATGTGGTCGATAAAACGTACTACGCCTGAAAAAGGGTTAACATAACACTTACTTAGCAGTAAAGAATAAAGTTAGGTATGTCTTATAGTTACGCCACGTCTGTCTATTTAATACTAGAAAGCTTTAAAGTGCTAATTTTTGTTCGAGTCAAGTGCCCCGCCCCCCTACAAGCTAAACCACTATTTCAGGACATCTAAAAAAATGTAAATAGTAGGACATATAATAAATTTCAAAGGAAAACTATCACGGCTAAGTAGGTTTTCTCAGTTTAGGAGTAATAGTCGACCAACTAAGATGTGCAGTTGGATTTGTCATACGGTTTGGAGATTATGTCATTTGTGGCTGCGAACAATGGCTCCTCTGCGATGATACCGTACAGGAGCTCAGTGTGCGGGACCTGCTTGTGCTCCAAAGGGATATCAATTTTAGACGAGATGCGGCACTAGCTGCATCCTGTTGGATAAACTTCCAGTGCAGAGGCGGCAGGTCTAAAATGGGCTGGAGGGCAGCAGTGGGAGTTTTCCGCATGCAGCGCGCTACGAACAGCGCGACACCATAAATACATGCCATCCTTTGGAAGCATTGCAGTTTAATTACTGTAGATAGCTTGGTTCGTGGCCATCAAACTACCGCGCCGTAGCTTACCATTGGACGTGTTACCGCTGTGTTTCATAGCAATATTTTTCGGGTAAGATCCCATTTCCTACCTACCATTCTACGGCACTGCCACAAGGCAATAGTTGCTTTGTTTGATGGCAGCTCCACAATTTTCTGTCGAGTGTGACACCTAAGTACACGACCTCCGTTGACAGACGGAGTTCTATTTTGAAGTTGTCTTACACTAATAGAGTCTAAAAAATATATAAAATGTATGTTAAGATGTGCGTGAGTGTGCGTCCGTCCGTTGCTTTATTTCCCAAAGTACTGGTCGGATTTGGGTAAATTGTGGGTTATGGCAATATTATTTTCATATCTCCAGATGATCTCCAGCCATTTTTTTCTAAATTCCCCTATTTTGAATTTTTAGGGTGTCCGCCATACATAGTAAAAAAAACACTTGTATTTTTTACCAAAGTACTGGTCGGATTTGGGTAATTTGTGGGGTTATAGCAATATTATTTTTATATCTCCAGATGATCTCCAGCAATTTCTCCTATTTTGAATTTTTAGGGTTGCCGCCATCCATAGTAAAAAAACACATTTTACTCAAAAATGGCCCTAACGATTTTGTTAAAACTCGGTACGTTACTATAACTTTACGTAGCCTACAGCACGCAGTAGTTTGTTATTCTAAGAAAAAACGGAATAAGGTACATCCCATACAAATCTAGATTGTTATGTTTTCTCAAAAACGGCTCTGAAGTTTTTACCTAAACTATGAATAACTAAGACTTGATAAGTCCTACAGGGTTATACATTTCAGGAAAAATCACAATTTATTTGGGAAAATAACTAGGAAAAAAATCCAAATACAACAAAAACTGTTTTTTTTTTCAAAAACGGCTCCACCGATTTTGATGAAACTTCACGTCGTTTTGTCTATTACATAGTATTATCCATTGGTCTGGGAAAAATTGTTCTCCTACAAATGAAATTAAAACTTGCGAGTTACTCACTAATGGTTGGGGCTATTGAATTGTCATATGTTACGAATAAGTATATATTTGGTCACGCAACATGAATTCATCAAAATCATTACATTTATTTATTCAATTAATGTATGAAAAAATATTAATTAAAAAAAATTCAAGAAAGTTTAGTGCGGGCTTCCATACAGTTTATTTTGCCATCACAATACCTTTTTCACTCCTTCGCTCGCTTGTCTTCCGAAAGTAAAAATGATTACTATTACTCAAATAAGATTAAGTGCATCTTCTCTCTCTTTCAGACTTATGCTTAACCGCATCAAGTGGGAGGAGGACACGGTGAAGGACGCAGAGGGCAACGACACGCCCAACTCGTGCCGCCTGGTATGGGAGGGCATCGTAGCACGCCGCGCCTTTGGCGACATAAAGTTCAAGGTACGAAAGATACAAATTTCAGTATCTATATTGTTATTTCTACATCAATCTAAGAAACAGTAGTACAATCAAAACATAACACGAATGAAGACTACGCTTTACTAGAAGAAACATTGCATTGCAGCATTCAGAACAGCATAGTAACAAAAATAAAAACCTAAAGGTTACCCCAAAGCAAGATTAGAGTAACAAGGAAATCAAAGACAACATTAATAAAAGAAATATACTATGGCAAGAACACAAACAGAACTCGGGAACCGCTAAGTATAACTTTTAAGAAGCCAGGCAGACTGTAAAAGAAAAAATACAGAAAACTAAAAACCAATACTACTAGTTTTGAATTATGGTACAAGGGTGGTAAAAAGGCAAATAACAAACGAGTGATTTGTAAGCCCGAGCTGCAGGCTAGAGTTACCATAGTCACGAGTTTGTCATTTCCTTTTACACCCATGTATCAAACGACATTTTTCAATATAGTTGTGAGAAAACAGGTGAAAAAAAACGGCCGTGACAGGAAAACTAAATACATGGGTACATACCTATCAAGGTGTCGGCAACCAAAGTTCTTTTTACGCGACTTGTGGCTCACTGGAGGGTAATCTCACTCTGTTGTATTTTTTATTACATGTATATTAACTATTCATAATTTTATTCGTATTCACAACTAAAACAACTTAATTCAGTTTTATGAAAATTACGCCATATTTAATTTAGCTAGGCGCACGTACTCATGCGTACGTTTTTATTTATATTACCATAAATAGATTACAATAATGCTTGGGGTAATATTAATGTAAGCATTAAAATCTCCTTGCAAAAGATGACCTATTCCTTGGTGTAACTTAAGCGCTTCATTCATATTAATTCTCCTTTCGTCACAAAATGTAACCCAAACAGAATCTAATAAGCTAGCTTTATGTACTAACCTCACGGAGAAACAACCTATCTCTTTTAAAATTCTCCTTTCAAAAGTCTTAGATGTAGATTATGTATCTTTGATAAAAATATTTTTTATTTGCTTGAAATGTCTTGTTCTTCCGAGATATGAATAAAAAAAACGTGGTAAAGTAAAAGCACGTGTGCGGTAAAATTAATTTTTCACATAGTAAACTAGCATTTAAAGTACCACTTTTCGAGCAACTGTATTGAAAAAAATCATTTACAGACTGCAAGAACAATCCCTCATAGATGTGGGGTCTTCTAAATAATCTCTCCAACAACAAGCTCAAGGATCTCCAGGTCCCGAGCAAACTCCAAATTGAATCGAAACTTATCACAAATTAATCAGAAATCTGCGAATGCTTTAACAAGTAATTTTCATCTATTGGGTCACAACTTGCTAAATTAATACCCAAAAACATCACAGTAAAGACCCCTTTACATGTCCTAGCAAAAAGACAAATGAAGTGCAAATGAACTGCCTTCTATAGAACCTGCAAGTGCCGATGAAATAATCAAAATAATAGACAACTTAAAATCCAATTCTAGTTCAGTTATAGATGGTGTTACCGCAAAATCTATTAAACGTTAAAAATCTTATAATTTTTGAACTGACTAATTGTGTTATTATGTGTCTAGTGAATGGTATCTTCCCCGACAAGCTAAAGATTGCTAAAGTATGGCCAATATACAAAACTGGACCTAAAACCGATTCTAGCAATTATCGTCCCATTTCGGTCCTCCCCGTTATGTCAAAGATTTTTGAGTAGATAATTTACACTCGTCTTGAAAATTATTTGGTATCGAAAAACTTTCTTTAGGACAAGCAATATGGTTTTAGACCCAAATCAAATACTGTCTCAGCAATAATAGACCTTATAACTAAAAAACAAATAGCACTCGGAGTATTCATCGATCTAAAGAAAGCTTTTGATACGGTGAGCCATGAAATACCTCTTTATAAAGTTAAAATGTATTGGCATCACAGGCATGGCTCTTGGAATGTTTGTTTTATCTCTCAAAACGTTACCAAATAGTCAAAATAGGTGAACACCAAAGTTTCCCTTAGCTAATAACATACGGAGTACCCCAGGGCTCAATCCAGAACTGTTTTTGTTTCTTATTTACATCAACAATGTGCATGAAATAGGCTTGAAAGGAGATATAACATTATATGCAAATGATACCACTCTTTTTTATTTTGTTAACTCAAAAAAACGGATATAAACGATGCGCAAAACGATTCAGTCTTACATAATGTATAGTTTCAATGTAACTTTACTAACTATCAATATTAAAAAAACGAAATACGTAATTTTTGCGGCAAAAAACAAAAAAAAAACGAATTCGAACCTCTAAAACTAAATCCTTATCCTTACTAATATTATAAATGTGAAAATGTTTTTGTTTGTTTGTTACCTTTTTACGCTTCAACACCTTGACCAATCTTTATGAAATTTGGCAAGCAGGTAGCCTGTGTCACGGGGAAGGACATAGGCCACTTTTTATCCCGGGATAATAGCATAATCTGATGCAGTTCCTGAGGGAACTAAAAAAATACTCGATTGTTGTGATTTTTTGCACAGAGATGGTTGAGTAGGTGGGAAACGACATAATTTACTAATCACCCTTAAAGACAGTCATAAAAACGAAGTCCACGCGGGTGTAGCCGCGGGAAAAAGCTAGTAATGAAATAATTTCATGAGCAGATAAGTGTCTTGGTCTTAATCTAGACAATATATAAATCACTTGACCACACATTGTCTATTTAATCGAAGTCTGGGGTGCGACGGGAAAAACTAACCTAAGTAAAATACAAAGAACTCAAAATAAATTGATAAAAGTACTTTTCCATTACGATTTTATGAGAACCACTAAAACAAGTTACGATGAAACTAAGATAATGAATATACATTAACATTGACATTTTACTAAGACCGCCGCGTACAAATTATGGCAAAAAATCGATTTTATATGAAGGTGTTCAATTGTATAACATGCTCCCAAAGACGTAAAAGAATCTAAAACTATGCATAGTTTCTAAAAATACACTATCCACACCTGATCTAAGAATTCACTTCTAGTATGATAGCTGTATATCCCTGTAATATTCTTTGTCCAATCATATTACCTCGATTTTGTATGTAATTAATTTCTCCATGTTCTATTTTCATGTACCCACATGTTTGGATGATAAAAAAAAATGCTTTGTTTACTTTACGCTCACTTTTGAAATAAGTAGAATATTATAATTATAGTAGTGTTTATAATGTTGAATTATATTCATATGTAAGTGAATTCTTAATATGAATAAATGTTCTCTAAACCAACTAAATTAGTCTCTTCCTGTCACCAGGTGATGCCAACAGAGAAACAAGCTCGGGAGCACTTCCAGAAACACCACGTGGAACATTACTGGGACCTGGCTTACAGCGGTGCGGTATTAGACCATGTAGACGAGCCCTAGTGTAAAGGCACCTTTAGTTGCGACATAAATATGTAACAAAAAAGTCACCAGATTGTGAAAAATACTTTGGATGTAGGTATATTTCGTATCTTCGCCTCAGTTTTAGAGTAGGTAAGTAAAAAAAGAAATCTTTTTGGGAAGTATTTTTTTTACACAGAATTTACCGAAAACTTTTTACTGGTTCTGAATATATTTTCAAGGAAGTTTTGTTTGAAAATCGAACAAGCTTGTCGCTAAGTGAAAGAAATACTAATTATTATTCAGTGCTTGTAAGAGTACTTTGGTAGATGTGTTTAAATAAATAGTGTTTAAAGATAATAAAATTAATCTAAAATGTTTTGAAATAAAGAGGTGAATCACAAAGGTGGATGTTTTAGTCATTTCCTTAGCGCTAAACTAAGTATTAGTTGGTCACTTGTCAAACATCGAGTCGCAGGTTTTGTAGCCGGCGGTGGGTTCAGTTTTTAGAAGACCAAAGGATTTGCCAATTAATGGAGGAAGGTAAATTATGTGTCAGGCATTTGTAATATACCTATGGTTTTGGTACGCGATCGTATAAGTATACGTCGTTGGTACATACCATCTTGGTACCTTTCCGAAGTCGTAAAAATCAAAGCTTTACCTCTTTTGATAAAACATTATTGCTTATCTATTATGGTTTTAGTAAGCGACCGTATAATATGATCTACGTTGTTGGTACCATCATGGTACCTTTCCAAAGTCGTAAAATCGTACCCCTTTGGATAAAACCTTCGCAAGCGCAGATCCCGTTTTTTGCCGTTCCCTTGGGATTTTCCCGAAATCCTTTCCTAGCGGATTTCCACGTCCTAATTGCTATCCGTATTCCAAATTTCAGCGAAATCCGTTTAGTGGTTTCGACTGTGCGTTGATATACCAGTCAGTCACCTTTTTCTTTTATATATACAGACTACGGATGCAAAATGTTAGTTACCCTATGACTACTCCCGTCCCGCCGCGCCGCCCGCGCTCGCCTAGGTGCCGATTGACGACGATCGAGATGGAACCAAATACAAATTTAAAAACCTATTAGGATAACACGGGTCTCTTTCCATACCTCAAAACGAAAAAATGGAATCCTTATAGGATCACTTGTGTGGCTGTTAGTCCGTCCGTCTGTTACAGCCGATTTGCTCCGAAACTATGGGCCGATTGAATAGCAATTTGTCACAGATGCATATGTCATGTCCACTATATTAAATTTTGAAATCGATGCCATTTTCGTAATTAACGTCCCAAAAAATCATAAAAACGACACCCATATTGATATTTAGACATTTCAACCCCATCGCACCCCGACAGGGGATGATGGTATGTCACGTCCCGTCCGCCACGTTGGACTTTAAAATCGTTATTGTTTTCGTAATCAGCGACTCATAAACCTAAAACATACAAACGATACCCATATTAATTTTCAGACTTTATCACACCATTTCCCTCTTTTAGAGGTTGAATTCTGAACACCTGAAACACTTGTTTACTCATTTATCGATAGGAGTACTGTTGTGAAGTTTTTAATAAAATTGTTTTCCCATTAAAACTGGACCCCCGTTCCGAAAAATCATTTGTTAGTACATCCCTAGACCTCTTAAGAAACCTACGTGCCCGATTTAGAATCTCTAGACCCAGCGGTTTGGGCTGTGCATTGATATGTCCGCCCTACAAAGTATCTTAAAAATTTTCAAGGCAAGCCGTGCGGGGCGGTTGTCTCGGTGGAAGGGGAAATCGTTTTCAGTTTAAAAATCGCGCGTTTAACAAAAAAATATATGCACGTGATATCTCGCAACAACCCCTCTCGCCCTTGTGATATTGCGTGATTTTTTTTCCGAGCCCTTCCCTCTTTCGAGCCTCACGTGATTATTGGACGATCCCAATGCTGGACTATCCCACAAAAACCAAAAAATTAAATCGCTGTGCTCGCGTATTTGATCTGATTGCCCTAATACACAAACTCCTATTGAACTATATGTACTAACGTACAAGAATGGGCACCGCAAGCATGGATTTTGCCAACGCCACTGCACTGCGGCGCCGGGCAACGTAGTATTAGCCCCATACGTTTGCCGACCTCAGCATTTTAATCACTACGTTTAGTCTCGGTACGAAGCGCACGAAACACAAAAAACAAGAAACTTTAAAAATGCCTACTTGTGCACTCAAATCGTGTTTTAATCCTTACTAATATTATAAATGTGAAAATGAGTTTGTTTGTTTATTACCTTTTCACCCTTCAACACCTTAACCAATCTTGATGAAATTTAGCTTGCAGGTAGCCTGTGTCACTGGCAAGGACATCTAGGCTACTTTTTATCCCGTGAAAATAGCATAGTCCGATGCAGTTCCTGAGGGAACTGAAAATATACTCTTTTTTTGGTTAACTTCTTTAACATTGCAACGGAACAATGGATTGCTGTGATTTTTTGGATAGAGATGGCTGAGGGGGTGGGAAATTACATAATTTACTAATTAGAATATCCCGACATGGTTCCCGAGGGATCTGGGGAAAACTCATTTCCGCGCTCGCGCACGTCAGCGTCGCAACGGAGCTACGGTCTGAGATGGTTTTTTGTATAGAATTGGTTGAGGGGGTGGGAAGTGACATAGATTACTAATCGGAATAGCCCAATATCGTTCCCAAGGGATCTGAGTAAAACTAATGCCCGCGCTTGCGAGCCGCTTGCGGCTCGCGCACAACTCACCCTAAAAGACAGTCATAGAAACCGTGTCTATGTGGGCCAAGCCACGGGCAAAAGCTAGTAATTTCATAAACAAAAAAAGTTCCTATTCTTGCGGTGCCCATTCTTGTACGTTTCACTGATAAGTAGGTAAGTAAGTACCTACCTAATAACTATAATTATAGTTTTTTTTTGTTTTCATAAATTTCTTACAATCCGTGATGACGATGCCCGCCCGCCATTGTTTCGTTTTATTCATGGCAGTTTATGTTTAGCTGCTTATTCGTTTTTAACCGACTGCCAAAAAGGATATGTATGTATCTAAGAATGTACCTAAAAATTTAATATTTTGGTATCTGTAAGGTATAAGGAAAAGTTGTGTGATTCTGTGGACAATATAGATAGAGTATGTAAATTTTTGACGTTTAAAGCGCGCTCAATTTGCTGTCAAACTTTAGCAGAATGAATACCCATTCGGACACATTACGATGATGACGTCACGTACATTTGCTTAGCAGAATGCGAAACTGTGCACCGATAGCGCTTAGCGTATACTGGTATTAACGATTTCGTAATGTTGGAACTGTTGCCATTTTTGTTTAGTGGAATACCGATTGACCGAAAACACTGAGTTTTATAATAGGTTTAGTTGTGAAATGTGAAAATTACATTAGCAGAATTGGGTCCCTGTACTCACTGTCATGTTTTCATGTCAATCCAGCGATGCCAGATGTTATTTATACGGTATTTTCAAGCACGAAAAACGTGCGGTGATTTTAAGAACAGTGCTAAAATTCAACAAAATGTACGTTAATTTTAAATTAGCACCTAATCTGACGACGTGAGGCCGGATGTTACGCAACTAAGTTAAAAAATCGTTAGTGTGCAGTCCCAGCAACTTATTTCTCAAGTGGCGAAAAGTCGCCTCACTTTTTTGACACTCATACCAAAAATGACCTATTATAGAAACGTAGGGCTTATATCCTCTTTGACTACGTTAGGTATAAATAGGTAAATACGTTTATCAATCACTGTTCTCGGAGATGTATTGGAGCCCTGTTGTTTCGTCGTGCATTTCATTTTAAAAGTGCTGAAATCGTGACTTATAAATTATAAGCGGGAAATAATCTTTATTCTAGGATTTCTTGGAAGTCGTGAGTTCCATGTTCGCTTAGTTCAATGTTAATCATTCGCATTTACGGGGTTTTGATGGGCTTCTGATCATTTCACTTGTGTAAACCGTGCAAGAAACAACCCAAAAAAGTTCCAGGATATCAACTTATAAGTTTTGATTTATATTGAGTAGTGTAGTAATCCGGTCAATAAGCGTTAGAGTGTAAAATTTTACACGATTTTAACAAGTTTTCGACATGGTGATACAGAAGATATGCTGTCTCGGCGCAGGGTATGTTGGGGGTCCCACTTGCAGTGTAATTGCATTAAAATGCCCCGATATCATTGTTACGGTATGCGACAAAAGTGTGGAGAGGATAAACCAGTGGAATTCAGACAAATTACCTATCTATGAACCAGGTTTGGATGAAGTGGTCAAACAATGCAGGGGTAAGAACTTATTTTTCTCGACTGACATAGCTAAAAGCATACAAGAAGCCGAATTGATATTTATATCAGTAAATACACCTACGAAAACAATCGGTAATGGCAAAGGAAGGGCTGCAGACCTAAAGTTCATTGAAGGGGCTGCAAGAATGATCGCAGACTTGGCTACTAGTAATAAAATTGTTGTTGAAAAGAGTACTGTGCCAGTTAAAGCAGCCGAGATCATCATGAAAATACTGAGAGCTAATACTAAACCCGGTGTGCAATACCAGATATTGTCAAACCCTGAGTTTTTGGCTGAGGGCACAGCTATTGTCGACTTGGTAGAGGCAGAAAGAGTTTTGATAGGAGGGGAAGAGACCCCAGAGGGCCAGAAAGCCATTCAAGAGCTATGCTGGGTGTACGAGCATTGGATCCCTTCAAAGAACATTCTTACAACCAACACATGGAGTTCAGAGTTGTCTAAGCTAGCTGCTAATGCATTCCTTGCACAAAGGATATCCAGTATCAACTCTTTATCAGCAGTCTGTGAGGCTACTGGAGCAGATGTATCGGAAGTTGCAAGAGCTATTGGTAGAGATTCCAGAATTGGATCCAAATTCCTTGAAGCTTCAATTGGATTTGGAGGCAGTTGTTTCCAAAAAGACATATTAAATCTTATCTATTTGTGCGAATGCTTAAACTTGCCGGAAGTAGCTGCATACTGGCAACAAGTAGTTGACTTTAATGACTTCCAGAAAACACGATTCACTCGTAAGGTTATTGAATCACTATTCAACACAGTAACAGATAAGAAAATTGCTATCCTCGGTTTTGCATTTAAGAAAAATACTGGTGACACAAGAGAATCACCAGCGATTCATGTTTCGAAGACATTACTTGATGAAGGTGCAAAACTACATATATATGACCCTAAAGTTGAAGTAGACCAAATTTATTACGAACTCACACACCCATATGTAACATCAGAACCTGAAGTTGTAAAAAAACACATTGAGATTCACAGATCAGCATACTCAGCAGTATCTGGTGCTCATGCTATAGTCTTGTGCACGGAATGGGATGAATTCAAGGAGTTGAACTTCCAGAAAATCTACGAAGTCATGATGAAACCAGCCTACATTTTTGATGGACGGAAGATACTAAACCATGAAGAGCTGCAAAACATTGGTTTTCATGTGCAAACCATAGGCAAGCGGCTCGCGAGAGGAGGTAGCATTCGGGCACAAGGCAGCCAAGCTTTACCTTAGTTATAGGTAAGTTTATCAAATTTTAATTTCTTCCTACCAAACCAAGGTCATCAGTTAAAAAATAATTACTCTTTGTACATTCATACTTTAAAGAAAATTTTCAATGATGAATTTGAAGAATTGGTACTGTAGTTAACATATCTGGGCAGCATTAACTTCGTTAATTGCTAATATGTTACTTTAAAAGTTAACTTCGTTAAACATTAAGGTGTTACATTTTGGATGATTTAACGGAAGTTAATCATTAACCCATGAGTCATGATAGTAATTGCCTTTTTTATGTTGTTGCTTTAGTGATTTACTTATAAAATGTTGGTATGGGGTATGGATAGTTTAGGCAGAACATGAATAATTTTCGAAAAACCGAAAAACTTTTAGGTATAAGCTTTTAATATTGCATTGTCACGCGATATTTATATTCATGCAAAATTTCAGCTCAATCAGAAACCGGGAAGTGGGTTTACTTGCGAGATTCCACCCGAACAAACATACATACAGTGCAAGTTAAATAAAAGCTTGTTAAAATTAATAAAAGAATGGTGTATCATTTGAGTTTGTAATAATAACTATTTAAAAATCAAATTCAAATCATAATACAGTCATTCAACTCTATCTGACATAAAGTGCATATTTCCCTTCATAAACATCTATATATTTAGTTTTCGTCTGAAAGCGGGACTTGTTTAGGCGTCAAAATATCTTTGCTCATAAAAAGATGTTCAACTGCAGCACCGCGCTGCACTTGTTTCATCTGTCTCCGTGCCTAGCTCGTTTCTGCGGCGCGATAACCGCCGACTGGCCCGAACGTACTTATAAGAACGTGTTCTGTGTCCTTCTGGTAAATAGTAGGTACTTAATTAACGATTAATGGACTTATGGAAAGTTAAGGGAGTTTGTTTCTACTTTGGAAGTTAACTTACAAGTTAAACTGATTGACAGATTAACAGTCTTGTGCCCAGCTTTGGTAGTTTATTAAGAAACTATGAACTACTTATATAGTTTGGTGTAGTTGCAGTTACAGATAGCATAACTACAGTTAACTATATTTCACAGAGTTGATAGTTTGTAAATAAACTAATCTATAACTAATCTAATACCTATATATTCTTCAAGTTCATTGTTAAAAATTTTCATTAAAAAATATGCACTCAGCAAGTAATTATTTTTGACTGATGCTGGTAGCCCCTTAATCTCACCAATATTCTAAACACTAAAGTATAGAAGTTTGTTGTTCCACTTTCACACGTAAATAGTTGAACCGATTTCGATGAAATTTTGCATTTAGCTAAAGTAAACGGCGGAGAACAACATAGAATACTTTTAATCCCGGAAAAATACATAGTTCCGAAGGGTCTGGAAAAAGCTGATGTCCTCCGTTGCACCCTCGAAAACAATCTTAAGCTTTTTATGCGTATGAAGACGCGGGCAAAGCTAGTCACATTATAATCATAAGCTTTTGGCTTCCTCCAAGGCGTGCTTGTACTTGTACAGATCTTCAGCCCTGCACATCCAGCTGTCGCCACCAGCCTTTACCAAAACATCGCTCGTAATGATTGACTGATGTTGATTTATTTAGTTACCTATTAACAGAGATTTAAGAAAACTTTTAAGGGACGCTCGCGGCGCCGGCGTGACCTTACATAGAACATAGGCCTTCCCCAAGGATTTCCACAAAGACCGAGTGGCGTCCCACAACCTTCACCTGGTTGTCGGTCCACCGAGTGGGAGGCCTGCGTACGCTACGTCTTCGCGTGCGTGGTCGCCACTCGAAAACTTTGCTTAAAGGCCTTCCTTTCTACGAGCTATGTACCCCGCCCACTGCCACTTAATTTGGCGATTCTGTGGGCTGCGATATGTCACTTTTTGAAATGTAGTTTAATTCAAATTCAATATTTTAAGAGAAATCCCGAAAACCCCTTTTTTACCGGGTCCTATACTTTTTTTTTACAAAAAACCTAGAATCTAGTTATGTAGCTTTTTATCGATTCGCTACCATAACTAGAACGCTGTTTAGTTACAATGTGAATTGTAATCGCACGTGTTATCTATCACATTGCAATATATATACAATACCTACTAAACGTATTATTATTAAACACTGTTATACATTTTACGCATTATTAGTGAAGTTACAGTAACAGCTGTATCTCTAACTTTTTATTGTATTAATATCTGGTTGCTTTTCCCCGATGTTTGTCCGTGTCTGCTTTTTTCCGTTCACACAATAATACCAATATAAGTCTGTGATAATACCAGAGCGGCAATTAGGTGGGTATTGACAAATCTGTTGGTGTCGCCCTCCCTCAAATCTCCCCGAAATTTGAGCGATAGAGATAACTGCAGCGCGGTGACAAAATCGAGGATTCCCATTATTCTGTATTCTCCTCCAAAACTGGACCGATTTTATTATTCATTTCAAAAATAATGTAAGATTATTGGGCTTTGTTGTCTATTATCGGCGGTTTAATAGAATTTATATAATTGAAATTCCAATTTCATTACGCTACCTAATCTTTATATATATAAATCTTCTGTCCGTGTGTTAGTCATTGAACTCCTCCTAAACGGCTGGACAGATTTTGATGTAATTTTTTGTGTGTATTCCAGGGGGTGTGAGGATGGTTTAGATTCACCGGCTGGACCGATTTTGATGAAATTTTTTGTGTAGTATAGTGTAGATTAGTGTAGGGTAGGATAATAGGCAGTGTAATGTAATGTAAGACGGTACGTAGTTCGCCGGGACAGGTAGTTATTCTATAAAAAACTTAAAAAAAAACATGTCAGAGTCAAAAATATAAATCTATTAGTAAAACCCCATTCCCGAATAGTTTTGTTTACGGCCTATACCAATGTGTTTCTTTAAATATAAATCATTAACGCAGGACCGGTCGTCGTGGAAATCCTTGGGGGAGGCCTTTGTCAAGCAGTGGACGATTTTTGGCTGATATGATGATGATGATGAAATCATTAATAATTAAAAAATCCATTCATAATTATAAATGGATTTTTAATTTAATAATTATCATGTTCAGTAATTAAATAATAAGTGTAATTTAATAATTATCGGAGTTTCTCTGCGTGATCGAATCAGAAACGAGGAGATCCGCAGGAGAACTAAAGTAACCGACATAGCTCACAGAATCGATTTCCGGCTGATATGATGAATTATCATGATTTATTCGATTTTTATAGTTGATTCATACCAATGAGTATCTATATCTACAGCCTCTGGAGTCCAGAGGGAGATTATATGTCACGTAAATGGCCCCACGTTGGAGTATGCCTTACGGCATGTACTGCATACCTTACGGCATACTCCTCATATGTTCCTGTAGTGTCAACAGTAGTGTAATTTTCATACACTCAAGTACTTGACTCCACTTTACCGTCGAGGCGTGAAAGTAATTGTTTCTCTATTTAAGATATAGAACCTCAACGGCACTTGCCGTCTCCTCACTGTTCAGGCATTCGTCTCTTTGCGAACTCGCAGAGTCCCGTGCTCCTCACGAGGACCAAGACGGCTCGGTGGAGGTTGTGGGGCTAGTGGCGAGCTGCATCGTCCAAATTTTGCTCTATGTAAGTCCCTGACGCAGTCGCGGCCTAACCTCTGCCATCTAGCAACCTTTCAAAGCACGGAAACGCTCGACATACCTAAATGCCACTAACGTTCAAACCCGTTGTGAGCTCGCTTATGATCAGTTAACTTGCGTGATCGACACGACCGCGCAAGTCGCACTTAGCTACGGTCGATGACTCATGATTTATTAGTATGGCCGCCACAGCATGTCGGCAACAGATGCCTCGCCTTGACCTGATCGATCGAGGCCACAGATCCCGCAGCATGCCTAGGAAGCTCTGGAATGGTGGAAATATGAAAATGTGTTTGTTTGTCATTTTTTCACGTCGCAACCGTAGGATCAACATGATTTGTTGCACAGATATAGTTGACGAGGTGGGAAGTTACGTAGTCCACTTTTAACCCTTGAAAACAGCACAGTCCGGCACAGATTGTGGGGGAACTGAATAAAACTATTTTTTTTGTTTGATGGCTTTAATTTCGCAACGTAGTAACGGATGGTAGTTATTTTTGGACAGGGGTGATTGAGGAAGTCTGAAGTGACCACCAACTTGGACGTGGCACCCGTGTGTGAAGAATATAAATATATGCGATACTGAGACATTACAATATAACTACGATCAAGAACTTTTTTCTAAGTTCATTCCTACGATTAGAAGGCACCACCTTCGCCATTAGGCAGTGCATTAACGCTAACATGCGCAAAAAAGTTCAATACCAAGCAATAAGCAATAAAATGATCAATTTGATACGACATATCGTGTCTATATACGTGCGATTCGTTTCTCATTATTTTCAAATTTAAAAGGAAATCTGTAGAATGATTTCTGGGCTGCCGCTACCCAGAACACCTTTAATGCTAAAGGTTGGCAGGATGATTGTGATGTCTTTTATTGCATTATCATCATCATAGCCGAATGGCGTCCACTGCTGGACAAAAGCCTTCCTCAATGACCGGTTTTACTGACTGTAGACTGAACTGAATTTTATGCTTAATGAATGTGGGATGAGTAAATCGCTGCCGAAGCGATGTCACTTTATGTTATTTATTTTATTACCTTCTCCATCTTTGTCGCTTTCCTTTAATTTTTCTATCAATTATATTTTTTAATACACAACTTTCGCGAGCGATGTGCCGACGCAGTCAATTAAATTAGCGAACCTAAAAACCGAACAAAATCGATTAAAAAAGTGACCAAATGCTTGTCGCCGCGCACCACGCGCAAAGTAGGGTTCCGCAGTCTTTTAAAAAACGTATACTTTAAAAAACAAAGTTATTTTTGCAGTTGGTAGAACATCGTATGGAAAATATATGAACTTTTAAAAACACGCAAGTGAACATCTTAAGTTGATAAACTATTATTCCTAAACTAAGAAAGAAATTAACTAAGAAATTTTTTTTTCCTTTTGAATTAATTATATGCCCTACTATTTCCAACGCTTTCAGATTTCCTAAAGTAGCAGTTTAGCAAGTAGTAAGTGGGGACATGTAGCTAACAATCGTCACCCCTTAAAAACTCAATTATTTAGTTAACGAATCATTTCTCAGAAAAATAATCTTAGCAAAACCTCAGTAATTTAGAAATAACTTTTCAACAGTAATACATCACACGATAAGGATGTGAATTAAAAAATCACCCCCCTCTTTACTTGTAGGGGAGGTACCTTAACAATATTTTACAGATTTTATTCGGTAACTTTATATAGGGGTCATAGATTTGTATAAAACCATACTAAATTTCAGCTTTATTATGTAATAGTCTGAGCATACACATATGCTGTGACTTGACTACGGAACCCAAAAAACAAACTACCCGGGCAGGCACCCCGGGTCTCAGGGGAGGGGATCCACACGAATCTAATGACGTCTCGCACTTTCAAATCACAGGGTGACCTGTTTGTTGGAAAGCGGCAAATAGTTGATGGTACTCATCAATCGGAACAAACTTCCCCAAGAAACCTATTAGCTATCTAAACGGACGAACAATATTTTAACACTTTAGGGACGAGACCCGTGCTCAGCTGGAGTTTATGCGTTTTTAGCGTCCGAGGGTGTGTTTAGCTTGATGGTAAAATGTATATCTCCCAATCCACTTCACACTCGACGCAATAGCTCCATATCAAAGGTGGACTGAACACACTTTATTATTATGTACAACAGTTTAGTAGGTAATGAAAGTCTTCAGCACAGTCTTGAAGGTAGAAAATAAAAACTCCAGGAAAAAAACATGTTCAGATTGCTATTTACAAGGCTGGAGTGCATGCGTCTTTCGTTTTTTGTAGATGCTTCCGTGGCGTAATGGTTAATCCATTCGCTTCACACCAGGAGGTTGCGGGTTCGATTCCCGATGGGGTCAACTTGTAAGACTCGGTTTGGTTGGTGGTAGGAAATTTCTAAGCCCGCCTGGCTAGCTACCACCATCTTATCTAAGTCTTGCCGCCAAACATGAGTGTTAACAACATTGATGTGTTCCGGCTTGAAGATAAGATAGCCAGTCTCCATTGCGTTGGGGAATCTTGATAAGCCCGCTTTCATCTTCGGCATCATCGTCACTCACCATCAGGTGAGATGATGCCAAGGGCTTACCTATAGTGAATAAAAAAAAGCTGCCAAAACTGATGAATAAAGATGTTTTATTAGTTGCCTACACGTTTTGTTATCATTCAGTTTCATCATTAATCCCATAAAGAGTCACCGTGTATTTTGAAGAGTGACAAGTCCTTAGATTTGTCGAGGTCCCCTGAGATCTGAGTGGCATACATAATAAATTAATAACACACTAGCAGTCAGGCATTTGTATATTTAGCATTTGGATGCTAAGAGTTAATAAAAAATTCCACACATCGACCTATACAGATGGATGAGATGTAACACATCGTCACTTAACATCAGGTAAGATGATGCCAAGGGCTTATCAAAAATCACCATTTGTAGAAGTCAGGTAATGCCTTTTGGCGCAGTGCCTAGTACGAGTACAGTGTGAAATCGTGGAAACAAAACCATTTATTTACTGGTAGGTGTTTTTCCCACATCCCCTTTTTTCCTCTTTTACTTGTCTCCAAGATTGAGAAAATGAGGTTCAATGGTACGCGACTGTGCACTGTTATCTGTCACAATATTGTTGTTTACATTTGCATACGATGCGACGCGGGAAAGTCTTCATATTGACATTATTTTGCACGGAAAAAGGCCACTTTTTCCGGCTACCGAGCATGCGTCCTAGTCTGTGTGTGTACCGAGCGCAGCGAGTAAAGAAAGTTATAGGCGTCGCGTCGTCGTGAAAAAAAATATCGAATTTTACATTTGTGTTCTGTATTACTGGTATAATGTACTAGTAAAACAAAAACATGTTTGCCAAAAACTTCTGTTTGTGCGTCCGTTCGTCACGCGTTCCCAAACCAATGGAACGATTTACACCCAAATGATAATTTGTTGATGAATTCTGGGTTGTCATTTAAAGGTAGCTGTCATACAACATGAAACCGGCCAAGTACGAGACCACAACCACATCTCTTTATACAACTATGACAATGATACCTATTCATATCACAAACAAAAGACATCAACCACAGATATTTTTTTCATACAGTTCAGACTCCTTAGCGCTAGTACGACTCATACTTGACCATTTTTATTATTTGTTATACTTTAGGATAAGTACTATAACCACACCAAGTTTTACGCTTGCATGTATGTATAGCCCTTTTCAAGATATAGCAAAAAAAGCCTCTAAAAACATATTTATCGTACGGGAGCACCTTTATTTTTTTATTCTTTTTATTTTTATTATTTGTTGAAGCTGCAATAGAAATACGTACTCTGTAAAAATATATAGTAACTTATATTCTAGATGTGACAGTTTGGATGGATGGATGGATAGATATTTGTTATTCTTCACGCCACAACAGCTGGATTTGGATGAAACTCGGTAGGTAGACAGATTAGGACCTGGATTAATATATAAGCTACTTTTTATCCCGATTTATTAAGTGATACCCGTGGGATAGCTGTTAACACTACGAGGGTACATTTTTAAATTCGCGGGATAGGTAAGAAGTGGTACTTACCAGAGTTGTTGTGAATTAAGTAACTCATTATTACTATAAATACTAAGTTATATCGTAATTAGGTTATTAGTCTATTTGGCACAGAGATAATTGTGGGGTTGGAAAGTGAAACCGACTACTAATTACTTACCATAGCCCTACATAGTTCCCGAGGGTTTTAGAGAAAACTCAATTTGCACACGCACGAGCCTCTTGCGCACCCTCGAAGACAGGCGAAGCCGCTGGCAAAAGCTAGTTTATCATAATTTAATTGGGTCAGCAAAAACTTTATATAAAATACATACCAAATTTTATCTTTCTACCAGATTTTTATCTTATTTTATGATTTTTACTTTATTTTCGGACGGACAGACAGACACATGAATGATCTTATAAGAGTTCATTTTTCCCATCGGATGTACCTATTAACCGTACCCACCATGTGTACCGTACCGTACATACCAATAAATTTCACGACACAGATTTTTTTATTATTTAAATATACTGATCACAATATCCAATATTATACCGCAATTTTTACAAGCTTTTATTTAAACTTTCTATGTTCGTAAGTTGTTCGCTTCAAAACTTGAAAGTTAAATTTAACTCACTTTTCGGTGTTTGATTGAGTTGAAATTGGGCATGATCCTTTTGGTATTTTGAAGTTGATCTGATGACGAGCTTTGGAGGTCCCAGCATCGTCTATTGTTTTAATAGATTTCTAAAATTTTCTTTACTGCGCTCGCCTTATTTGAACTTGGAAACATGCATTATGGGGTACCAATAATGCGCCACGCGATAATGCACGACCTATGAATTTACAGCACGATAACTCGTGCCATAGACTTCAACTGCAATAGAAGAGATTGTAACGTCATACGATGTCACATACTGTATCTATCTAAGATTATATCTATTGTAACCTATAAGCATAGTTATGTACCTACCTGTTGGTATGGCCAGTCAGCAGTCTGGACTCGGCCTCCGCTCCTTGTACACGCGTCAAGATAACATACATAGTAACCCAATTTCTGAATTTCCTTCAACCCTAAACTTTAGTAGCTAGCTACTAGTGGTGCCATCAGTACATATATGTAGGACTTTCCTACACTGGACACTTATATCACACCCCGGACACTGCATACAACGGTAGTGAAATGACATTCCTAAAAACAAATGACGGAGCAAACAAAATCACGGCTAAATCGGGCTTCTCCAGGTCATCGGTCCAACGAGTGGGAGGCCTGCCTACGCTACGTTTTCTCGTGTGCGGTCGCCACTCGAGAACTTTACTTCCCCAACGGCCATCCGTTCTACGAGCTATGTGCCCCGCCCACTGCCACTTAAGTTAAGCAATTCTGAGAGCTATGTCAGTAACTTTGGTTTCCTACGGATCTCATCGTTTCTGATACGATCACGCAGAGAAACTTCGAGCATAGCACAGTTCAGTATGTCATCACTGGCAACACACACTGATCGAAGACCTTGGTCTTAAGACACTGCGGTATTTGGGACGTGAAGATATTGCGAAGCTTCCCGAACGCTGCCCAGCCGAGTTGGATTCGACGATTGATCTCTTTCTTGAAGTTGGAGCTACCTAATTGGACTGATTGTCCCAGGTACACATATTCGGCAACAACTTCGAGCGTAGTAGAGCGTCGACGTTTGACATAATTTTGGTTTTGTCCATGTTCATTATAAAACTGAGACCATCGAGCATTGTGCCTAAGTCGTCCATAGTCTCAGCCATGACCACGATATTATTATATAATTTTTTTATATTAATTTTTAATACTGTCAAAAGCACTACTAATACGATCCTGACCCTGAGCCACATACAGCCGTCCAGAACTGCGTCTGGCCCGCGGTAGCCACTCTGGAACCTTTGCTCCCCATTCGGTTATAAGTTATTATTGATTCTGCAGTTCTTAGATTCTCTTTACTATAGCTTGCCCTGATTATTTCATGAGCCATGTCGTTTATTTCAGTTCTTTTATGGATCTCCCTGTTTCGGATTCGTTCACGCAGAGCAACCCAGAAATACTTCTCTCTCTCTCTCTCTCTCTACTTTAATTACTCCAGACTAGAATGACTGGGTGGTCTTTATGGTCAGTGGTCCTGCCTGGTAGGCGAGTGTCATGAGTTCGATTCTCATCCAGGACAAACATTCGTGTGGCAAACAGAAATGATTGCTCCCTATCTGATGGGCGTTTAATATATATACAATTTGAACGCATGTATGATGTTATCAGTCTCTGGTTCCCAATAGTACAGGGAATCGTAGTTTGGGACTATGTGATCATGTGTGATTAGATTAATTGTCTCTGAATGTTTATATTAGTATATTATTTATCTCTAAAGTCATCGACGTCTAGGTTCTACCTAGATGAATAGACAATTTTGTGATTCAAGAGAACAAACATTTTATGCAAACTTTAGTGTTTTGAATTACATAAGAGCCCGCTGGAGTTCATAAATCCCATACAAACATAGTATTTGATTCATTTGTTAACCACAGAACCGATTTTGAAATAATTTTATATCGATAATCGGAAGACGTATATCTGTGTCTGTGCCGCATTACTTTTTTGAAAAATCAATTATTAACCAATGAAGTTGTTTTCGTTTTTTACCTTGAAAACAAGTTTATTGGTTAATAATGGATTCCCGTTTCGTTTTTTAAAAAAGTAACACGATACCGACACAGATATACGTCATCCGATTATCGATATAAAATTATTTCAAAATCGGTTGTTTGGTTAACAAATGAATCAAACACTACGTTTGTATGGGATTTATGAACTCCAGCGGGCTCTTAAGTGCAAATAATTTATCCGGAAAAGGTGCATCTTTGTGGTACAATTTTATCCTTGTACAGTCTCTGAGATCAGCCCCTTGATGTTTCAACAATTTCTTAGAAAAAAGCCTTCTTAGAAACGTCTTTACATCATAATATAATCGTGACTTTGGAACATGTACAAATAAAGTTTATTTTATTTGTGATAGGAAGTACTTAATTCGACGATATTCTAATGAGTCATTAAATTTATTAACATTGATGATGAATGGATAATTAAAGATTGATGAGAATGACTAATTTCATTCACGCAGCGAAAATTGTGACTCTTCAGTATAAGTACCACCGAAAAATAGAGCTTTTTACTCGTGACGAAAAATTCCATACATATTCGAACAGTGCATTTTCTGTTTTCTGTGGAAAGTCGATTTTTTTAAATGCTCACTATTTTAAAAGCTTTTATTTAACTTGTTGTTCGGGTAAATTTTACAAGTTAATTTTGACCCACTTCGCGGTTTCCGATTGAGCTGAAATTTTGCATGCATATGTATATCGCGTGACAATGTTTTATTAAAATCTTGTACCTAAAAGTTTTTAGGTTTTTCTAAATTTATTTCCATAATACTACTAAAACAGCCGCTGGATGCGGGCAGCGCGGAACCTCTCGTCGTGGAGATCCTTGGGGGAAGCCTATGTCCAGCAGTGGACGTCATTCGGCTGATATGATGACTAAAACAGACTCTTTTTGAGATTTTCTCTAAATATTTCTGGAACTTCGGAGGATAAGCAAATCTGATTGTCCTTAGTTTTATAGAGCCTGTTGTTAGGAAAAAATGGTTTTGGATAGACGCTGGGTTGGATAGACCAGGGTTTAGTGGATGCTTAGGTTAGTTTTAGATATTGATATATGTATTTAGTTTCTGAACCATGGCACATATTGGACATCTACTCATATAGAACAAGGGAGACGTTTCAACAAATCGATTAAATATGTTTCGTTGAAATTCTTTAAAAAAACCCTTACTTACGTAAAAAATACATAATTATTATGATTATGACTATGAATAGTTCATCATATCAGCCGAAGGAAGTCCACTGCTGGACATAGGCCTCCCCCAAGGATCTCCACGACGACCGGTTCTGCGCTGCCCGCATCCAGCGGCTTCCCGCGACCTTCACCAGGTCATCGGTCCACCGAGTGGGAGGCCTGCCTACACTACGCTTTCCGGTGCGTGGTCGCCACTCGAGAACTTTACTGCCCCATCGGCCATCTGTTCTACGAGCAATGTGCCCCGCCCACTGCCACTTAAGTTTAGCAATTCTGAGAGCTATGTCGGTTACTTTGGTTCTCTTACGGATCTCCTCGTTTCTGATTCGATCACGCAGAGAAACTCCGAGCATAGCACGCTCCATTGCCCTTTGAGTGACCTTGAGCCTTCTTATGAGGCCCATAGTAAGCGACCATGTCTCAGTTCCGTACGTCATCACTGGCAACACACATTGGTCGAAGACCTTGGTCTTAAGACACTGCGGTATCTGGGACGTAAAGATATTGCGAAGCTTCCCAAACGCTGCCCAGCCGAGTTGGATTCGACGATTGATCTCTTTCTCGAAGTTGGACCTACCTAACTGGACTGTTTGTCCCAGGTATACATATTCGGTAACAACTTCGAGTGTAGAGCCTCCAACCTTCAGAGGAGTAGGTATGACACGGACGTTTGACATAATTTTCGTCTTGTCCATGTTCATTCTAAGACCCACTTGTTGAGAGGCTCTACTGAGGCCATCGAGCATTGTGCCTAAGTCGTCCATAGTCTCAGCCATGACCACGATATCGTCAGCGAATCGAAGGTGGGTGATGTACTCGCCGTTGATATTGATGCCGAGTCCACCCCAGTCCAAAAGCTTAAAAACATCTTCCAGGGCGGCGGTGAACAGTTTCGGAGATATAACGTCTCCCTGTCTCACCCCTCGCTGCAGCTGGATAGGTTCCGAGTTTTGATCCTGGAGGCGAACCGACATGGTGGCGTTTTCATACAAACACTTCAGCACTTCGATGTATCGATAGTCAATTTGGCACCTCTGGAGAGACTGTAACACAGCCCAGGTTTCGACCGAATCGAAGGCTTTCTCATAGTCCACGAACGCCAAGCACAGTGGCTGATTGTACTCTTCGGTCTTCTGTATAATCTGCCGCAGCGTATGTATGTGGTCTATGGTACTAAATCCTTTTCGGAAACCGGCTTGTTCGGGAGGCTGGAAGTCGTCAAACCTGCGCGCGAGACGATTCGTAATGACCCTCGAAAACAGTTTGTAGATATGAATAGTTATACCTAAATGATTTTCTCAATATTTCATGTCACGTTTTAGCATAGTAATAAGCCATTGTATTAATACAAATTTATGTTTTCAGTGAATCTGTTAACATACTCATGGCTTATTGAAAATCTAGAAACTGGTACTCGGTGGCCTAACGACCTGGTGAAGGTCGCGGGAAGCCGCTGGAAGCAGCGCAGGACTGGTCGTTGTTGAAATCATTGGGGGAGACCCGTGTGTGACCATAGTGGACGTTTTTCGGCTAATATAATGGTGGTGATGATGACTAGTTTTACCGCCTCCGTTGCGTTGCGTGGTAGGGCCCGCCTTCTTAGCTAACACTATTTTATCTAAGTCTTGCCACCAAACATCAATGTTAACAGCATTGATGTGTTCCGTCAAGAAGATAAGATAGCCAGTTCCCCACTGCGTTTGGGAATCTGGTAAGCCCCCTTCCATCTTCGGTATCATGGTCACTTTACCATCAGGTGAGATGATGTCAGGGGCTTATCAATTTGTGCATAATAATCGGAAACGTTAAAAAACGACTTCAATCGCAAGAACCAGGTACAAATTGGAATATGTTATGGTTTTTGTTAATTTCCTATAATACTATTGAACCGATTTTGATAAAATTTATATGGGACCAACTTAGCAGTATAACCTATCGAGAAAAAAAGTATTGTGAAAACCGGTTCACTATCTGCAAAGATATCGCGTAACAAACATACAAACACAAATAGTCGAATTGAGAACCTCCTCCTTTTCAAGCAACTTACAAAAAGGAGGACGTTCTTAATTCGACTTTACGTTTTTTTTTGTATGTTTGTTACGCAATATCTTCGCAGATTGTGAACCAATTTTGATAATTCTTTTGTTATTCAATAGAATATGCTCCCGAGTTGGTCCCATATAAATTTTATAAAAACCGATGTAGTACTTTTTTTTTTTAGAAAATTAACAAAAACCAAAAACAATTATCTGCAAAATTGTACTAAGTTGTTGCGATGGAAGTCTGTTTTTTAACGTGTTTAGCGTTTCCAATTATTGAAGCCTGTTGAAAAGATGAAAAAAACGTACAAAAAATTGGTTTAGTAGGTTTAAAGATATTTAGATAGATATGGATTATTCGTATTTAGAGGCGCCATTTTGCGGAGGCGGTCCTCCAAGTTTGTTGAAGATGGTTCATTGACGTTTGGGCCACCTTACCGACAACCTTTTGAGAACAAAAAAAACTGAAAGTAGATCAGACAAGTCCAGCTGGCTGAGGAATGCGGCAATGTTGTACACATTAATAACTGTAAACATAGTTCATTGACTCATGAGATTGTTTGATTTCATGTGTGTAATGAGTAATGACTGGTTGAAACGGCCGTGGTTGGATTAATCACGCAGGTTAACTGACCTGAAGCACGGTCATTACATGGATGGGTTGGACTGTTAGTGGCATTTTTCTCGACCGTTTCTGTGCTTCGCAAGGCACGCTAAGCCTTTAGTGCCGGCTGCTATTGGCAGTCGTTAAGCCGTGTCAGTTGCCTTATAGGCGGCTTAAAAAACTTCTGACATTGGGGTTCACCACTTGCCCTTCAACCTCCACCAACCCGGACTTGGCCCCCGTGTATGGAGTATAACCTAATCCACCTGAGCTTGGGAAGAGACCCGTACCTTGCAGTGGGGTGTTATGGGTGACTACGAATGGCTGATTACCGGTTCTGTGCTTGTTCATAGAATTAATACTGGGAAGTACCTACATTAGGCTGGGACAAAATTACTTTTGTAGCCCTTCAGGAAGTGAAATGTAGTTTGAAATTGCTTACTATGGGCCTCATAAGGAGACTCAAGGTCACCCAAAGGGCGACGGAGCGAGCTATGCTCGGAGTTTCCCTTCATGATCGAACCAGAAATTAGGAGATCAGTATATGAGAACCAAAGTAACCGACATAGCTCACAGAACAGCTAAACTTAAGTGACTGTGGGTGGGACACATAGCTCGTAGATCAGTTGGCCTTTGAGACAGTAAAGTTAGTGGCGACTGCGGACCGGAAGACGTAGCGTAGACAGACCTCCCACTCAATAGACCGACAACCTGGCGTAGTCGGCGGGAAGCCGCTGTTTCAAGATATACAATTCCGTAGTAAATCAATTTGATTGATCTATCTCGTAAGGTTTAGCCAGCATTTGCGATTTAAGCGCACAAAAATATGTTTGTAACGACATCACATTATAAATCTTTCGGCTTCTCTATAGGTACTCTATATGTACTTGTGTATATTATACATATAAACCTTCCTCTTGAATCATTCTATATATTGCTGAAAACTGCATCAAAATCGGATGAGTAGTTTAAAAGATCTGAGCGAGCAGACAGCAGAAGCGACTTCATTTTTAAAAGCTTTTATTTAACTTGCAATGTATGTATGTATGTTTGTTCGGGTGAAATATTGCAAGTTAATTTTGACCCACTTCCCGGTTTCCGATTGAGCTGAAATTTTGCATGCATATGTATATCGCGTGACAATGCAATATTAAAAGCTTGTACCTAAAAGTTTTTAAGTTTTTCGAAAATTATTTATACTATGTAAATAAAGATTATAAATCTTTGAATTTTTCGGCAGCTCTGTACTTTTATATGTATGCATTATACATATAAACCTTCCTCTTGGATCACTCTATCTATTGCTAAGCGAACAGACAGCGGAAGCGACTTCATTTTATACTATGTAATAAAGAAGAATTAGGTACTTGCTAATATAGAAATACGTATTTAATTATTTATTAAATATAGCTGCCCCGGCGAACTTCGTTCCACCTTACACTACACTACACTACTCTACACTACCCTACACTACTCTACCCTACCCTACATAAGAACCTTCTCCTGACAATAACGAACTTAATAAAAAAAGAATTAGCGAAAAAAAGATCCATCAATGGATTTTCGTAACAGATTTTAGTGGACCTAGCGGCGAAATCAGTCCAGCCGTGCACGCGTGATGCGATGACCAGCTGAAATAGGGGTTCATGTAATATTTATTATTTATATAATTAACAGTTAATTATTTAATAATAAAATTATTTATTTAATCATTTATTAAATACGTATATTAATGTACAAGTTTAATGTTTAGTATTTTGGTCTATTGTTTGTTTTCACTTTCTAGCGACGAAGAAGTAAAGAAGGAAGGTAAGGATCGTGATGGCAAAAAAATCGAAGTTGAGATTGTGATGGGGATCGATTGTTTTACACTAAAAGAGTCTAACAAAAACAAAAAATGTTTGTGTGTGTGTGTGCGCTCTAGTTCTCAAGCTTCTGGACAGATTTCGGTGAAACTTGGGTTAGGTCTATGTTATTAATTTTTATATCTCCAGGCGTTTTTTTCAAATTAGATTTTTAAGGATTGCAACCATAGTAAATAACTTAAAAAAATTAAACTCATAAATTGCTCTAACAATTTTGATGAAGCTCGGTACGTTATAATAACTGTATATGGCCTGCAGTACATGGTGGTCCTTTCTTCTAATGAAAATTGGAACAAGGTATCTCCCATACAAATCCAGGTTGTTTGTAACTTTTCCTCAAAAATGACTAAGGATTCTTTGTGAATAATTAAGATGTTATGAGGCCTACTGCACTGCGTACTTCATTATAGGTGCTTCCCATACAAACCCAAATTATTTATAAACCTTTATTCAAGTTTGATATACCTAGCTTTATTCTTTGCTACTTACTCAGTACGTTTATTGTTGATTTGTGTAAGCCCGACTACGACAGACCGGTGAAGGCTTCGCGAGAAAGTATGCACAGCGTAGCTGTACAATTTTTTTTGTTTATTCATTATGAATGTATGATTGTATGTGTAAACTACGTATTCTTTGGTTTAGTTTCAATCTCTATTGTTTGTTTTTTTTCTGTTTATTATATTATGAATGTATGATTGTGTCACTGAATAGTTTATCTACCTATATATATTTGCCTTAAAAAGCGTCGTTGGCTCAACCGGTAACGACTCGGTTCGCCTAACCAGAGGTGCCGGGTTCAAATCCGGACGGCCAGTGTACCAATGAGTTTTTCGAAACTTACGTACATATACTCTACTCACCGATTGCTTTAACGGTGAAGGAAAACATCGTGAGGAAACCTGCACACACCTGCGAAGAAACTCGAAGGTTGTGTGTGAAGTCGACCAACTCGCACTGGGCCCGCGTGTTTGACTAAGGCCCGATCGCCCTAATTCAGGGTAGGCTAGAGCCCCTCGGTGGGGACGTATATGAGCTGATATGACATATATTTGCCGCTGTCGCCAAACAGCTTTTTGCCCGTCTGCGCGACGCAAAGGAGGATATAAGCCTATGCATGTATGTTTTAGGATTCCGTACATATAACGTCCTGCTAAAGCGAGAAAACTTGACTGGGGGGACTCGCGAACAGATCGATTGAGTCGTCGTTTAGTAAAAAGTGGTTGAGCAGGGTCCTTGCTCTGTAACAATATTTAGAGAGCGCGTTAGGACGGACGGCGTGTAGCGCCAGGGTGTGGGCATAGGGGGAAGGCACTCGCATTCCCACTTGTCGTAATAGATAAGGTTTTGAGGTTATGCCTTGCACCAAGTGCAAGATTCCGTCTTGTCTCAAGCGCACTATAATTTACCGGGCCCACCAAAAAAAGAGTTGCATATAGTATATAGGTAAGATGGATAGTATCAATATAACCTAGTAACGAAAATATCTTTTCTGGGTTTTTTTAGATGCCATTAGCCTCCTGCGGGATCAAATTTGTGAATTCATCTTCATTCTGGTAAATATGTATGCATTGAATAATATACTAATAGCTGTTGGATTAAAAATTACTATTTTGCTAAACATTATTCATACCCAAACTTCTATCACTACACCGCTAAAACATAAGAATATAATTGATCATCGAGGTCTTCTATCGGACGAATTGACCTCGATAGAAGCGTAAAACGTGCCAGCGGCGGCGGCGGCGCGAGCGCATGCCAGCTGTCAATTGACATTGTTATGTATTTTTTTGTAAGGCGTGAAAATATAAATCTTGTATTTCGATTTTGTACTGTAAAAAGTTAATTAATAATCGTCAATTTAAATTAACACTCAGGCTGGTTTTTAGTGTTCCGTAGTCAACAAGGAACCCTTATTGTTTCGCAATGTCTGTCTCTCTGGCCGCGGTTTAGCTCGGAGACTATTTATACCAGAATAATGTAATTTGGCATGGGTATACAAATTACCCACGCCGACAAATATTAAAAAAATCTTGAAATAGGGTACCTTCCCTATATGTAAAGAGGGGAATGATTTTTTTTTCGGTGACGTAAACTATCGTGTGGGGTATCTTTGAATAGGTCTTTGAAAACTACTAAAGGGTTTGCTAAAACCATTTTTCGATTCAGATTTGGGAAATATTAAGCTTTCGACAGTCGACCAACTTAAGATATGTGCAGTTGGATTTGTAAAAATTTCATAGATTTTTCATACAAAATTACCAACTGCAAAAATAATTGTTTTCTAAAACATACATTGATTTTTTGAAAATACTACAGAACACTACTTTGCGTTAGTCCGACTCTTACTTGGCCGGTTTTTTCTCAATGTCTTTGAACCTTTGACGTCATCAGTTTACGAACTTAATAAAATCACAAAAATAAATAGTGACCTTAGTGATAACAAACTTAAATATTCACCTTTTTTTAAATAGGTAGTCTTCTTAGTTAGGTAGTAATTTAGTAATTCGTAATTCGTTTAGTAGTTTAGTAATTCTGAGAGCTATGTCGATTACTTTGGTTCTCCTCGTGCCTGGTGGGCTCTAAGGGTTAAAAAAACCTAAAGACCGAATTCGAAAAAAAATCACTGAAAAGTATGAAATAATATTTGTATATATAAATACACGTAATTAACCAACAATAACAAAATCAAAGGTAGGTACGAATCAAATTAGGGGCCTACATCTGTTTTTGAGGTCGATGCTGGCAAAGCCATCGAATCTAAAACATTGTATGCTGTTACGGACAAAAATATTATTTCATACTTTAAGTGAATTTCTTTTTGAAGTCGGTTTTTAGGTTTTTTTGAAGTCGATAAAAATGGATACATACAAGCATCAAAGGTGTCTACAGTATAGTAACGAATATTATAGCGTCTTGGTTTTCACTGTAATGCTACAATACATTTTATTCATAATAATATATTAATAAAAAATAATAAATAAGTGATGAGACCCGTAATATGCCTGTAATCTTCTTGGTTAGGAGATATAAAAGAAAACTTAAGTTTCTCTAGGTATATAAGGAATAAATATTTTATCATTGATGTTACCCAAAACAAAACAGAATTTAAGTTTCTCTAGGTATATAAGGAATAAATATTTTATCATTGATGTTACCCAAAACAAAACAGAATTTAAGTAGAGTACCATTCACGGTTTCTGTGCCAACAACTCTTTAGTCTTTAATCTGAAAACAAAATTTATTTTATTTGAGCAACACGTGTCGTAATAAATAAGTCTTTGACACTAGTTCATTACTTCCACCATCCATTAGAATTTACAAGCTACTTTATTTTATCAGCATTTTATTATCTTTTATGCGCCGGAAATGGGGTGATAACGTAACTTCATCAGTGTTTTAGTACATTTTTATGAGTAGACAATTTATGAACATTTTACTGAATAGCATTACAATACCTACTATAATATTGTTATTGTGCAGTTTTAGCTACCTATTGGGGGCGTGGGACTAACACTGTCATCTGGCTCCAAACTATTACACATGTCGCAATCAAACAAATGGTTTAACAATTTGTTTAGTTAACAGCCTAGCTTGCTGATTAAATACTGTGTAAGAAAAATATCGTTAAAAGCCGAGTCGGACGAATGGTTGTTGGTTCATCATGCTTGATCAGATCGGGGATCATCTAGTGATAGCAATCGTTAAGTCGTGTCAGACGATATGATAATGGATGTTGTGATCACTGTTAATTGTATTTATATAGGTAATTCGTAAGGCCATTCATCATCAGTATATCAGTATATTATACGCTGGTGCATATCTGCAAACCTCTGAACTAGTAATCTTACTCGTGAAACTTTTGTTCTGCGATTTCAAAATCAACAAAAAAAAATTGGACTATTCATTCAAAAACAATAAGCTCATAAACCAAGTTTGTTTGAAAAAAATATACATTTCAGCAAAGATGTCAAACAAAAATATGATTAGTTTCATGGGTAGAATCAACAGTTGCGGTTTTTAGTTAACCTGTATGCCAGTCACCCAGTATAAAAAGTCCTGACTCACTGACTCATCAACGCCCAGCCCAAACCAAATGTTGCACAGGATTTATAATGTTTATTGTATATGTCACTGTAAGATTGAAGGGGAATTATTTCGCGAGATTGTAAACTGTCGAAACATTGTGAACTGTAACATATTGTTTACAATTTCACTAGTGACATTGTAAACTCACTAGTGACATTACAATAACACTAAGCGAAGTTAAAAACACTATATAAATGAGCTCGCGAAACAAACGATGTTAGGTTCCGTCAGGTTTGATCGATTTAACAGTCAAAGGCTTCCCCACCCTGAGTAGCAGAATGCTTCGCAGCAGAAAAAATCATCGGTTTTATTCGGAGGTACAAGAATAGGCCGTGATATTGTGATCCGATTCATAATTCACCGTTATATCATAATTTAACTAGTGATATTGTAATATCACTTGATATCACTTGATATCACGTGATATTGTATATCAATAAAAAAGTGTCGGTGGCTCAACCGGTAACGACTCGGTCCATCTAACCAGAGGTACCGGGTTCAAATCTGGACGGCCAATGTACCAATGAGTTTTTCAAAAACTTACGTACATACTTACCGATTGCTTTAACGGTGAAGGAAAACATCGTGAGGAAACCTGCACACGCCTGCGAAGGAACTCGAAGGTTGTGTGTGAAGTCGACCAACCCGCACTGGGCCCGCGTGGTCGACTAAGGCCTAATCGCCCTGATTCAGGGTAGGCTCGAGCCCCTCGGTGGGGACGCATATGAGCTGTAATGATGAATGATATTGTAATATCGCGGTTTTCACAATAACCCGGTGACATATACAAGAAATGACGCTGGATTTTTCGAAATTCCCTCGGGTTCGGGTGTAAAGCGCTAACGAAGACGCGGGCACCCACTAGTCATTATCTAAATCGTGTCAAAGCTTCACTCAGGTAGGTATATTGATAAATTTTAATTAAAATCCGCACTAAAACAAGGTGATTAAAGCAAACAAATGATTAAACGGACAGCCAGACTGAAATATACACGTTTCTTATCTTTTTGAATGATTATTTCATTTCGCACGTCGTGGTCACACCCGGACACTTCATACAACGAGCGCGAAATGACATATCTAAAAACAAATGACGAAAGAAATGAAATTACGGCGACATTCTATACGTTCGAGGACCAAAGTTAAACCAATCTATATCAACCGGGAGACGAGGGGGTGAGGTCGGAATCTAGAGCGCGGCAGGGAGTGTCCATACTGTATGTTAGTGCTAATATATATATATACTTTGTCATGGTATTTGTCATAGTAAATACAGGTTTTACACGTGATGTATTTAAGATAACACAGGGTATCGTTTTATTTGTTAAAAAGCGGCAAATGGTCTACTGATCATACTGAGTATGTCTTCCTAAGGAACCCACATTCAATTCTCATTAAAAAACAATCGAAGCTCCATACAAAATTGGCCAATCAGCTGATAATTTGTATGAAGATTTGATACGTGGTAATAGGATTCAAACCATGACCTCTGCTCATTAGTAGTTGCTGTGTTACCCGTTAAACTATCTCTGTGCAAATATCACGTCAGTCCATGTCTTTCCTGCTACGTCGCGTATATGAAAGCCCTTCCAGTATTCAGAACCCAGTGTTTCTGAGCTGCGGGAGGGTTTACTAGCATTAACTCACAGAAAGTTACCTTAAACCAGTCCGCTGTGCAGAGTTGTGAACGATCTGGATTCGGGTATTGTTTCCGGTGTAGTATTCAAGACTTCATACTTAAAACGCTCTTCCTCTACTCAGATCCTGAGAAAGCATAAAGGTACAGAGGCCAGCACATCAAGCTAGACACTTTGGACTTTGTACCGTTTTTATACCGTACGCTTATGGATCAGAATTGATGTGCTGGCCTCTGTATACTTTGGTGCGATCTGCCACGCGGGAGGGATTTCTGCGGTATGCTCCCCGATCTTAGATCCAAGACTGAAAAATAATCCTTATACTCGTAGGATCACTTTCTTTTCATGTTATGGATGTTTTGTACTATTTATAGGTTTTCGTATCTCAAAAGGAAAAAGACCCCCATAGGACTACTTCGTCGTGTATCTGTCTGTGAAGATCCTTTTTCTCAGGAATGCGTGGAGGAGTCAAGTTGAAATTTTCTATACCAATTATATTATAAAGAGGAAAGATTTGATTGTTTGTTTGTTTGCATTGAATAGGCTCCGATACTACTGGACCGATTTAAAAAATTCTTTCACCGTTGAGAAGCTACACTATCCGCGGTTGCTATAGGCTATATTATATTTTCAAAAAAAAATAGGGATCCTTACTAAAACTCTAAATGTAACCCAAGGTTTAAAAAATTACCTAAAAAGTTTTGCATATCCACAAAAAGTAGTGTAAAGAAGTTCAAAAACATGGTGGGATTAATACGCAGCCTGGTCCAAGAGCTGACACATACATGTGGTTTACTAAAAGTAAGGAGGACACTTTAGTGATTGTAGGCTGGAGCTGATCAAATCGATTACCAGTCTTTTATTTGACTCACTCCGCACGCCTATGAATTATTAAGCCGGTCCAAAATATACTTATTTTGACCAAAAATCCTCTGGCATTTGCAACTAACAGTTAGGTTTGACAGCAGATATCTTCGACCTGCGCACAGATCGTTTGCGTTGAGGCTGAAAGGAAGGATACGTTGAAATGAGGGATCCTTTTTGCACCCCATCCTACTCAACTATTCCTGGTTAGATTTTGACAGGACCATCACCAGCTGCAGCCACTGAAGTGCTCTAACTTTTGATAACCACACATCTGTGGCGGCTCTTGGACCACTTTTGTCCACTTCCACTATTTGCGATTTGACCATGGGTTTGACATGGTTTCTTTCTGTTCAAGAAACTGAACTACTTTTCTCAAGGATCCTATATGTATTGTAATATACTATGGTCAGTTGACGAATAAAAAAATTACTGTGACATATGGACGGATATGACGACCGACATTATAAGCGTTCTGTTTTTTGCCAATTTTGGCTCATGAAACCTAAAAAATAGACTTCTCACTCTAGTTAATGAGATTGTGTATGGCAAGTTCAAAATTTGCCAACTGACCTTAAGAAAGGTTGGTTAATTATAATGGAAAAAAGCGGCATTTAAATTTAGGCCAGCAGAGGTCACAACTAAAAGAGACTAAATACAATAACAACGGCAGTTTTTACAGAGACTTGTACAAGGAAACCTATATTTAGTCAATTTGCAAAGGCACAGAAAAAGCAGTGAACTGTGTACTTGTTTCAGCCAATCTATACATAATTATAATAAAACTGTAACAGGGCCGTGTCTGTAGTTTTGGAAAATTATAACTGTGGTGGACATTATTACTAACAATATAGAGGCCAAAACGACAACTTTTGGAATTTTTGTATGTCTGTCTGTATGTTCGCGCATCACGCAAAAACTACCAGGCCGATTTTGATGAAATTTCGTATGGTGGTTCTTTATAGCCCGGGTTAACATATAGGACACTTTTTATCCCGGAAAAATCAAGGGTTCCCGTGGGAAAATTCAAAACCTCCACGCGGAAAAAGTTGCGGGCACGGCTAGTGTCTAAATAAGATTTACGCTCATCACTGACTGACTGGCTCTAAAATGCTGTCAAAATGACTGTGTAACGCAAATAGGTTGGAAACAAAGAACGGCCACCTTAGGCGTTGGCATCAAATGATTTTAACGGGCGCCTTAGACCCCCTTACCACACATGAGATACTAGTTACTTCGTAACCCTTACAACTACTAGTATGTAAACATTTTGTAATCTGTTATGTCTTTGCAGGTACACAGTCATCATTGTAAGGAGAAAACTCACGGGAAAAACCGGCTGCAACTAGGTACTACTCGATTCAAAGTATGTATGCATAAACATTAAACAGCGCTATTGTCAAGGAAAATTGTAAATAATATTATTTTTTTAATACAGTTGTTCGATAAGTATACTTTACATGTCTGTTAGGCACAACAGATACAGTATGCCAGCACCTCCCCGCCCTCACCTCTCCACACTTCATTACCGCAGTTTTATATTTAGTTAACTGTTTTAGTTAAGTGTCATTGTTTTATTACAACTGTATTGAAAAACGTCGTAAACATGGGCGTAAAAAGGTAAAATTGCAAGCTCGTGACGATGGTTAGCCCTAGCCTGCAGCTGTGGCTTACAAAAGTTACTTGTTTGCAACATTAATAATGTTTGTAAATATTAGCATCACAGGGATGATGACTGACAGTCATTTGAGTTACTTCTATTCATGTGTCAAAAACTAAATTTTTTTTCAAAATTGATTGAAATACCTAGGAGTACCGTCATAGTTTTACAGCGTCATTTATGTACTCATTTAATGGTTTTGATAAATTAAAAATTTAAAACTTGAAGGATAACAAAACAATTAAGGTTTTAAATTTTCAGTAGGAGGGAAAATAATTGATCGATAAATTTATAATTTGTTTTTAATGCAGTCATCATCACGATCATACCTAGATGTTGAGCTGGTAATACATTTAACATATACTCGTACCTACATCTACATATATATAATAAAATATTCTCTGTGTAGTTCGAAGGTAGACCTGAGGGCTTTTTTTCAGTATTGCTAATAAATTATATCTATGCCACAAAAAATATTAAAATAATGTAATTTAAGGTCGCAAATAGTAAAAATGTATTTTAAGCAATCATCATATCAGCCACAAATCGTTTAAGCAATAATTTTTATTATTACATTTGAAAAAAAAAGACTATTTACTGAACAATAGGCCTATTATATTTTCTGGCCTTGCTATGTAATCATTATTAATTAAGTTACTATTGTACTTATTTTAAGATTTCTTGACCGTTGTTTTCGTACACATTGCACTTTTATACAAGGTGTAACAAAATTAGCTGAAACTATTTTAACTGGTGCTTCTACCCATGAAACTGAACAACTTTCCTCATGGAACCCATAGTCAAATCGCAAAAAAAATTGGCTCTCCCATATTAACTCGATCAGCTGATCAACCAACTTAGTATGGGAAGTTTAATTTTTTTTTGAGATTTGACTATGGGTTTCATGGGGAAAGTTATTCAGTTTCATGGTTAAAGCACTAGTTAAAATAGTTTCAGCTAATTTTGTTAGACCTTATATAAAGGCCCAACATAAAATTGTCTCCATACAATTTTTTAAATTTCTTTGACATAAATAGGCCAATTCTGAGTAAACTTTATTAATACAACAAAAGGCTCTAAGCTAAACACGTAGTTGTAGGTATACACTAATTACTTTTATAATATTTGCAATAAATTGTACAGCCTCGCTGTGCATACTTTCTTGCGAAGCGAAGACTAATATTTTACGTAGTCGGACATAAAGAAATCAAAAATGAATTTTATGCTAACTTACGAGTAGTAGCGCAGAATAAATGTATATCAGGCCTCTTAAAAACTAAATTAACTTCAATTTAAATTAACACTGTGGCTCTTTGTTTCATAGTGTTTGAACCTGTGAAGTCATTAGAAATAACCGGTGGTCATGAATATTATATTATAGATTCTTAAACAAAAATTCGAAATTTTTATTAAAAAAATAGAAAGGCGTAACTTTTTTTTAACAATCCCTACAAAGACTTTGGGTTCCTCTTCTTTTGAGGGGAGCGAAAAATTTTTGAGTGTAATTCTATGAAACTTGTTTCATTAGAATCGGCATGTTTATTTTCAAGAAATAATCATAGTTGGTATGGAAACTATTTTGTGTAGTAATGTTTTAATAGTAAAGTTGTGTTAGTATCTACATATATACATACCTATTTTGCAAAATGTACTAAACAGTGGTCGACATAAAAAATCTTGACATATTCAAACTACCTATATCCGTTGATGATATTTCTATTTTACTTTTTAAGTTTAATTAATTTATGGTGTAAGATTTAAGAACTCAAGATATGTATGAATTTGAATAAAATATGTACACTATACTATTATATTGTAAACAGTCTATGTTAACTTGTAGCCGTTTAAAGGCCATAACTTTATTGCAAATTTCAAAGTGATAAACAGTTTAAACTGCCGCTTAAAATTAAACACCACTCGGAAAGAATTTGTAGAAACTTACTTTCTAATGCAATTTCATTGCCAATCCTTAATACTATTAATTGCCTAAATAATCTGGTAAAATATAGTCATGAGAGGGAGAGAGTTAAGTCACATCATAAACGAAAAAAGTCATTAATGTACTCTCTGTACTTATTTTGTTATCTTAAAATGTGACCCATTACAACTTTATTTGAGGTTGTATGGCATTTAGATTTATAGTGTCCAACGCAACCTTCATACGTACCCGGCTTTGATTTTGATTTTTTCTTTTTTTTTGGGCCACTGACGATCTCACTCTACTTATATGGATCAGACGGGGTGGGGGGAATAAATATAAAATTAGAATGATAGGTAAGTACCTAAATATTTTCTAATAGCTAGTATTTTAAATACACATTTTTTTTGTAAAATGACTAGGATAAAATAGCAGTCACAATAAGCAGTCACAAAGTTGTTTTCGGCGCTTACCTACATAAAGATCTTGTTATAAGGTTATTTAGAACATACTTTATTGTTGTAAAATAGACTTCAGTTCCGAATTTATTAGTGATCTACATGGCGTAAAATATTCGTTCAGACTCGACTCGAATACAATACGTAGTAAAAAATTCCATCTGACAATATTTTTCTACAATTTGTTTTCTATTTCTCCTGTATTTTATTATTGATTCTTAATCATCCTTATTTTATTTCAATCGTAATTTCTACACCTGTATAATGAAAAAATATATATTTGACCATTCAAGTAAATCAGAAATATACGTCGTATTTATAGAAATAAAAATATAGGTGCATGTTTTAATATTGAATTTAATTCCTTTGAAAGTATTACAAAATATGTGCTAATTATTAAGAAACCCTGGCTTTTATTTATTATTGCTTAAGCAATTTCCAAAATTTTTATTATTTTTTAGTTATTAAGTAAATAAATTTATTTTTTAAAAGCAATAACTTTTATTTAAGCCGCGGTACCTAGTGTACTCTTTCGGCCACTCGGATCGTGAAAACCGTATATCCAAGCTCACTCGGACACTTGTGAAGTAGGACGTAGGACGGCAGTCAACTTCTCCGTGACGGACCCACCGTACCATAGCCCTGGTGGTAAGGTGGGTCTTTTAAGTTAAACGGTACCACTGCTAGTGATGTGGTGACCTTTTATAACAGTAAATATTAGCAACAATTTATTTTTAGCAAAACTGCTAATAGTGGACACTTTAGACACAAAATATCATAAGAAACAAAATTCCAACTCCACTTATAGTCTACTACTTACGAAGTGTTTTGTTCCATCGTTTATCATAAGGATGGCCATGAAGTGGAATTCCCTGCGGGCGCAAAGACGAAGACGAGAGTGAAGGAATAGACACTATTTCACATTCTCGGCTGCAGCGGCGGCGTTTACCATCAAGTAAGGTCTTAGACAAGATAGTTTAAGGTGCGACCAAACACGCAAAAAAAATTGTTGGGGAGCCTTGTGTTCAGTAGCGGACGAATAATAATTTGGTGATATCTACAAATAATGCGCATAAATACGCCATTTTATAAAGTAATAGTAACTAGGAAACAATATCTAAAAGAGTATACTGGAGGAATGCTAGCAGAGTTTACCCAACTGTAAAAAAGGAGGGTAATATTTTTCTGAGGATTAGACGGCATAATGGATTTTGGAATGCGAGGTGTTGTTAGATTCTTCTTGATCCCTGAGTGACACAGGATACATTTTGAGCAGTCATCAAATCAGCCGAAAGGCCTCCCCAAGGATTTCCTCAACGGCCGGTGCTGCACAACCGTATCCAGCGTCTTCTTGCGACATTCACCAGGTTGTCGATTCAGGGAGTGGTGGCCTTGCTACGCTACATCTTCCGGTGCGCGTATGAGACTCAAGTACTTTACTGTTCTACGAGCTATTTTTAGCAGTGGGATTATTAAAATTATTATTTATATGAATAAGCGTCGGTGGCTCAACCGGTAACGACTCGGTCCATCTAACCAGAGGTACCGGGTTCAAATCTGGACGGCCAATGTACCAATGAGTTTTTCAAAAACTTACGTACATACTTACCGATTGCTTTAACGGTGAAGGAAAACATCGTGAGGAAACCTGCACACGCCTGCGAAGAAACTCGAAGGTTGTGTGTGAAGTCGACCAACCCGCACTGGGCCCGCGTGGTCGACTAAGGCCTAATCGCCCTGATTCAGGGTAGGCTCGAGCCCCTCGGTGGGGACGTATATGAGCTGTAATGATGATTTATATTGTACGCTTCGACAAATACAGGTAACGACTAATAGCCGGCATTAAATTAATGATGACTGATAATAATCATAGGTTATCTTTGACTCAGGTGGACCATGTGCAGTGTAAGTTAAATCGTTTCTATTTTTTACAAGCTTACATTCAGTTTCACCTGTCCCGTTGTTTGTCATCAAATCTTGCAAATTAATTTTGATCCACTTCCCGGTTACCGATTGAGCTGAAATTTTACATACATGTGTCATTCGCGTGACAATGCAATATTATGATAACATGGTGCTGATCAAATCATGGAGCTAGGTGACCATAAATAGCCGGCATTAAATTCATGATGACTGATAGTAATAATAGGTTATCTTTGACTCAGGTGGACCGTCTGCAGTGTAAGTTAAATCGTTTCTATTTTTTACAAGCTTTCATTCAGTTTCACCTGTCCCGTTGTTTGTCATCAAATCTTGCAAATTAATTTTGATCCACTTCCCGGTTACCGATTGAGCTGAAATTTTACATAAGTACATGTGTCATTCGCGTGACAATGCAATATTATGATAACATGGTGCTGATCAGATCATGGAGCTAGGTGACCATAGGAACTTTGCAATAAAACGACACAACCCCATCGAGTTTGGGCTCGTTTGATTCATATTGACGAGTACTTTGATCCTAAAAGCTTGTACCTAAAAGTTTTTAAGAGTTTCGAAAACTATTTACTTACTTTATTTATTTATTTACTAGCCCGACCACCTGCGACCATTCCATACAATTACGAGGGTGGCATATTTAAATGCCCTCAGTGCGCGAGGAGTTTCGCTGCGAAGATTGGCTACATAAACCATCTTTGAGCGCACGCGCGGCATACCGACTAGGAGTCGAAGTGGTCGCCATGACCGAAATCGGTCGGATAGATCATCATCATCATCATCATTTATTTATTTATTTATTTAATAATTATCATCATCATCACTTAGGGGAGAGCTACGGAAAAAAAAGTGCCTATGGGCAACCCAGGTATACCAATCAGGTGGACACCGGGCAAGACCCAGTTATTTTTAAATCTGTAATTAAATGTATGAGGGAATGGAGGCATTGCTTATCATTCTCTCCTACCTTACTTTATTGCGGCCTGAGCCTGGGTATCTTCCACTTTGACCGAGCACCGGTCATGAAGTGACGTAAAGGCTTGACGTGTCTACCAAATTGAAATACCTGCTCGGATTGAGTCATCTTAAAGCCTTAAGAGGATTGTGAACCTGCTACTTTCCATACAAATGACGATAGCGATTTTCACCTTTTAAAAGTTGACTGATTTTGATAACGACGCTTTGATGATCTGAGTCCCTGTCGATAGGTGCCTAAGTTATTGTTTTGTATATTGCATAAAATAATTTTCCGAAAAGCTTGTGAGTTAAATCTTTCCTAATGAGTGCCGCGATTAACCGCGCAGTTTAAAGGATAGACCTGATTAGTCTGGTGTTGACCGCGGTCACGTGCAGAAGTTTAGAGTTAAGTTAGTTTTATCACTCCTACGTACTCGTTTGAATCGCGACCTTTATACATTTTAAGGAATCAGATTTATTGGATTATTCCCAGTCGTCACCACTGGCTTTGTCCCCACTAAAATCCCAATTCTCACCTGACGATGATGCCGAAGATGGAAGCGGGCTCACCATTAGGGTTGTCATAGGTCTCGTATATAGGGGACTGTCATCATATTTGCCCATCCCATCCCGTATTGCTACATGTCTAGTATTTATCCCATATTCCGACAAAATACGGAAATTGGACAGAGGTGCGTTGCGCGGGAGCGCGGCTCGTTCGTGTAAATATAAAGGCGGCCGCAGCCCGGCAGCGGGAGTGCAGGAGCTTACGCATCGCATGTGAGAGGCGCGGGGGCGCGGGCGGTACCTACGGGCTTTCTGTAGCTCTTAAAAAATACGTAGTTTTGTGTTTCACTATGTATATGTGGCAGGCAAATTGTGTGATTAGTCATTTTACATACGGTCAGGCAAATTGTATAATTCATCGGTATGTAAACGGCCAAGAAAAATGTAAAATTTTGTACGCAGATTATAAAATGCCGAGCCAGGCAAATTGGAATAATTCGTCCGTATAAACAGTCAGTGCTGAGTCAGGCAAATTGTCAAAATGCCGTACGGCAGTTTGTGAATGAGCTCGCGAAGCGAGCGATGTTAGGTTCGGTCAGGTTTGATTGATTTAACTGTCAAAAATGCTCGGGCCCTCGCCAATTTATAATTTGCCTGACCGTATGTATAATGACGAATTATACAGTCTGCCTACGACATATACATGGAGAAGTTGAAAAGCTGCGTTCCGGCGTTGAATGTTTTAATGCGTTTTGGGCATGGAAAGAGAATAAGTACATCCCGTATTGGTTCCTACAAGTTATGGCAACCATAGCTATATTGCAACACATCAATGCTGTTAACGTTGATGTTTGGCGGCAAGACTTAGATAATATGGTAGTAGTTTAACAAGGCGGGCGTAGAAAATGTCCTTACATCCCGTATTGGTTCCTTCAAGTTATGGCAACCATAGCTATCTTGCAACACATCAATGCTGTTAACGTTGATGTTTGGCGGCAAGACTTAGATAATATGGTAGTAGTTTAACAAGGCGGGCGTAGAAAATGTCCTTCCATCAACCAAACAGTCTTACAAAATAAGACTCCATAGACGCGAACTCCTAGAAAGTTAGACGCATGTGCAGATTTTCTTACGATTTATCCCTGCACCGTTTGTGAAACAGCATCTGGAGTTTCTCTTACGATTTTCCGTGCGCCGTTTGTGAAACAGCATCTGGAGGATTTCTCACGATTTTTCCCTACACCGTTTGTGAAACAGCATCTGGAGGTTTTCTAACAATTTTTCCCTGCACCGTTTGTGGAACAGCATCTGGAGGTTTTCTTACGATTTTTCCCTGCACCGTTTGTGAAACAGCATCTGAAGGGTTTTCTTACGATTTTTCCATGCACCGTTTGTGACGACGATTTTTCCTTCACCGTTAAACCATTCGGTATAATAATTATGTTACGAAAAACGAATTGGCACATTTGGCTGTCCCTAGTTTCAACCGAAGCCCTCTGGTATGGAGAGGGCCGAGTCGATAGCGTTGAGACACCGACGCTTATTTTCGCGACGTGAAGCTGCTAGACTTGTTTTATTTATTAAAACATAAAACCTGGAGGGAGCACACTAAACAGCATATGAACTGGTCAAGCCCGGTGCAACTATCAGCTGCACAAATGGGATATTAAGAGCTCTCCTGCCTGCGACTGCGGGTCTACCGTGCAGACGACGTGGCACATCATAGTGGAGTGTCCGAACCGGTGCTCTAGAGGTGGTTGAGGATCAAAATTACTCCGGAGGCCAAAAAAAATGGTTTCAAGTTCTCGATATTAAGAAGAGGCTACCAAAATTAGTGCATTTTTGCTCGAAAGCCGATTCTTTGAACCTTCTTCTTTCGTTTCGTAAAAACGATTGATTGGTTTTGCTCGATACTTTTTATTTTGTAAAAGGTGTAGTTTTAAGAAATTATGAAGTACTAGCTGTTTCCCGCGGCTTCACCCGCGTGGACCACGTTTCTATGACTTTTCGAGGGTGCGCAGTGCGCGAGCCGCAAGCGGCTCGCGAGCGTGGTAAAAAGTAGCCTATGTCTTAATCCAGGTCCTAATCTGTCTACCTACCAAATTTCAGCCAAATCCGTTCAGTAGTTTTTGCGGGAAAGCGTAACAGACAGACAGAGTTACTTTCGCATTTATAATATTAGTAGGGATTCCTCCTATATTAGGTACATACTTAAGTTAGGCGCATGAAATAAATACCGACGACAATAAGAGAATAAAGGTATTTTAAAACGGCTAAGACCACAGAAATCGGAAAAATGTGCTAAGATTAAATTTTCCTAGGATGTTTACTAAGCCTGCAATAAACGAAAATGTGCATTATGACCCGAAGTAAAGGACATAATCACGCGAAATTCAAACTATAAAGCCGCCAGCCTGCTCTTAATTTGGAGTCTATTTAAAACGCCCCTGCGATAATAATACGTGTCTTCCAATCTGATACCTATTAAAATCGATTTGCTGATCCTTCAAAACCTTTCAGCAGTTGTATTCTTACGATAGTAGTAGGTTCTTGATAGGACATTTTCATGATTTTCACTATTGCACTATTCGACAATTAATTAATATATTAGTAAATTAATTAATACCTAACTAATATATTAGTATTTATTAATGTATTAGTATAATTAATTGATATAATTTGTGTAATAAGTAGTGCAAAAAAAAATAAAGTAGTTTCTTTCAGCTGTTCTTGAAGAGTCCTCTGTATGAAGGTAGGTAGATATACCTATTATTTTTTGCATGAAGTTGATGAAGTACCAAGTAGGTATATATCTAGACACACGACAGTGTGTCCACCAAGTTCGAAAAGAATTAATTAATAAAAAACAAAAAACCCGACTGCGTAAAAAGTAAACTTTGAAAGTTAATTTAAAATAAAAAAGAAATAAATAAAAACTAAAAAGAGAAAAACAAGTCCTGGAGTCTATTTCATAAAGCTACAAGTTACAATTTTTACAGGTGTAAACTGGCAACACTGGGCACATGTATGGGATCTGACCACAGATCTAATTAGTAGATCTGTGGATCTGACAGTAGTGTGGCCAGTTCACACCTGTAAAATTGTAACGTGTAGCTTTATAAAACCGGCCTCCGTAGTCTATAATTCTATTAAATAATATTGAATAAGTACACAATGAAATAGTTTTGTGATCGATAGACACATAAAACAAATAATTAATTATAATGCGGTACATAGCAACTTTTACAGTCGGGACCCATTTAAAATTCTAGACCGGATCATATTTTGCCAATAATGTGTGGATGGGAAAAGTTAGCAGCGCATATAGCCAATATGTTCATGGACCACTTCAGAATACACTCCCTATTAGGTCCTTCGGCCCCCACGCAAAATGTTGAATCCGGATGTCGGGGAGATGCGGCACTGGTGCGAGTTACGGCCCAGCAGGTCAGAGTCGCTTTAAAATGAATGAGTAGTGGCAAATCTCCTAGGCATGACAGTATCAGTGTAGAGCACTTCAGACACGATGGGGGTTCACCTTCCGAGGGTGCTGGCTTTGTTCTTTGCAATGTGCATAAGTCACTCTCACCTACCACATGACTTGTTAAAAACAATCGTAGTGCCCATTGTGAAGGATAGAACTGGTGACATTTCTGATAAGGTGAATTACCGCCCAGTTTCATTAGCCAAGGTTCTAGACAGTGTGCTATGGACTTTCTACTGAGCCCAATCGTTAGTCTTAAGCACCATGTATGCTAAATTTTAATCAAAGATATAAATGGAGCACTAAAAAGTGTGAACCGGACATTGGAGATGTGGTAGTTGTTAGAGATGATATTGTACCGCCAGCCAAATGGATTTTGGGTAAAATTGTAGATAAACATGTAGGCCCTGATAATATAACAAGAGTTGTAACTATTAAATGTAAAACTGGTTGTTTCAAACGGGCTATTAGTAAAGTTTGTGTCTCATGTTACAATTACACAGTACTATACAGACCGCAAGACGCCGGTGTACGCCTGCTTCCTTGACCTATCCAAAGCCTTTGACCTGGTGTCGTATGTATGAGGTACTTTGGAGAAAGATGGGAGACAGAGGTGTACCGACTGAGGTACTGAATATGCTTAGAGTTTGGTATATTAACCAAACTAATTTTGTAAAGTGGGCTGATTTTGTATCGGATGCATATAGGTTGGAGAGTGGGGTAAGACAGGGGGTTTGACGTCTCCCACGCTCTTCAACTTTTATATGAATGATCTCATTGTGGTGCTGAGCAGCATGCGTGTCAGGTGCCGGATAGATGGCATTAGCATTAACAATATAAGTTATGCATGGTGCTGCTCAGCCCGACGATAGGGGGTCTTCAACAGATGTTGAGAGTATTCACATAGTCTCACGACTTATGCGACCGAGCAATGCCGAGCATGGGTTCATGTATAATGTAAAAAACCTGAAACATGGTCTTTGGGGTCGCCGGTAAATGTTCATATTACACTATGAATATTACCCTCAATGGCATGAACGTCAAGCTTGTTACTAAAGTTAAATATCTGGGGCATATCACTGCCGATGACCTCAAAGATGACGATGATATTGAGAGATAGTGTAGGGTTCTAGTGGTAACATGTTGGTCCGCAGATTTTCCCGTTGGAAATCTGTGGGTCAAGTATACCAACAAATCGCTAGAAACCCTGCGCGTCCAATATAATAATATATTTAGGATGATTATGGGATTGTCCCTATTCTCTAGTGCGTCAGGGATGTTTGCCAAGTACCAAACTGATGATTTTGCAGCTATCATTCGCAAAGAAACTAATTCTGATACGCAGAATGCGGGCACTCGGGCAGTCCCAACAGCATCCTAAATACCATAGCAGATAGATATACATCGCTCCTATGGAGGTGTCTAGTGCGGAGAGTTATCACGGAAACAAGCTTTTCTCCTTGATCACTCGGCATGGGGATTGTTTAATGTATGTCTGTCAATACCTACTTTTTTATTTCGTCCTCTTATTATTATTACTAACCTACTATAAGCTTTACTAACATGTTATGGAGCTTCGAAATAAACCTTTTTTGATGTATAACATCTTTGCTCTCGCTTTCCTGCAATTTGTGAGAGTGATTTCGTGAAATGGGACGGAAATGTGTAACAGGAAATGCGAACGTTTTTTAATTCTCGAAAACTAAGGTTGTCATAGCCATTCCGCCTAGTGTGATGGCAAAGGCGAAGATGACATACTACTATTCGAAGGGTCGGCCCATGAATGTACGACCCGATAATTAATTAATTTCATAAGTATTTTTTCACATGTTACACATCATATGCGAGTACTGTAGGTCTCGTTTTTTTTTATTTAACTGTAGTACTTGGTACCTAACCATTTAGATCACTATATTTTTTTAAATATCGATTTTGGCTCCATTTCACATTTGTTTTGTTGGGATCTAAATATTACAAACGCGCATTTATGCAAAATTGTGAAATAATGACGGCACGTGTTTATAATTTGTCGTCATTGCTGAAATGTGAACTCGAGGCGTCCTCAATATGATTTTAGTTTCAGTTGATGCATTGGATACATAATGCACTCAAATTAAGATCATTCACATTCAGTGCATGTGTGTGTGAGAACGATGGGAGAATATTACGTTCGTTAGGCCTTCGATAAATATTTTGGGGCGCGGCGGACGGTGATGCATGATATAACTTACTAAGCTCGGAGTTTCCATAACGAATCAGAAATGAGATCTGTGTATAAGAACCGACATTACTCGCAGAATGACCACAGTTAAATGGCTATCTTCATATCAACCGAAAGACATCCAGTACTGGACAAAGGCCCCCACCGGTCCTATGCTACCCGCAGCCAGCGGCTTCCCGCATGGGAGACCTGTCAACGCTACGTCTTCCGGTGTGCGGTCGCCGCTTGAGAGCTTTACTACTCGAACGGCCATCTGTTCTACGAGCTATGTGCCTTGCCCACTGCCACTTAAGTTTAGCTATTCTGAGCTATGTCGGTTACCTTGGTTCACCTACGGATCTCCTCATTTCTGATTCAACCGCGTAGGGAAACTCCGAGCATAGCTCGCTCTAATCCATCGCTCTTTGGGTGACCTTGAGCCTTCTTATGATGCACATAGTAAGCGACCGTGTCTCAGTTCCGTATGTCGTCACTGGCAACACACACTGATGAAAGACCTTAGCCTTGAGGCTCTATTTAGAATGGAAAGTGAAGATATTGCAAAGCTTCCCGAAAGCTGCACAGCCAAGTTATGGAAGTATGGCAATGGGCAGAGCATATACTCGTAGCCCCTTAGGTGGTACCTTAAGCTAACACTCACCGCAGTCCAGCCTGCAGCAGGTTTTTCTTTTTGTGGGGGTTTAAGATAACCAGTGTGTACCTATGTTGTAGAATGGACGGCTGTTGGGTTAACAAAGTTCTCAAGAGGTGACCGCTAACCATAAGACGCAGCGTAGACAGACCTTCCACTCGGTGGACCGATGGCCTGGTGAAGGTAACAGGAAGCCGCTAGATGCGGGCAGTGCAGGACCGCGGTTTTTGTGGAAATCCTTGGAGGAGGCCTTGGTCCGGCAGTGGACGTCTTTCGGCTATTTAGGATAAGGCGATGCAATCACAAACAGAAAGTAGGAACGTTATACCTACCTAAAGCTTAAAACAAAATATAATAAAAAATAAAAGATATGAGGGCAGTATTCTTTTTTTTGCTCTGAACTAGCTGACCCGGCGAACTTCGTTCCACCTTACACTACACTACCCTACCCTACCATAAAAAAAACATAAATTATAAAATATGGTCCAGCCGTTTTTGAGTTATAAATGGTGTAACTAACACGACTTTCTTTTATATAAATAGATATACATAGATAGATATATAGATTTCCGTAAGCAAGCATCCAACTCGCAAATAAACTGTTATCTGCTAAACTGCTGTTACCTAAGTAGGTACCTACACTTCTCATTAATACCAACAAAGTTAGTTCCAATCTCGGTAATCAATTTGTTCGACAAGTCACACATTTTTTGGAAATTCATTAATATTTTGCTCTCTTGGGGAAATTGTTCAGAAACAAAGGTAGAACCTTTAACTTAAAAGTATTATGGTCTTTGGGATGATTCCTATATACTTCGGTTAAATATTTAAAGGTTTTTCCGAATCTACTGGATCAAATCAGGTGAAATTTGGTAGGTTGGTGTAATTATATGACCCAAACACAGATGTGCAAAGCAATTTTTTTTAATAAGAGTAATTTTCGGAGGAAAAATAAGGAAATTGAAAAAAAGGTTTCGCAAACCTTTCTGTGTCATATATCAAATGAAAGGGCTCGTTATGAGGATCTCAAGGATATTTTTGTTATTATTTTAAAATAAATAGTTTTGATTCACGACAGCTTTATCGGTAACCGGGAATAGGATCAAATTTAATTTGCAAGATTTGATGACAAACATCGGGACAGGTGAAACTAAATAAAAGCTTGTAAAAATAGCCTCAGGGCAACTTGCGTCAATCACGCAGGTTAAGACCTGAAGCACGATCATTGAGTGAATAGGTTTGACTGTTAGTGTCATTTTTCTCGACCGTTTCCGTGCTTTGTGTAAGGCACGTTTAGCCGTTGTCGCCGGTTCCTATCACAGTCGATACAGCCGTGTCTACAGGTGGCTTGAAAAACTTTGGACAGACTTTTGATTTTTTGGTTCGGTTTTTTTGCTTTGGTTGGTTTTTTAGTCTAGTGACCAACCCGGACTTGGCCCCCGTGTGTGGAGTATGGCCTAACCTTCCCGAGTTTTAGAAGAGACCCGAGCCCAACAGTGGGGACTTTTGTGTTGCTAACGACCACACTTCACAGAACACATTAAGCATCCTACAGAAAAGTATAATTATTAAAATAGTCAGTGACTTAATTACTGGCGTAAGGACCCGGCCAACGCGGGCGATTAATGGTCCCAGCGAATTGGTGCGAAAATCGAAAGTTTCGTACACTCGCGACTCAGTCGTCTGCGGGAAATTGTACAGTGCGGTGGAAAGATATTCCATATAAAAATGCCTTATTGTGTTGTTAGAGGCTGTAAAAATCATGAAAGAAAGGCTAAAAAGAAACATGGGATGTTGTATCATCGTTAAGTAACCTTACATTGTATTTTTTCTTGTAAACAAATTAAATAAACGAATTTTAAAGCGACAATTCTACCAAGGTTCTTTTAACGCGGCACTGACGTCAACTCTCGCCCACGCTAGTTCGTACGAGTTATGTTAGATGGCGCTACTTTTTGCTTGTATCAAGAAAATCTAAGTCAAATATGGTGACGGGCGGATCCTTCTATTCAAATCTGTGAAAATAGTCCAATAATCCGGCACCCTCCGCCCACGCCTCCCTCATCATGCGAGAAAAGTATGTACTTACATGTTAATTTAATACATTACATGCATTTATTCCCTCTATGAAATGCTTTATTTTATTCATTACCTATGACTTTTTCAGTATAATCCAGTAATCTGAACATTCCAATAATCCGGCACCCTCCGGTTTTTAATAGTGTCGGATTAGTGCGATTACACTGTACTAACCTATTTATGACCACTCCATGTTGCTCTCTATGACGTTAATATTGGTTAGGTAGGTACGACATTAAACAAGTAATCGAAAAAAGTTGCTACCAAACCCGAAAGTAAATATTTTTCGAGTGGTAAGTATGTATATTGTAGTTTAAATGGCTGACTAGATGGATTGTGGAGTGAACATTGTCGTTAAATTAGTTTTTTCATGTTTGAAACAGTGAATAAGTTCAATAATTAACATAGTAAATTAAAATGGTAATATCATTAAATTAGTGTAATGCTTGTTAACCAGAAACAAAAGTCGTATATTTAATTAGTAATTACAGATATTACAGTATTTTATTTCTATTTAAGGTGTAACAAAATTAGCTGAAACTATTTTAACTGGTGCTTCTACCCGTGAAACGTTTTTTTTTAGTTTTGACTATGGGTTTCATGGGGAAAGTTGTTCAGTTTCATGGGTAGAAGCACCAGTTAAAATAGTTTCAGCTAATTTTGTTAGACCTTATATAATTTATGTTTGTACAAGATACCTAACTAGAAAAGTTGCTATAATAAAAGAATCCGCCTCCGTGGCGTAATGGTTGGTCCATTCGCTTCACACTAGGAGGTCGCGGGTTCGATTCCCGGCGGGGTCAACTTTGTAAGACTCCGTTTGGTTGGTGGTAGGGCATTTTCATAGCCCGCCTGGCTAGCTACTACCATCTTATCTAAGTCTTGCCGCCAAACATCATCGTTAACAGCATTGATGTGTTCCGGCTTGAAGTTAAGATAACCAGATCCCTATTGAATCTTGGTAAGCCCGCTTCCATCATCGGCATCATCATCACTTACCATCAGGTGAGATGATGCCAAGGACTTATCAATTGTGTATTTAAAAAATATAAAAAATAATAATATAATAATGATAAGATAAATAATTAAATAATAGTAATCATCCCATTTCAAAAAAAGTTGTTTTATGATCATCACTAGTACATATATAATCTATTATTTACGTTTACAACCAACTAAACTTAAAAGCTATCACACTGCCACACCTTTACCTAGCAACACAAAATGAAGCTACTCAGGCAGGCTGCACATTGTCCTTGCCCTGGCAGTTAACTACCCTCTTATTAATAAACGTCACTAAAACTTATAAGCTATCACTCTGCCCCCCCCCCCCCCCCCTCACGCTCACATCACACCCCCAATTACCCCCTCCCTATTTCAATACACAAAATGACGTCACTTGGACTGCACATTCTTCTTTCCGTGCATCGCTGGCGGCTGGCAGGTTTCCTCTAGCAGCGTCCACAGACGCTCTGGCGCCACAGCAGCGCTCTCATTGAAAGGACGCAGCGCCTGCTGCCGATCGCTCTTGATATAGCCTTTAGCGATGTCAGGCGGGGCGCTGTAGTCGAACCGTACCCCGGTTAGATGCTTGCCTATCTTGTACATTTCCCTGTGAATGGAGTTTGAGGTTTACAAAATACCCTGTAAAAGGTTCTCTGTAGAACGAACTTAGTCGTGCTTTGTGTTTTTTTTTATATCGAAACAAAATCATCGAATTCACGAAAAAACTAGCTTTAGTATCCCCAATTTCTAGTCACACCGATTTTTTTTTAATTTTCGCAGATTACTTCTCACATTTTCTTTAAATTAAAAATTTGAGCTCGTTTGACTGCAACTCACCTAATGGGAAGTGATGATGCAGTCGACGATGGTACACGCAAACTCAAATAATGCCTACCTATTCACTCTTGCCATGAAGATCTGTAAATTATAGGAATCGGGAAACTCTGACGCAGGCAAGAAGTTCCACTTCTTCGCTGTACGCATAATAGCGTAACGTTTCGTGCGAAAAGGTGGAACAACAACCAAGGGGTGCAACCCCTCCCTGCGTCTCGTTGACCGACGGTGTAATGGAGCCGGGAGAATGAGGTCATGAAGTTCTTGCGCACACTCTCCGAAATGAATTCGATAGAATACCGATAGACAGGCGACTTTGCGGCGATGCTCAAGGCTTTGGAGCTAATTATTGACTAGCTCGTCGTCACCAACGAGTCTCCGTGCGCGTCGGACATGCCAACAAACTTTACCTTTTTATAATTTTATTACAGGTAGTATAGATAGGATTGACCTTCAGGATCAACATAGGCTAAAAAAGATCGCACCGCGCACGCTCAATAACCAAGCGGGAAACAGCACACAAAGAAATATAAATACTGGCTATGCCCTACTCCATACAAAGATTTAATCAGGTTTGTAATATAAGGTCCTTACTTGGCATCGTTAAGTCTTTCCTGATCTCTGTCAGAGATGGTGAGAGCCCCTGAAAAGCCGGTGCAGATGCGGTCGAAGTCGTCAGTTTTTTTGGTGAGCTCCGCCAACTGCGCCTTCAGTTGAGACTACAGAGAAGACAAAGGCAAGTAAAACAGTACTCTTTATTATACTGTGGTAAAACTAAATGAATGTAAAATGAGGATTCACAGAACAAGTGGGCATTATTTACATTTATAGAATCAGGAGTTCGTATAATAGAAAAGGTGTGCACGCATTAGTGGCAGCCTCGTAATGAGGCAGGATGTCTCGGTACATTTGCTTTTACTGATGTGTGTATTAATCATACAATCTGAATTTTGTTTTTATCTAAGAAAGGTATGTCTTAAGGTGCGTACAGACTAGAGACAGCCTTTGGCCGAGGCAGGATGTCTCTGTGCATTTGCTCAAATGTGGATGGATTCAGCCGGAGGCATGCCTCGATCAAGTATATATATTGGTACTAACATACAGTATGGACACTCCCTGCCGCTCTGAAGATGTTTTTAAGCTTCTGGACTGGGGTGGACTCGGCATAAATATCAACGGCGAGTACATATCCCACCTCCGATTCGCTGACGATATCGTGGTCATGGCTGAGACTATGGAAGACCTAAGCACAATGCTCAATGGCCTCAGTAAAGTCTCTCAACAAGTGGGTCTTAAATTGAACATGGACAAGACGAAAATAATGTTAAATGTCCATGTCGCACCCACCCCTCTAAAGGTTGGAGACTACACTGGAAGTTGTTGACGAATATGTATACCTGGGACAACAGTCCAGCTAGGTTGGTCCAACTTCAAGAATGAGATCAATCGACGAATCCAACTCGGCTGGGCAGCGTTCAGGAAGCTTCGAAATATCTTCACGTCCCAAATACCGCAGTCTCTCAAGACTAAGGTCTTTGACCAGTGTGTGTTGCCATATGACTAAGTGTTGTAAGTCATATGACTTACGGAACTGAGACATGGTCGCTTACTATGGGCCTCATAAGAAGGCTCAAGGTCACCCAAAGGGCAATGGAGCGTGCTATGCTCGGAGTTTCTCTGCGTAATCGAATCAGAAACGAGGAGATCCGCAGGAGAACTAAAGTAACCGACATAGCTCACAGAATCGCTAAACTGAAGTGGCAGTGGGCAGGGCATATATCTCGTAGAACAGATGGCCGATGGGGTAATAAAGTTCTCGAGTGGCGACCGCGCACCGGAAAACGTAGCGTAGGTAGGCCTCCCACGCGGTGGACCGATGACCTGGTGAAGATCGCGGGAAGCCGATGGATGCGGGCAGCGCAAGACCGGTCGTCGTGGAAATCCTTGGGGGAGGCCTTTGTCCAGCAGTGGACCATTTGTGGCTGATATGATGATGATGTAGGAACGTTTATCCGACGCTCTGATGGTGAAGGAAAACAACGCGAGAAAACCTGCACACGCCTGCACACACACGAAATTCGAAGGTTGTGTGTGAAGTCGACCAACCCGCACTGGGCCCGCGTGGTCAACTAAGGCCTGTCCACGCTAATTCAGGGTAGGCTCGAACCCCTCGTCGGTGGGGACAATCTGATGAGCTTGTCGTCTCAAAAACTCGTCGGTGGGGACAGCCATTTAATTTCGATATCCTTAATAATATTAAAATTGTGAAAATGTGTTTGTTTGTTACCTTTTCACGCTTCAACACCTCGACCAATGAAAACTACTTACATTTACTTTCTTTGCCTCTACCATTTGGGATTCAATGGCTATTAGAGATTTGAGGGCCTCTTGTTGTTGTTTAACTCTTTCTATGCGCTCTGGAAAATAAATATATTTTTAATAGGTTTTATCTGATCAGGTATATTATCAACTTTTTTAAACAGGGTCAATTGTGGTTCATTATCTGATCAGGTATATTATCAACTTTTTTAAACAAAGTGAATTGTGGTTCAAAAAAATCCGAATCAGAACGGAATAACTTGAAATTCTAACTATATAATTTGATGGAAAAGGCAGTTTTTGGTACAAGACACCATTTAGGAAAACCACCACTAATGTTTCAGCGACCCCATGATGAAACATTAGTGGTGGTTTTCCTAAATGGTGCCATGTACCAAAAACTGCCTTTTCCATCAAATTATGTAGTTAGAATTTCAAGTTATTCCGTTCTGATCCGGATTTTTTTAACACTTAGATAAACGTTGCTATGCTTAAGGCTGATAGTACCAAGTTGCGTCCACATGTACAGCTGAGTTTAGTTCAACTATCTGTTTTTCAATATGTTCGGTCGTATCATCATCATATCAGCCGAAAATCGTCCACTGCTGGACAAAGGCCTCCCCCAAGGATTTCCACGATAACCGTTCCTGCTCTGCCCGCATCCATCAGCCTCCCGCGATCTTCATTAGGTCGTCGGTCCACCGCATGGGAGGCCTGCCTACGCTTATACGCCACTCGAGAACTTGACTGCCCCATCGGACATCCGTTCTACGAGCTATGTGCCCTGCCCACTGCCACTTCAGTTTAGCGATTCTGTGAGCTATGTCGGTTACTTTGGTTCTCGTACGGATCTTCTCGTTTCTGATTCGATCACGCAGAGAAACTCCGAGCATAGCACGCTCCATTGCCCTTTGGGTGACCTTGAGCCTTCTTATGAGGCCCATAGTAAGCGACCACTGGTCAAAGACCTTAGTCTTGAGACACTGCGGTATTTGGGACGTGAAGATATTGCGAAGCTTCCCGAACGCGGATCTCCTTCTTGAAGTTGGACCTACCCAGCTAGACTGTTTGTCCCAGGTATAAATATTCGTCAGTCTCCAACCTTTAGAGGGGTGGGTGTGACACGGACATTTACCATTATTTTCTTCTTGTCCAGGTTCATTTTAAGACCCACTTGTTGAGAGATTTTACCGGATCCCATCGAGCATTGTGCTTAGGTGGAACTGTACTAACTCACCGGTCTGCACTGTGAGTTTAGTTGACACACGTGGCGAGATAAGTTACCGGGGTGCGGGGGACGAACGTGCGGGGTGGACTTGCACTTGACTATCTAATATTTTGAAACAATAGAACACAACTCTATTCTCTGTAGGTACTTAATCCTCAAGTAACTACTTAACTGGCAAATCCCTGTCCAAAAGACAATTAGCACTTAACTGGCCAAAACTGCAATTTAACTTGCTACTTAACAAAACTTCGTTTTAATCAGCCTTTGTATCGCACCACTGTATATGTCGCAGTGTAATTCATCATTTAACAAATGGTCAGGCAAATTGTAAAATGCCATACGCAGATTTCTGCTACCCTGGGTTACGAAGTAACTATTTAGTAATCTGTGCCCTGGGGGCGTAGGCAAGGGTCTTTGACTGTATAATCAAACAAACCTGACCAAACCTAACATCGCTCCTTCGCTCGCTCATTTACAATCTGCATACAGCATTTTACAATTTGCTTGACCATTTCTATATGGACGAATTATACAATTTGTCTGACCATTTGTAAAATGACTAATAATACAAAATGCCATGCTCATTTTACAATTTGCCTGACCATTTATATACCTGATTTTTGCCTGATCTTTTTTTTTTTATTATTAAAATTTGAGTACGTTTGGCTGCACCTCACCTGATGGTAAGTGCCGATGCAGCCGAGGATGTGACACGCAAGCTCAAATAGTGCCTATTCACTCTCGTCTTGAAGATTCCTAAATTGTACGAATCGGTGAATACAGACGCCGGAAGGGAATTCCACTCCTTGGCCGTTCGCGTGATGAACGAAGACGCAAAACGCTTTGCGTAAAGGTGGAACATTGACGACAAAGGGATGGAACCGCCCTCCGCGCCTGGTCGTCCGATGATGAAATGGAGAGGGGGGGATGAGGTTGTGAAGCTCCAGGGCACACTCTCCGAAATGATCATTTGTAAAATGACTTATCATACAATATGCCTTTGTATTGCAGTGTTTCATCATCTCCATGTTCCATTGCTGAAACACAGATGATGAAAAATTGTTTCAGACACATGTTTCCATGCTCCCCACTCAGAGCTATGTCAAAAGTTGACAGGTGTAGATGTGAGTTTTAAGTGTTTATCAGAGTTTATAAAAAAGGGAAGTATTGTGATCCAACCACCGAATTTTGGTGAGTATCAACAACATATCAAGTCATATGTGTGGACAGGCTTGTATCATTAACAGTGTTTATGGTAAACAGGTATATATTCAAGATAAAAGAACATTGTGTTTTACAACAGCTGCTTTATTAACAGTGTTAAAGGAATGTGGCGGCAACTTTAGTAACCCGCCGTTGGGTCCCCAGACATACCTATTCTTCTTCTCTTTACTGAATCTTGATGATGATCTATCCGACCGATTTCGGTCATGGCGACCACTTCGACTCCTAGTCGGTTTGCCGGTTTGTCGGTTTTATGTAGCCAATCTTCGCAGCGAAACTCCTCGCGCAGTGAGGGCATTTAAGTATGCCACCCTCGTAATTGTACGAAATGGTCGCAGGTGGTCGGGTCTTTAACTGGTCGCGTTTGGTATCAAGGTAAGCTTTACGCTGATCCTCGAACTCGCGCACTTGCCTATTCACAATCCTGCGCCATTCTGGTCGTTCTGCTGCCAAACTCTCCCATTGATTCCCATATGTCGCTTCAGAACATCTTTGTACCGGAGGAGCTGTCCGTCATGTTTCCGCTTACTGTCCTCCAGTTCAGAATGAAAGATGCGCCTCGCCACTCTCTACTACTTCATACGTGATACGTGACCGCACCACCGAAGCTGCCGACGCATTAAATAGGGTTCAATGCCACCGACATTGGCTCGTCGCAGAACTTCGGTATTACGCACCTGATCAGACCATCTGATCTTCATAATGGAGCGGAGGAATTTGAGGTGGAAACGATCCAGAGTGCGTATGTGGCGGCTATACACGCACCATGTCTCGGAGGAATATAAGAGATTTGGCAGCACAATTGCCATATATACAGATATTTTAGTAGCCAGCTTAAGGTCATGCGAGCAAAAGACATTGGAACACAGTTTTTCATATGCTGCAGCTGCAGAACCAATCCTGCTGTTGATCTCAGCATCAAGGTCACACTTGGATGAGATAGTGCTCCCCAGATAGCGAAATTTATCCACCTGCTAAAGCATATCCTCACCAACCTTCATGTACAGTGTCTCGTGACCGTGGATGTCCACGGATATGACTTCTGTCTTTTTGACACTGATCTTCAGGCCGAATTTACGGCAAGATTGGTGAAATTAGCTTATGCAGGTCATCAGGGGTTTCCGCTACAAAGCAAAGGTCATCAGCATACATGATCTGTGTTATCAATGCATGCGAGACTTTTGTACACGCCTTTAGTCTGGCTAAATTAAATAGTCTGCCGTCTGTGCGAAAACGAATGCGGACTCCTTCAGAAACTTCCTTGACTACTACTGCAAAGTATACGGCGAACAGAGTGGGTGCTAGGACACACCCTTGCTTCACTCCATAGGCAATGGGGAAGAAATCTGACTGTTCACCGTCTACGGCGACGCAGTTGTGCATGTCGTCATACAGGAGTCTGAGAAGTCTTACAAACTTTTCTGTGCATCCAAGCTTTTCTAGCACCAACCAAAGGGCTTCATGTGGCACGCTATCAAATGCTTTTTCCAGGTCAACAAAACATAGATACAGCTGATGACCCTGTTCTATACTCTTCTCCTGTAGATGATGTATTGAAAAGATAGCTTTGCAGGTGCAAGCCAGGTCGGAAGCCAAATTGGGTTCCGAGCAGAATATTTTCGGACAAACCCTGTAATCGGTTCAAAAGAACTCAGGCAAAGGCCTTTCCAGTGTCTCACAAGAGAAATACTGCGGTCAGAGTTGCAGTCAGAGCAATCACCTTTGTTTTTGTAAAGGGCATTAATGCGCTACACTTTAGTCGTTTGAGATGCGCTCTTCCACATGCAAACAAACAGCTCCCATACCAATGTGTGCAACTCGTCTCCAACGTACTTAAGCAGTTCTCCCGGTATGAGGTCAATGCGAACTGCCAGATTATTTTAGCAGTGACAACTTCGTCACACAATAGCGGCTCGTCCAGCTCGGTGGCAAGAGGGAGTTGAGGCATAAAGCAATTTCTATGATATGAGAAGAAAAAGTCCCCCAGATCAACTTCACCTGTCTCGCTAGTTGGCAACAGCTTCTCAGTCAAGGCTTGAATCTTAATACAAGCAACGAGAGTGTACAAAATAAGTATGTCATCTAGAATGTGCAATTAACATTTCTTCTCTACTGAGTATGTATGTCGCAGGATAATAGCAAAATCTGTTGTTTGGTGTAAATGCTAGAAATATTGCATACTATAGAATAATCGCAAAATCTGTAGTTTTGCAAAAATCCTATGAATATTGCACACTATGGATTAGAAAACTCCGAATAAAACCAAGTTGGATGGAGCCCTACTGCGCGGGGCTCCTTTTCACGGTAGAAAGACATGCTAACCAAACCTAACCTACCTAACGTAGAGGGGCTGCATCTGACTTGGTTTTATTCGAAGTTTTCTACTCTGTAATGTGCAATATTTATAGGATTTTTGCAAAACTACAGATTTTGCGATTATCCTGGGAAATATATATTCCAATCATCAATGGTTTGCCTAACAACCGGTCCCTAGGTATATCACCTCGCCTGGCAGAGATACCTCTCTTTGCTCTCGGAAAGTAGGAACACATTGGTATATTATATCCAAGATAAAAGAACTTAATGTTTCACAACAGCTTGTTCAGAAAAACTTTCTAAACAAATGATACCAAATGAATGAATACTACACCCCAAAGAGCAACTTATTTTACCTAATAATATTTTGTCTAGTAGCCCTACTAAGTGCACACCAACCACATTTTTTTTGTTGAATTTTCAGATTTTTTGTAAGGCAGACCTTTCCAATGCACTTTTAGGTCCTAGATTTGGTCCTACTTGGCAAGTGCAAAGGGAGCAAGGGCGTGTGCCTGGGGTTTGGCCATAGACCAATCATTGATGATTGGAATCTGTATATATATATATATATATATATACCACAAACACTCTTGCGTCCTCCCATTGCCAAATTCTCATTTAATCCTGCGTCCACCGCGCTATTGCGTCCGTATACGGACGCCAGATTGCAATCGCCGTTATTTTTACTTCAGCGACAGTTCTGCCATCTAGGCTATTATTTAAGAAGTTTTTGTTCGGACGTAATTTTGTTCCGAATGTGAAATTTTAATTCGCAACTCCGCCGCACGTCACTGGGGCGCTGCACGCGGCGACGTATACCTTTCCCCCCGCGCGCTTTACCCCTTAAATGTATATTTTAAACCATCCTAACAACTGTTTTGCGCCCTTCGGCACAAACTGGTTCTCACCCATTACCCTCTTCTGTACTGCCTATTGCGGTGCGGTGCGGACTCATTTTGCCGCCGGACGCACAATAGTGAGTACGCAGTAAATAGGTTGTGCTGTACTTGTGTATATAATATACCTGTGTTATTTGGGTGGTAAATTGATTGAAAATGTATTTAACTAGGAATAGAAAAAAGATTGAAGAATTAAAAAAAAGGAAGTTGCTTGTTGAATGCTCTGTTACTGGTAACTGTAACTCTGTAAATGTTTCCGATATTTATTTACTAAACTAAACTGTTAATAGTAGGTAACGTTTTATTGTTTTCTATAGTAGGTACATCATAATTTTAGCAAGTTTTGAGGTGAGGCTTGTAGGTACAACTGTTCTTCTGTTTGTTTCTAAATAATAATAGTACCTTATTAGCTAAGTAGTTTCAGTCGGTATCAAAATAGATTTGGTATAGGAAATAGTAGGTACATTCCATGTAATAATAACTTCTTTAAGATTAGCTAGGTACTATTTTCCTACTTATACCTAACTACATCATTATTACCATGCTAGTACAAACATAACTAAAAGAGAATAGGGAACATGCAATATTTATATTTTTGTTTTCATTTTAAAGAATTCAATGTAGAATAGGCCACAAATGTATTAAAAAATTAAAACACCGTAATTTATTAGAAAAAATGCGGTTTTAAATTAACAGTTTAAATTTTCGCGCCAAAACGGACCTATAGTTCTGATGACGTCATTCCTGTCTAACTGGTTGTACTTTTTCGTCCCTGGCATTCATACTTTTGCCTAGTTTCTCCACTTAAGATTTTTTTTTGTAAAAATTTTAAATGGACTACCTATCCATTTGTTGTGTGGGCTTAACCTTTATAAAATTAAACAAAAAAAAACTGCCTCCATCGTCTAGTGGTTAGTGCGTCAGGCTCACGATCCGGAGGTCCTAGTTTTATTCCCGTTGGGGACATTCTCAGAAATCACTTTGTAAGTTTTTCCCAGTTTGGTTAGGACAATGCAGGCTGAATGACCAGGGCTCCGTTTTATAAAACTACAAGTCACAAGATTTCAAGTGTAATTCAGTGTACGTTGCATTACAGAGTCAGGTCAAGACTTCAGAGAGCAAACCGGCTATGCAATGAACATCGAATTACACTTGTAAACTTGTAACTTGTAGTTTTATAAAACACGACTCTGATTGTCCGAAAGTAAGATGATTCCGTGCTTCAGAGAGCACGTTAAGCCGTCGGTCCCGGTCGTTATCATTGGTGGCGGTCGTTATACAAACCACGTCAGAGCCCAGAGGCCTTTAGGCGATTTGAAAACTCTGACACCATCAGGGTTAGTCAGGTATGACTACACAAACACGATAAGAAAAAATAAAAAATAGTATATAAAAAGCATACGAGTTTAATTTATAAATTTACAAGATAGTTTTATTAAAAATATGCTTATAGATCTTGTAATTTTGGCATCTATCCAAATTTTTTTTTGCAGTAAGTATACTTAACAGATACACTGCTGTTATCATATGGCACATGATTATAAATATCTACTTCTTTTGATTTTTTTAAATTTTGGTGTGCTACACAGAAAAGTGCTATTTTCCTTTTGCTGAAAAACATTTGAAGTAGTACTTGTGTCCAACATTTTGGTGCCATTTTATTATCTTTTAGATATAAAATTATATAAGAGCTTCTGTTGAAGGTCATTTAATCTCTATTGTGTAATTTTCAGTAAGCCCGTTACGTGTTGCAACAAAAATAGGATACTCGGCATTAAGAAAAAGTCCAGTTTCTTCAATTTTTATCTGAAATGCAGAAACAATGATATTAATTATAACAGAAGCCTTGAATTAAACATTATAAATAGTTTTATTCAAAATATTGAAACAACAGAAAAACTATTAGTTACCTTTTCTTTTTTATTCACTATGTTGAGAACTACTTTTTCTAGTTTTTTTTCCTCTATCCATCGCAATGGAAGTAAATTTTGAATGTTCTCCCATAATTTTGTTCAGATGAGATAGTTCTACAGTGAGCTGCTTCATAAATAGTTGAGCCTGTAATTCTTCCGTATCTGTAAAAATAGAAAAAATAAAAATCTGTTGCTTATAATAAGTTTTCCAATCAAGTTTACGCTATATGGGTATGATAATGAGTTTGCTTGTCCAAATATTTTTTTTACACATTTCTTATTTATGCTTTTTTTTGTGATGTGTATTAAACTTGAAGCTTCACTACTCACCTCAACTCAAACCACAATGGAAAATCATTTTGATGATCATTTTGGTGGTTGAAAAAATCATATAAATATTATCAGTCGTCATTTGTTTTGATAAATATTTCATGAAATGATTGCGGAGAGTCTAACTTTCCAATCAAGCTTGAAAATACATAGTTTGTGAATGCTTGTGGTTTGTTGGTCTTCTTCATCTACAAATTCATATAAAATCATCATCATCATCATCATCATCATCATATCAGCCACAAATCGTCCACTGCTGGACAAAGGCCTCCCCCAAGGATTTCCACGACGACCGGTCCTGCGCTGCCCGCATCCATCGGCTTCCCGCGACCTTCACCAGGTCATCGGTCCACCGCGTGGGAGGCCTGCCTACGCTACGTTTTCCGGTGCGCGGTCGCCACTCGAGAACTTTACTGCCCCATCGGCCATCTGTTCTACGAGCTATGTGCCCTGCCCACTGCCACTTCTGTTTAGCGATTCTGTGAGCTATGTCGGTTACTTTAGTTCTCCTGCGGATCTCCTCGTTTCTGATTCGATCACGCAGAGAAACTCCGAGCATAGCACGCTCCATTGCCCTTTGGGTGACCTTGAGCTTTCTTATGAGGCCCATAGTAAGCGACCATGTCTCAGTTCCGTAAGTCATCACTGGCAACACACACTGGTCAAAGACCTTAGTCTTGAGACACTGCGGTATTTGGGACGTGAAGATATTGCGAAGCTTCCCGAACGCTGCCCAGCCGAGTTGTATTCGTCGATTGATCTCTTTCTTGAAGTTGGAACTACCTAGCTGGACTGTTTGTCCCAGGTATACATATTCGTCAACAACTTCCAGTGTAGAGTCTCCAACTTTTAGAGGAGTGGGTGCGACACGGACATTTAACATTATTTTCGTCTTGTCCATGTTCATTTTAAGACCCACTTGTTGAGAGACCTTACTGAGGCCATCGAGCATTGTGCTTAGGTCTTCCATAGTCTCAGCCATGACCACGATATCGTCAGCGAATCGGAGGTGGGATATGTACTCGCCGTTGATATTGATGCCGAGTTCACCCCAGTCCAGAAGCTTAAAAACATCTTCCAGGGCGGCGGTGAACTGTTTCGGAGATATAACGTCTCCCTGTCTCACCCCTCGCTGCAACTGGATAGGTTTCGAGTTCCGGTCCTGGAGGCGAACCGACATGGTGGCGTTTTCATACAGACACTTCAACACCTCGATGTATCGATGGTCAATTTGGCACCGCTGGAGAGACTGTAGCACAGCCCAGGTTTCGACTGAATCAAAGGCCTTCTCATAGTCCACAAACGCCAAGCATAGTGGCTGATTGTACTCTTCGGTCTTCTGTATAATCTGCCGCAGCGTATGTATGTGGTCTATGGTACTAAAGCCTTTTCGGAAACCGGCTTGTTCGGGAGGCTGGAAGTCGTCAAACCTGCGTGCGAGACGATTCGTAATGACTCTCGAAAACAGCTTGTAGACATGGCTCAGAAGTGAGATGGGTCTGTAGTTCTTCAGCAGGGTGTTGTCGCCCTTTTTGAAGAAGAGCACGACCACACTTCTTTGCCATGCCTTAGGCGTTTGTCCCTCGAGTATAACGGAATTAAATAACTTCTGAAGAGCTTTTAGTACCGGTGATCCACCTGCTTTCAGAAGTTCAGCCGTAATTCCATCATCACTTGGTGCCTTATTGTTCTTGAGCTGTTTGAGAGCCATTCTAATCTCGTACAGGCTGACGTCCGGGATATCTTCGGTATAGTGTCGGGTTAGTCTGGCTCTTGGGTCTTCAGCCAGATCCCTGACAGACAAACGTGTGGTCTTGTACAATTGTCCATAGAACTTCTCAACTTCTTCCAGCAACTCAGTCTTAGACGATATGGTCCTGCCGTCCTCAGTCTTCAGCTTGGTCAGTTGGCTTTGTCCAACAGACAGATCTCTCGCGAACACTTTTGAGCCTTTGTTGTGCTCAATCGCCTCTTTAATACAATTTGTATTATATTGGCGTAAATTGCGAGTTAGGGACTTAGAGATCTGCCTGTTAAGTTGCCGATACTGAGTAGCGTCTTCAGAGGACTGCAAAACCAATCTGCGTCTTTGTTCCATGAGGTTGCTGGTGAAGTCGGAGATTTTTTTGGTTCTGTTTGAACGGCGAGTTTTAAAAAACTTAGACCCGACCGTTTGAACAATTTCCACGAACCTGTCATTATAATCGTCCACATTCTCGCAGTCTCCTAGGTATTCGAAACGATTGTGCAACTCGAGCTGAAAGCTCTCGGGGTTTTGGAGCTGGATGGGCGCTGGTCGGAGCGTAGACTTCATCAGTCGACATCTTTCTAGCTTGGTCTTTAGATTCAATGTGCCTCTGACCATCCGGTGATCGCTTCCTGTTTTGACTGAATTGATCACGGAGACATCATTGAATATTTGCCTCCTTGTCGACAAGATGAAGTCTATCTCGTATTTTGTTACGCCATTGGGATGCAACCATGTCCACTTCCGCTGTTTTGACTTTTTAAAGAAGGAGTTCATCATAAAGAGGCTCTCCTTCTCCATAAAGTCGGCCAGCATCTGGCCACGTGCATTTCTTACTCCATATCCAAATTGCCCCACTCTCAGCTCACCATCGCTTCGTTTGCCCAGTTTCGCGTTAAAGTCCCCCATAACAACGATATAATGGGTCCTGGTGCTATGTAAGGCTGTAGAGATGTCCTCATACATAGTCTCTACCTCGTCGTCGGAGTGTTCCGTAGTCGGCGCGTATACCTGTATGACCTTCATCGAATAAAGTTTGGTGATTCTGAGTATAAGGTATGCTACCCTTGTCGAAACGCTCACAATTTGGACCACATTGTTAATGAGGGACTTGTGGACGAGAAACCCGACACCACCCTGGGACTGTTGGTCGCCCTCCCGGAAATAGAGCAGGTTTCCGGATTTAAGGATCATGGTGTCCTCTCCCTCTCTTCGGACTTCACATAAACCTACGATATCCCACCGTAACCTGCTCAATACTTCTTCGAGTTCTGCAAGTTTCTCGTCAGTCCGCAGTGTGCGCGTGTTGTAAGTTGCCAGGGCCAAAGGTCGTTGGGTTTGGTAGCCTGGCATCTGCCGGGGATTCTTCGCACACCCTACCCCGCCGTTACCATGACTGCTACCGGAACCAGGAATAGCGGGGCTGCCGGGGACTAGGGGCCGTTTTCTGGGTGTGAAATTCATTGGGGGGGTTTTGCCGTAATCGCCACGCTTGGCAGGCGGGTTGGCTATCGCAGTTTGATTGCAGGTGTGTTGCAATGCACGAAAAGACGCTGCTGCCCATCCTCCGGTTTTAAGTCCCTTAGTCGCCTCTTACGACACCCATTGGAAGAGATGGGATGGTCCTATTCTTAGCCGGGAACCATACGGTGCATATAAAATATCCACCTGAAAATATACAGCTATTATTGTAACACACATTTATAATTTCTCTACATAAAAAATAAACAAAAATCTACTTACTTGAGAGAAACTGTTAGTGACTGAAATACAACGCATTTCTTTGGCTTTTATAAGATTTTCCAGAAACACATGTAGATGATTTTGACTTTTTGACTTATTTCCAATAACATGAGACGGACATAATCAGAGGCTCCTCAGATCTTTTGTGCAACCATAGCAACTACTAATAGTCTAGGAGCTAGCGCGGACAGACAGACAGACAGACGGACAGACAGACATGACGAAACTATAAGGGTTCCTTGTTGTATTACGGAACCCTAAAAACTAGGAAACTTTTCCAAGATTTTTTGCTTGTAATTGAATTCTCATAAGGTAACCTTTTTAGGACTAAAATTTTCATCTTTAAATTAAAAATCTAAACAAGTGACTTTATGGTTTCTAAGTAGCCCTGAAGAATATGTCATCTCTTCAGCTTCAATATTAAAGTCAAAAAGTAGCTCTCAAAGAGCTACTTTGGTTAGAATCGGCCTGTAAAGGCAACGAGGTAGAAAATTCTTAAAAGTGGGCATGTCACCTGTTTATATTTTTAATTTAAAGATTACTTTAGTCGTAAGAGGAAAATATGCTGAGACGACCCCGAGTAATTGGGAAAGGGCAAGGAAATGATGATGATGATTTTAGTCGTAATTAACCAAACCGTTTTTTTCTTTCAATTTAAACCAAATTTTCATAGCTTCCACTAAAGTTACGAAGTTGGTTGTTTTATGCATAATAGTAAAAGTTATGAGAATTTAATTTCAAGCAAAAAGTCTTGGAAAAGTTTCCTAGTTTTTTTTTGTTGGCCCGGCAGAAATTTTCCAAAAATCATGAAAAAATCAAAACTTGAAAACTATCAAAAATCGCGGAACATAAATGGACGACACAAGGGCCATTTTTTTTCTTTGGAAGTAAATTGTCTGGCCACCCTGTATAATAGGTATCTATACCATTTTACCCCTTCAGTTACGGAACTTTCTTTATTAGGATTGTCTACCTATAGTTTCTTGCTACAATTTAAACTTAGAGTGGAACATAAATATTTGAACGATGAGTAAAAAGTCCGGGGGATCCAGGAATCGCAGTTCTTCCGTCGAGAGTGTGTGGAGTGTGCAATCAAAAGAAACATGTTTAGCACGGGACACCACCGATAGTGAATCATCATTTAGTGATATCAGTCACAGCGATGTCACATCGACATTTGACCAGATGATTTCTACAACAATCAACGACTCATTTAATTTGGCGGATTCTGAGCGAACGTATTCGGACAGTAGTGACTCCGAAATAGATTATCACTATTTTCTAAAGTGCGCTCTTTGTGGAAAAGACAACAGTAACCCTTTATACTACAGCTACTGCGAAAAATGTTTCAAGATCAGAAAATGTTTCAAATCGAAATCTTTTCGAAACAGCAAAGACAGTACAAATAAAAAATTCAGTGAGCAGGATCTTAGGAGGAGAGAAGACATGACTAATGAAAACACGAGATTATATAGGTGTTACTTGCGATCACGCAAACGCTGCGCTGGAGATTCTGCTTTGGAGCAACCACCGCAAAAATATGCTAAACAAGATTTGGATGTTGTGCAGTACTCTGTTACTGGGCGTTTCATAATATACTGAACATATTGTGGATGTTTAATTTGTCCAGTTGGGCTAGATTTATTTAAAGGACCCTAATGGTCTGCCTGCAAACATTGAAGGATTTGAAAATTTGAATTTCCATTAAGATTTCTCATGATAACAGCTTGGTGCTGTTATTTCTTACTACTTACCTACTGTATTTCTAAAAATAAAAATAGCACACTAATAATAATAATAGTACCTATTTTATCAATTCTATATTAATCAATAATAAAGATGTGATTAGTACTATTATTTTCACGAATATAGTATGGTAAGTAGATTTTTTTCTTCTCAATATTGATGTTACTAGAGTAAGTAGTTATCGAAATTGCATTGATTTTTTATTAAAACACACACTCACAGGGCGCACCATGTGTAAGTAGGTATGGAGCACTGCGAGTGTGTGTATTATTTTGCTTCATTAAGCTGTTCTTGTCTGAACCTACAATGAAACTTTAAACGTCAGTATTCATCATATCAGCCACAAATCGTCCACTGCTGGACAAAGGCCTCCTCCAAGGATTTCCACGACGACCGGTCCTGCGCTGCCCGCATCCATCGGCTTCCCGCGACCTTCACCAGGTCATCAGTCCACCGCGTGGGAGGCCTGCCTACGCTACGTTTTCCGGTGCGCGGTCGCCACTCGAGAACTTTACTGCCCCATCGGCCATCTGTTCTACGAGCTATGTGCCCTGCCCACTGCCACTTCAGTTTAGCGATTCTGTGAGCTATGTCAACGTCAGTATTATGTATAACTATCCCCCGGACTTTTTACTCATCGTTCAAATATTTATGTTCCACTCTAAGTTTAAATTGTAGCAAGAAACTATAGGTAGACAATCCTAATAAAGAAATGACGACTGCTTTGAGCGCACACAACATGCAACGAAACCATCTAACACAATAATAATAATATACTCCTAAATTGTTTGGTATTCATTTTGTAATTAAAATAAAAGATTTGACCTCGAACGGAATCGACATTCGCCGCAGAATAGGAGGAATTAGTATGGAGAGTGAAATGAAAAATGTATAGTACATTTCGCATGTTACGATTAAGTAAGTGCTACTTTCGCCATCTATGTAATTATTAAGAAAGTATTCACAAAAACTACAAGCGGGATTGACAAAAAAACAGGTGGACGCAGATTTAGCGGATTTCTGGAAAGACGCAGAAATGATACTGGGATTTATATATATATATATATATATATATATATATATATTATCTCAATGGTGAGATGTTAATAGCACATTCCAGGTGACAGCTGCCACCAACATCACTCCCCGTCGATCCATTTTTTGAGTTGCATTGCTTGCGTTGCGTCAATGCATTACGTCGGGGTCACCAAATTAGGAACTGTGTGTTCCTTCTTGACTAGAGCAAAGGGAGATGTCTCCACCAGGAGAGGTGGTGTGCCTGGGGTCCGGCCGCGGACCAATCGTTGATGATTGGAATCTGTAATATTCTCAGTGGGGAGAAAAAGATAATAGCGCATTCTAGATAACAGCAGCCACCACATCCTCCTCATCATTTCCTTGCCTCATTATCTTTTCTTTGCCCAATTTTGCAACACACTCTCCGAATTCAGGAAGCCTAAAAACTTATAAGCCTAGCTATTTGACTTACCTATCATACGTTTCTTGAATCCTTCCATCACCTTTTTGACTTCTTTGTAGAGGGGATCATCTGATATCGACATACTGATGAATCAAGTAAATATTTTTAATTACACACAAAAAGCTAAAAGAAACGCCAACAAAAACTAAACGGCCACAAATTTAAACTCAAATCATAGGTGACAGTATTTTTTTTTAAGAATGTATTAACGTCTCTTGGTACAAAAGCCCTTTTGAGACAATTCTCATATAATTGAGAAATTATGAGAACTTACCTGTAAGTGAAGCTTGATTGTAATTATAATGTCGTCTCATCGAAAGATTATGTTTATGGCTGGCTCTGCATAGGCCAATTTACCACTATTTCAAAGTCAAAAAATAATGTAAAAAACATGTGTAACCTTTATTTAGTCTATAAAATCACTCCTGTCTATGGCCATTCTGTTTAAAGTTTCCCGAGTTTTTTGGCGGGATTTGTGGTACAGGCATTCGTAGTTTTATTTTGTTGTTTTTTCATTGTTTTCTGCTAGGATTTTGTTTAAGAAGTGGTGCATTTTGGAGAAAATCGTCTAGTGCACGTGAGCAATGTGGAGAACAAGAAAATAAAACGAAGGAGGACGTGAGAACCCAACTTGCTCTGGGTGCAGTTTTATAGACGCCCAACAGCAACTGGGTTGTCCACCTCAGAATGAGGCTGTTGCAAATGCTGTCAAGAACTTTAGAGATGATTTGTAATGCACGGGCACTAGCATTACAAATCAAAAAAACGAATAAGGAAACTAAAATACGACAGGCTAGGCTGTATGGTCATAGTTCCCTTTGCCTTTCTCCGCGCTTTTGGAAGCCGGAGAGGATACCAAAAAAAAACTATGTTTCCCGCTCTCGCACAACTTTTATGGTACAAGTTATGGAAGGGTAAAGAAAAAGCTATAAAAACCCCGTTTTTAGCTTTTTACTAGAGGGAGGGACTTAATCTTTCGACGAGATGACATTACAATTTCAATCAAGCTTCACTTACATGTAAGTTCGCTTAATTTCTCGTCTCGTCTCTAGATTAAGATTATGGCGATGTTAAACCTGATAAAAATTATGCCTCTTTATTTAAGAATCATAATGATTAGTAGTTTAATAGCCAACATAAGTTTTGAACGTCGTCTTACTGTAAAACAGTAGAAAGACATTTCAAAAAAGCTTTATCACCTAGTTTACCTATGTGTTGAAGGACTTAGTCCTTAGATAGTGAATAGGTAGGTAGTTATCCACATTTCCCTCTTTGTATGTGGTGAGTGTGTAGGTACTTAAACCTATTATAAGTTTAGTTGAGCTTTAACAATTAGGTATACATAATAGAAGAAATCAGCGTTTCCCGAATGGTGGTCCGCGGAACTCTGGGGTTCCATGGTATGGGGCCACAAGGGTTTTGCGTACCGAGTACCGACCAAAAATCACAATATTTAAGACATAAAAATTAAGCCATCTGGGCTATTGACAAAGCAGCTTTTTGCTAACAATTTACCTACGATTGGAAACAAAGATGAATCTTTTGTTCAACCAGACATCTAGATATAAATTAATTATTCATTTTAAATGTTACTGACACCCTTTCTATCAGCTGAGGAAGTTGATTTAGATATGCCCTGTAATGTAGTTCTAGAAACGTAGTAAATTCCATATAACTAATATATACAGGCTGTAACAAAATTGGTGTAGGTCCTGTTAACTGGGGCTTCTACTTATCATACTGAATAACTTTTGTTCTACGACTTTGCTGAAAACGTATTTTTTTTAACCTTCATATAAATCAATCAGCTGATTGACAAATTTTGTGCATTTTAGTATAAAGGGTCCATTTTTTTTGAAAATTGACTGTGAGTTTCTTGGAAAAAGTTGTTTAGTATGACGAATAGAATCGCCAGTTAACGGGACCTACACCAACTTTGTTATACCCTTGTTCGAAATCACCGTTTATTTCGCTTCGCAATAGGAACGCCGTTCGACCCGGATTGCGCGGGAGTGCCGAGGGAAGCGAGCCGCCGCGCCCAGCAATGGCTAGATCGAGCCGTCAGCCACACGACGCGTGCGCAGCGAGGGTTGACCACACACGCCCACGGAGCGCATGACAGACGCGGGGCTTTCAAATTTGTGGGTCAAAAGACCCCCGAAAACGTAAGCGTAGCCAAGGCCGCAGACCCGGGATCTAGCAGACACCTCGAGGTGTATCCAAAATAATCGTCACGAGCTTAGAACACGAACCGTGTGCCGTAATACAAGGCGAATGTCGAAGTAATGATTTTGTTGGGGAATTTGTGAAGTTATTACCCTTTCAATGCTAATCAACTAGTATTGTGCAATTGTTGAAATGTTTTTTTTATCGCGTCGATAGACCGCCTGCCCGCTTGCTACTAGGTGCCGCGCATCGAGATATTAAAACTATAATTAGAATTAGTGCCTACTAGATCAGGTTGAAGTCTTTTGTATGAAGCGCACGCTTTAATGTGCTTATTGTTGCTAAGAAATTTCTTAATAGTATTCGATATTGTGAACTGTATTTATTGTGTCTCGGCCAAGTGCTACCCCCTTCGTTGAATCCGTGCATAAGAGGATGGAAGTGTAATGTGCTGTCGAAGATGGCGTGTTCCCGCCTGCCGGCCAGCTAGAGCTGCCACTACGGAGTGACGTGGCGTCTACCAGAACTGTGGATGGTCTAGTGACATTATCTTCACATTATGCTGGAAAATTCATATCGACCAATTATGCGAAAAGCTGAGCGGAGCTGCATACGCACTCCGGAAACTGCGCCCACTGGTTTCAATAGACGTGCTGCGTCAAACATATTTTGCCTATTTTCATTCGATGATCGCTTATGGTATTATACTTTGGGGAAACTCCACAGACGCTAATCGAGTTTTTGTTTACCAAAAACGAGCAATAAGACAGTTAACTGGCACTAAAACACTAACCACGTGTCGTTCTCTTTTCTCCAAAAATCGAATCCTAACTTTGAGTTCTCAATATTTGTTTGAAGTAATTTTGTACGTGAGGCAAAATATGTCTCAATTTAAAATCATCATATCAGCCGAAGGAAGTCCACTGCTGGACATAGGCCTCCCCCAAGGATCTCCACGACGACCGGTTCTGCGCTGCCCGCATCCAGCGGCTTCCCGCGACCTTCACCAGGTCATCGGTCCACCGAGTGGGAGGCCTGCCTACACTACGCTTTCCGGTGCGTGGTCGCCACTCGAGAACTTTACTGCCCCAACGGCCATCTGTTCTACGAGCAATGTGCCCCGCCCACTGCCACTTAAGTTTAGCAATTCTGAGAGCTATGTCGGTCACTTTGGTTCTCTTACGGATTTCCTCGTTTCTGATTCGATCACGCAGAGAAACTCCGAGCATAGTACGCTCCATTGCCCTTTGGGTGACCTTGAGTCTTCTTATGAGGCCCATAGTAAGCGACCATGTCTCAGTTCCGTACGTCATCACTGGCAACACACATTGGTCGAAGACCTTGGTCTTAAGACACTGCGGTATCTGGGACGTAAAGATATTGCGAAGCTTCCCGAACGCTGCCCAGCCGAGTTGGATTCGACGATTGATCTCTTTCTCGAAGTTGGACCTACCTAACTGGACTGTTTGTCCCAGGTATACATATTCGGTAACAACTTCGAGTGTAGAGCCTCCAACCTTCAGAGGAGTAGGTATGACACGGACGTTTGACATAATTTTCGTCTTGTCCATGTTCATTCTAAGACCCACTTGTTGAGAGGCTCTACTGAGGCCATCGAGCATTGTGCCTAAGTCGTCCATAGTCTCAGCCATGACCACGATATCGTCAGCGAATCGAAGGTGGGTGATGTACTCGCCGTTGATATTGATGCCGAGTCCACCCCAGTCCAAAAGCTTGAAAACATCTTCCAGGGCGGCGGTGAACAGTTTCGGAGATATAACGTCTCCCTGTCTCACCCCTCGCTGCAGCTGGATAGGTTCCGAGTTTTGATCCTGGAGGCGAACCGACATGGTGGCGTTTTCATACAAACACTTCAGCACTTCGATATATCGATAGTCAATTTGGCACCTCTGGAGAGACTGTAACACAGCCCAGGTTTCGACCGAATCGAAGGCTTTCTCATAGTCCACGAACGCCAAGCATAGTGGCTGATTGTACTCTTCGGTCTTCTGTATAATCTGCCGCAGCGTATGTATGTGGTCTATGGTACTAAATCCTTTTCGGAAACCGGCTTGTTCGGGAGGCTGGAAGTCGTCAAACCTGCGTGCGAGACGATTCGTTATGACCCTCGAAAACAGTTTGTAGACATGGCTCAGAAGTGAGATGGGTCTGTAGTTCTTCAGCAGGGTATTGTCGCCCTTTTTGAAGAAAAGCACGACCACACTTCTGTGCCATGCCTTAGGCGTTTGTCCCTCAAGTATAACGGAATTAAATAATTTCTGAAGAGCTCTAAGTACCGGTGTTCCACCTGCTTTCAGAAGTTCAGCCGTAATTCCGTCATCACCCGGTGCCTTATTATTTTTAAGCTGTTTAAGAGCCATTCTAATCTCGTACAGGCTGATGTCCGGGACATCTTCGGTATAGTGTCGGGTAAGACTAGCTCTTGGGTCTTTAGCCAGATCGCTGACAGGCAGACGTGTGGTCGTGTACAATTGTCCGTAGAACTTCTCAACTTCCTCCAGCAACTCAGTCTTAGACGATATGATCCTGCCGTCCTCAGTCTTCAGCTTGGTCAGCTGGCTTTGACCAACAGACAGATCTCTAGCGAACACTTTTGAGCCTTTGTTGTTCTCAATCGCCTCTTTAATACAATTTGTATTAAAACGGCGCAAATCGCGAGTTAGAGACTTAGAGATCTGCCTGTTTAGTTGCCGATACTGAGTAGCGTCTTCAGAGGACTGCAAAACCAATCTGCGTCTTTCTTCCATGAGGTTGCTGGTGAAGTCAGAGATTTTTTTGGTTCTGTTTGAACGGCGAGTTTTGAAAATCTTAGACCCGACCGTTTGGACAATTTCCACGAACCTGTCGTTATAATCGTCCACATTCTCGCAGTCTCCTAGGCATTCGAAGCGATTGTGCAATTCGAGCTGAAAGTTTTCGGGGTTTTGGAGCTGGATGGGCGCTGGTCGGAGTGTGGACAATTTAAAATACGCGCCGGGAATCGCGCATTAAAAAATACTGGCAGGTTGCAAGCTGTGCCCCGGCCACGCCCCGGCACACTACACATGAGCAATCCGCGCGTAATTGGGCCAACATTTTATGAACGGATACCCAAAACGGCTACCCGCCTCACTGCGGGAAATATCAGCTGACAAAACATTTAGGCGCCATTTGAAAAACTTTTTGTTGGATAAGAAATATTATTCAATTGACGAATTTTTAAAAATGAAATACTGATATACTTCACTACATTTACTCATTGTTCAATTTAGTTTTAAAATTTTAATTTTTTTATTTTGACATTTTGTTTTAGTTAATTTGTAAATTTAATTTTTGACGATCACCTCACCATTGACATCCTTACTTAATATTATAAATGTGAAACTGTGTTTGTTTGTTTGTTACCTTTTAACGCTTCAACGCCTTGACCAATCCTCATGAAATTTGGCATGCGGGTAGCCTGTGTCACGAGGAAGGACATAGGCTACTTTTTATCCCGTGACAATAGCATAGACCGATGCAGTTCCTGAGGGAACTGAAAATATACTCTTTTTAGGTCAATTTCTTTTACATCGCAACGGAACAATGTGTGATTTTTAGCACAGAGATGGTTAAGGGGGTTAAGGGGGAACAGCCATTCTGTCTACGGTTGCTTGGCTCAGGTTTGTGGTTAATAGCCAGGGCTAGTCATCAGCCTTTTATACCGAAAATCCCGGCGCCGCGAATTGCGGCCGAGTTTGCGTCCCCACGAGTGGGACCGGTACGTAACTCAAACCGGGCCCGGCGCGTATCGTTGATTTGGCCCCTGCTTGTAAACAAAATTTCTAACCACGCTCTGCTACCAAATTTTGTTTATAAATGTAAAAGTTAATATTATTCGTTTAAATTTTGTTTGTTTAACTTATGTGCTTATTGACGGTAAGTTCCCGAACAAAATCACTACTTCAACATTCGCCTTATATTACGACACACGGTTCTTGTTCTAAGCCCGTGACGAGTTATTTTGGATACACCTCGAGGTGTCTGCTAGATCCCGGGTCTGCGGCCTTGGCTACGCTTACGTTTTCGTGGGTCTTTTGACCCACAAATTGGTAAGCCCCGCGTCTGTCGCGCGCTACGTGGGCGTGTGTGGTCAGCCCTTAGCCACACCCCGGACACTCCATACAAACGAGCGAGAAATGATATACATATAAACAACTAACGTATCTATAGCCACAAATGCAGGTAGGGTTGTATCACACTAGCGGCATTGGTCAATCGGGATTCGAAAGAAATCATAGTTTCCATAAGTATAATCGACAAAAAATCGGCGCGAATCTCTCCCGTCGGGGCATTACATGGGCCTTTGATCCGCCGGAATGTCCCCACTGGGGTGGTACATATGAGGCCGTTGTTCATGGTTTCTCCTGCCTATAGGACGTTCCGATGTTTCGGTCCGTGGCGGGTGTATGTTTGAACCGTTTATTTCGCGAACATTCTTGGTCGTGCCGAGGGTAGCGGGACGGCGTGGCGGCGGACGGGCATGTGAGCCGCAGGCACCGCCGCGCCCAGCTGTGGCTAGATTGAGCCGTCAGCCGCACGAAGCGTGCGCAGCTCAGGCAAAGTATATATATTAGTACTAACGTAAAGTATGGACACTCCCTGCCGCTCTCTAAAGTCGACCTCACCCCCCCGTCACGCAGATTGGCTGTAGATTGGTAACCAACGTAAAGGATGAGCTACGCTGTGATTTCGTTTGGGAATTATTAAATCCAAATTTGGTAAACTGTTCATTTAACTGATGTTTTAGTTCACATAATGATAAATGCAATAAAAAAAGCTTTTACACATATCCTTTGGATAAAAAGCAACACAAAAAGCCAGTTCATTATTTTATTTCGTATTTTGTCACACTTAGGTAAGTATCTGGAGAAAACGCATTAACCTTGCTTTTTTTCTGAAGATTCTTAAATACAAAGCATATGATTATTTGCTAATGTAGAAATAAAACCGGTCAAGTGCGAGTCTGACTTGCACACGTACAATTCCGTACCATCGTAAAATATATAAAACCGCCTCCGTAGCTCAGAGGCAAAGTTCACTGACTTTACACAGGAGGTCGCGGGTTCGATTCCCGACGGGGTCAATTGTAAGACTCGGTTTGGTTGGTGGTAGGGCATTTTCTAAGCACGCCTGGCTAGCTACCACCATCTTATCTAAGTCTTGCCGACAAATATCAATGTCGATATCATTGGTGTGTTCCGGCATAAAAATAAGATAGCCAGTTCCCCATTGCGTTGGGGAATCTTGGTAAGCCCGCTTCCATCTTCGGTAACATCCTCACTTACCCACCAGGTGAGATGTTGTATTTATAGTATTTGTATCTGAGCAGCCTTTTAGTTTTACAGCTTTTTTAAGGCTTTTACTGACACACTTTTTCTTTTTGTTATTGGAATTTTTAATTTTGAGTTTAGGGAAACATAGGTTATAGAAGAGGCTTAAAAGATCATGAATTTTACTCAATGCATTATTTACGTCCTGTTCTTCAAAAATGTCACAAAGGCGAGTTTTTCCAGGCATTGACTAAATTTAAAAATATTTTCAGAACTGTAATCTCTTAAAAACATAATAGGTCTTGGGTTTGCATTCCTTAGATTTGACCGGATATTTCAGCAATTGAGCAGTTTCATGTCAGATAGATGCAGAGGCAAGATTTTTAAGTTAGCATTTTTTACGTTACCGAGTATGTGATCTAGGCAGGATCTAGATGCTACTTGTCATACTGAACAACTTTCTCCAAGGAACCCTAGTCAATTCTTATAAAAGAAATTGGACCCTCCATACTAAAATGCACAAAATCAGTCAATCAGCTGATCGATTTGTATGAGGAGTAATTTTTTTTACGTTTTCAGCAAAGTCGTTGAACAAAAGTTGTTCAGTATGATGAGTAGAACGGCTGTTCCAAAATAAAACACTGAATATGACATCCTTAGTAAAAACTGTTTTTCTTTAAATTAGGATATACCGTGTTTAAATCTGCATGAAACAAAGATCCTTTTGCCGTTAACATTTAAAATGGCTGAGATACTGAGGTATGAAAACACAGAATACTTCACGAATTTTGATATTTCAAGCATATTACACAGAATATCCAATCACAAATTTAAAACACAGAATATGCCTGGATAATCAGTGTTTAAGGCTGGTTATTGGATATTCAGTGACATTATGTGTTGAAGGAAAACGAAATAGAAGAAAGAGTTTGCTTGAGTTTTTTTTTAAAAACACTTGGCTATACTTCGGATTCCGTCATCACCGAGTTAAGAAGAGCTAACCAACGGGGTCCACTTCTGAGCCAAGTGAAAGAAAATAGAGGAAGAAAGAAAAACACCAGAAAATGCAACTACCCCTTGATTGAGGCTCACATTAATTCCTATAATCCATGCGTAGCGCATTATAGAAGGCATAATACCCCAATTGCTAGATATTTACCTATGGGCTTGACATTAAAAGACTTATACACTGACTTTACATCAAAGCATCCAGGCGTATGCAGCAAGGAAACTTACAGAAAAGTAATGATAGATGTGGGGGTTTCTTTGCATACTCCAGAAAACGATGTATGCGGAGACTGTGGCTATAAAGCTAAGATAAAAACTGACTGTCAGTCTGCAGGAAATGAAATTCCAGAAGATATAGCTCGAAATTATGAAGAACATTCTACAAAAGCGAAATTGGCTACAGCAGCATACAATAAAGACAAGGAGGCTGAAGAAGGAAGAACTTTAAAAATTTATTCTATGGATTTGGAAAAAGTTATTTTGATACCTATCATGCCTAAGGTTAAAGATACTTTCTTTGTTAGTCGACTCGTAGTGTTTAATATGACTTTTGCTGCACTCAAACCAGGAGCAAAGAACTATTGTTGTGTCTGGCACGAAGCGATAGCTGGAAGAGATGCACCGCAGATAATAGATGCTATATTAGCATTTATAAGAGAAGAAAGGGATACGGAAAACTTCATTTTTTGGTCAGACAATTGCTGTAGCCAAAACAAGAATTGGTTTCTGTTCACGGCGTTAGTTGTATTTGTTAATTCAAATATAGCCAGCCAATTTCTGCAAACAGTTACCATAAAATATATCACTAAAGGTCACACTCATATGACCGCCGATACACGGCAATATTGAACAGGCCTTAAAGAAAAAGGGTGATACATACGACTACAAAGATTTAGTAGATACAATAAAAACTGCACGCAAACGTTTGCAAGTTGTTGAACTTCAAGATTTTCATAAATGGCAAAAAAAGAAGCGACAGCCTAGACGTCAAAACGACGATTTACAAAAAATTAAATTGAGGGATATCGTAGAAGTCAAATTTACGCGAGGATCGAGACAAATGTGTTACAAAGAAAGCTTTCAAAATGACGAGTACAAGGAAATAAATTTTCTTCAAGCGAGATTTGATGACAGTGTTGAACCAGAGAAAGAGAATACACCTAGGGGGATAGACAAAACAAAAAAGATCAAAATTGTAAGTAAATTGTGCAGGACAATGCCTAAAAACCGAGAATTATTTTGGATTGATTTACCAGAAAAAGAAAACACTTTGGATTTAGTAACTGAAGGCCAGTATAATGAAAGTGATGAAGATTAACCAAACACAAAAATATTTTCTTACTTTCTGCCTTGTAAAGGCAATTTTTAACTAACATTTATAACGGAATATGTGAATTTGATTGTGTCTGAAAAACTTACCTAATCTAAAATAAATAACTTGATTCGATTTGTATTTTATTGTTTATTATTTTCCAAATAGCAATTAATAGTTTACATTGAAAAGTGTATTTCTGTGTTTCAAATTAGATTTCTAGTTCTGAATAGTACTATGTAACAAATATTTACACCGAATATCCGTAAAAGATTAAATATTTTTTGTATCATAACAACAATTGCAGTAAAAATCTTTAATTCTAGTCTGTTGGATCATTATTTTTAACTCTCATACAAAAAAACATCGTAAAATACAACAGAAAACACATGTAAAATCTAATTCTCAAAAGTCGCGCTAGTGTAAAATTTATTTTACGGCGTATTCAGTGTTTTATTTTGGAACAGCCGAGAAGCCCCAGATAACGGGACGCACACCAATTTTGATCTGTATAATATACTGAAGACAAGGCAGTATTGTCAATGAGACTTAGTCTGCCAGGAAAAGGGTAATCAACAAAAAAAATCAAGCCAGCGCGCTCAGAAAACCATGGTTGAACAGTGCGTGCGGCGGCCATTTTGAATTGAAGGCGCCATTTGTTTCCGCAATCTGCAAAGTCCGCAACAAACCGTATCTTGTTTGCAAAAGTGGTGATTAATTGTACCGAAAATTTTCTTAATTTCGACATGAGAACTTATGTGTTTTATGCGTGAACGTTTAATTTGTAATCCTCAATATGGAGGACGAGTATATGGATACGCACGAGATGAGTGAGAACAGAAACAATGATGGAAATGATAGCGGTGGTGAATTATCCAAAGAATTCCATGATTCCAACTTTGATGATAATTACGAAGATGACGATGTCGGTAACAACTTCAGAGGCAACCGGGGACGCGGTAATTTCAGGTGAGAAACCATTTTTTCAATCCCCAAATGGTTGGACAACACATGCATAACCAAAATGTGTCCTGTTTGATTCAAGTCCGTCATTCTTCGCAATATCAGCGTGAAATTATGGTAGTTGTGGTCCTGTGGTTCTCATTACCTAGTAAAAATGCTACGCAGTCCTAGGGTTGCCAACTTTTTCTAAAAGAAGTAGAGTATTTCTGATTTCAGAGAGTGTAAATAAAGAGTACAGATTAATAAAAAAGAGTACCACTTAATCAAATTTTAAAATGTATTTTAGTCCCTTTTGCATACTTAACAATTTTTATTGTTTTTAAAAGAATTATAAGACTCACCGGTACTAAAAGCTCTTCAGAAGTTATTTAATTCCGTTATACTCGAGGGACAAACGCCTAAGGCATGGCACAGAAGTGTGGTCGTGCTTTTCTTCAAAAAGGGCGACAACACCCTGCTGAAGAACTACAGACCCATCTCACTTCTGAGCCATGTCTACAAGCTGTTTTCGAGAGTCATTACGAATCGTCTCGCACGCAGGTTTGACGACTTCCAGCCTCCCGAACAAGCCGGTTTCCGAAAAGGCTTTAGTACCATAGACCACATACATACGCTGCGGCAGATTATACAGAAGACCGAAGAGTACAATCAGCCACTATGCTTGGCGTTTGTGGACTATGAGAAGGCCTTTGATTCAGTCGAAACCTGGGCTGTGCTACAGTCTCTCCAGCGGTGCCAAATTGACCATCGATACATCGAGGTGTTGAAGTGCCTGTATGAAAACGCCACCATGTCGGTTCGCCTCCAGGACCAGAACTCGAAACCTATCCAGTTGCAGCGAGGGGTGAGACAAGGAGACGTTATATCTCCGAAACTGTTCACCGCCGCCCTGGAAGATGTTTTTAAGCTTCTGGACTGGGGTGGACTCGGCATCAATATCAACGGCGAGTACATATCCCACCTCCGATTCGCTGACGATATCGTGGTCATGGCTGAGACTATGGAAGACCTAAGCACAATGCTCGATGGCCTCAGTAAGGTCTCTCAACAAGTGGGTCTTAAAATGAACATGGACAAGACGAAAATAATGTTAAATGTCCGTGTCGCACCCACTCCTCTAAAGGTTGGAGACTCTACACTGGAAGTTGTTGACGAATATGTATATCTGGGACAAACAGTCCAGCTAGGTAGTTCCAACTTCAAGAAAGAGATCAATCGACGAATCCAACTCGGCTGGGCAGCGTTCGGGAAGCTTCGCAATATCTTCACGTCCCAAATACCGCAGTGTCTCAAGACTAAGGTCTTTGACCAGTGTGTGTTGCCAGTGATGACTTACGGAACTGAGACATGGTCGCTTACTATGGGCCTCATAAGAAAGCTCAAGGTCACCCAAAGGGCAATGGAGCGTGCTATGCTCGGAGTTTCTCTGCGTGATCGAATCAGAAACGAGGAGATCCGCAGGAGAACTAAAGTAACCGACATAGCTCACAGAATCGCTAAACTGAAGTGGCAGTGGGCAGGGCACATAGCTCGTAGAACAGATGGCCGATGGGGCAGTAAAGTTCTCGAGTGGCGACCGCGCACCGGAAAACGTAGCGTAGGCAGGCCTCCCACGCGGTGGACCGATGACCTGGTGAAGGTCGCGGGAAGCCGATGGATGCGGGCAGCGCAGGACCGGTCGTCGTGGAAATCCTTGGGGGAGGCCTTTGTCCAGCAGTGGACGATTTGTGGCTGATATGATGATAAGACTCCAAACATCCTAATTATATTATATTTATATAGTAAAGTTCTCGAGTGGCGACCACGCACCGGAAAGCGTAGTTAGGCAGGCCTCCCACTCGGTGGACCGATGACCTGGTGAAGGTCGCGGGAAGCCGCTGGATGCGGGCAGCGCAGAACCGGTCGTCGTGGAGATCCTTGAGGGAGGCCTATGTCCAGCAGTGGACTTCCTTCGGCTGATATGATGATGATGATGATATAGATTAGGAGTTCCTTTTTTATCAATTTCAATGTAGCCCTGTTCCTCTGTTCTCGCCAATTCACATTCAGTTTTATGGTTTTGGGTACAAGTATGTTAAATTCAGTAAAAATAAAGTCATTTTTTTGTAATTAATATTAATTGGACTTGTATGGTATTCAAAATTTTGTGCCAAAAGTCAGTTTATGTAAAAAAGAGTATTTAAGCGTACTCTATTAATGTTATAGATGACAAAGTACACCTACATGAAATAGAGTACAATACTCTATTTTAGAGTACGGTTGGCAACCCTACGCAGTCCACCCAATATACCCTTGAATAGCCTTACTGATGATACTGAATGACTTGAATATGAATTCATATCTGATAGATTTTTCACTTAGAGTAATTTTTGTATTGCAACTCCTATAAGTGGTGCACTATATGTATAGGATTCTCTGTAGACATAAATCTTAGAATGGGATACATACATTTGCTTGCTCATTTATTAATTGCGAATTTATTTACTCATTGTTTGTTAACAATCCTTAAATGTCCCCCTGCTGGAGCATAGGTCTCAAATTCTTGGACCATTAGGCCATACTCGACACACAGAGGTCATGTCTAGGCTGATGGACATTGTATGGCTGTCGGTGAAACCTACTGTCGGAGGTTTTTCAAGCTGTCCATAAGGCAAAGGCACTGTATTTAGTAGTAGCAATAATAATTGACTCATAATTATAAAAAAATAAGTTTTTACTTGTTTGTGCTTTTTTGAAAGAATTGTGGCACAATTAACCATGCTATCCAAGGGATACAGCATGGTTGCCTGGTGTTGCACTTTGCATCACCTTTGGTCACATTAATAAACTAATTTGAATATTTATTTATTTTAATAACTGGCTATTTATGAATATTGAAATTATAAAAGTAATGAATGACATTATTGCACTAAATACTATTAAACTAGCCAAATTTGAGTTGGGCTCGCACACTGAGGGTTCTGTACCACAAAACAATATTTTGTTATCTATTTACAATAAATAAGTCAAATTGAAGGACAAACTTAACATTGTAGCTCACAAAATGTTCTTCCATTCATCAATGTCATAATCAATTTCCCAACTGCAGAGATGTAAGTGTGTGTGTAATCTCAATTTATTTTTAAATCTTATAAAACTACACATTAATGATTTTTAAATTTTGTTACTTGTGCTGTAAGGTCTTGCTCCTTGCCGAATTTTGTGGTCCTATAGGTTTTAATTTACTTGCGAGTGTTAAATATGTGGCATAAATGGATGTATTTTTTATTGTGTTGACTTAGACGGACAATGAAGTGATTCTATAGGTATTCCTTTTGTCCTTTCGAGTTACAGAATCCTAAAAAAACAATTCTATAAAATTTATTATTATGAAATTAATTTTATTGATTACTTTTTGGGGACCATATATCAGATGAAAAAGGAACCTTTTAAGATCACTCATGTGTTTGTCAATTATTCATCATCATCATTACAGCTCATTTACGTCCCCACCGAGGGGCTCGAGCCTACCCTGAATCAGGGCGATTAGGCCTTAGTCGATCACGCGGGCCCAGTGCGGGTTGGTCGACTTCACACACAACCTTCGAGTTTCTTCGCAGGCGTGTGCAGGTTTCCTCACGATGTTTTCCTTCACCGTTAAAGCAATCGGTAAGTATGTACGTAAGTTTTTGAAAAACTCATTGGTACATTGGCCGTCCAGATTTGAACCCGGTACCTCTGGTTAGATGGACCGAGTCGTTACCGGTTGAGCCACCGACGCTTTTTTTATATATTGTCAATTATTATAAGCATTAAAACCTCCGAAGTAATCATAAACAAAAGTGCTCTATAATATTTTCGTTAAAAATCAGCAAATACAGTTTCTTTGTTGCCAAGAATACACAATCGAGTAAGACATTTTTTATTTTTTATTCACAATTGGTAAACCCTTGACAACATCTCACCTGGTGGTAAGTGACAATGTTGCCGATGATGGTAGCGGGCTTACCAAGATTCCCCAAAGCAATGGGGAACTGGCTATCTTATCTTCATGCCGGAACACACCAATGATATCAACATTGATATTTGGCGGCAAGACTTAGATAAGATGGTGGTAGCTAGCCAGGCGGGCTTAGAAAATGCCCTAACACCAACCAAACCGAGTCTTACAATAGACCCCGCCGGGAATCAAACCCGCGACCTCCTGTGTAAAGCCAGTGAACTTTGCCTCTGAGCTACGGAGGCGGTTAGCATAACCTAGAAGTGTTGGAATACTTACTTTAAATTGTGGCCGATTTCATTAGAAATTCACTAAGGTATGCATTCTCAAACCTATTAAATTTTAGTTTTTTCTTGCTTTTTGAAAATCATGTCCAAATTCTCACAAATCACATCACAATATTCAAGAATACACTAACTATTTCAAAACAAATCAGCTTATTGGATGATGGCAATCAAGAGTTCATAAATCCCATACAAACGTTAGTATATGATTCATTTGTCAACCAAATAACTGATTTTGAAATAACTTCGTATTGATAATCAAATGACGTATATCTGTGTCTGTACCACATTACTTTTTTGAAAAACAAAACAGGAATCCATTATTAATCAATAAACTTGTTTTTAAGGTAAAAGACAGAAAACGAGTTTATTGGTATTAAATGGATTCCTGTTTCGTTTTTCAAAAAAGTAATGCGTTACAGACACAGATATATGTCATCCGATTATCGATATAAAATAATTTCAAAATCGGTTGTTTGGTTAACAATTAATCAAATACCATGTTTGTATGGGATTTATGAACTTCAGTGGCCGCTCAAAAATTACTGGAAAACCTAAATTAAATGGCCCTATTTGGACTTGCAGAGAATTTAGATTATAGTATATGAAAATTTGAAATCAAAACTAAAATTTTCAGACTCACGTTATTAAACTTCCTTAACTCAAAAAAGTTCACTTAGTCATAAACTAATTTATTTTAGTCTGACTGGTTTTATTTATAGACCAAGAAAATGCTTTATCTCTAAATTTGAGTAACAAAATTTTTTCAGACAAGAGGTCATAAAGTGATTGTAAATTTCTCGACACCATATTTATGAAAAAGTGACGTTGTAGACATTCCAGCTTTTAAACTATCCTATATGGCACATTTCTGCTGTATAAAAAAGTTCTCTCGTAACTAAAGATAACATTGAGTAAGTGTGAACGTTGGGCATTTCAGATTATAGCGGCATTCGTATTAGCCTAGGTATGGATTATTGAAGCTCTAATGTATTTCTGTGATAATTTTAAAGTTTATATTTTAGAAGATAATAAAGAAAATGTACAAAAATTGAGTTGGCCAAATTCAAACTTTACAACTTTTTTTTTTATAATTATTTTTTTAACAAATAAAAATACCAGATGTTAGAAAAATACTCTTTATATAGGCTTGGCAATTACATGTGGAATACAACATCTGCCAAATGTCCACCTAATGCTTCATAAAAAATGTTGAGTTTCTCATCACATTTTCGCTTACTTCTGCTGTTATCCCACTAACAGCATTTTGGATATTCTGTTGTGGTTCTTTAGGATAAGTACTCTAACTACACCAAGATTCACGCTTTTATGTACAACCGTTTTCACAATATAGTTAAAACAAAAAAGCCTTTAAAAACATGTTTCCTGTATGGAGGTGTCCTTATTAATTTTTATTCTTTTTTGTTGTAGCGGCAATGGTGTCCTTATTAATTTTTATTCTTTTTTGTTGTAGCGGCAATAGAAATACACACTCTGTGAAAATTTCAACTGTCTACCTATTACCGTTCATGAAATACAGCCCGCTGACAGTCAGCAGAGGCTTAGTAATAGGGTCCCGTTGGTCACCCTTTGGGTGTACAGACCAAAAAAGTAATTTAAGTATTTGTTGTGAAATTTTACTATAATATCTATAAAATTTTGATGTTTTTTTCCATTTTTCTAGTATCAGAATCAAGTGAGTCATCTAGTTTCAGAACCCCTGAAACAAGTTTGGCTTAGTCGCCACAAACCCGTTAAAACTTGCCATTGTTTAATATCACAAATACAAATAGCTATGGCAACACATAAGAATGACTTTTCAGTAACAACTTTAGTCGGTGCTTAAGCCAGTTTTGATACCAAATCTTTACTTATCCATTGGCATTTTGACACTGATGGGCCTTATTTTAAGTACTAATATAGCACTTTGCCATAATTATACTAAGTCGATTTTGGGCTGACATTGTTATAGTCGGTTTTGAATCTAGAGGACTCAAGTATCCTTCGTAGTTCTGCCAATCAGTTCATTACTAGATTATAACCCCCACATAACATAATAACTTCTCTACCCATACTACTACAACCTGTTTTCTTCATTTCTAAACAGAGGCAGAGGGCGTGGTGGCGGCGGCGGCCCTGGTGGCCCTGGCGGCAATCCAGGCTGGGGCGGCCCACCTGCCCGTTTCCGCGGCCGCGGATACGGACCTAATGGCCCTCCCATGCGAGGTCGCGGCGCCTTCTTCCGCGGCCGGGGGCCCCCGCGTTTCCCGCCGGGCCCTGGCTTTGATGGCTGGGGACCTATGGGGCCGCCACCCCCAGGCATGATGGCAGGACCACCCCCGTTTGGACCTCCGCCGGGTATGATGCCGCCGGGCGGGCCAATGGGACCACCACCTAACATGATGGGACAGTTCCCTGGGCCTCCTGGCATGCCTCCAAACATGGTTAGTTGGGTTTTGCTAAATTATTATTACTTTGCTTGTCTGACTAGCCGTTCTTAGATATATAGATGAAAGGTTTAGTGATATGGATTAGCTAAGACCATTAACAAGAAAAATATCAATCTGTATGCGTAACTTAATTTATTAGCGATATTTAGTAACTCTTGGGTGGCGGAATATTAAATTCTCAGTAAATTTCGTTTCTAATTGTTGATTCTTATATGTTATAATGACATTTTAATCACATTATCTCGGTCTTGACTAAAAAAAAACGTCTGTTCTAAGTTTTGAGGCGAAATAATTTTCTTTTTAAAAAAAACTGAATTTGAATCAATCTGAAAATACCTGTCGCCATCTGTCGCAATCCTCAGTGTGAAGGTTAGTAATCTATTATACGTGAATTATCTTTGGTGACAAGATAATAACTGAGCTCAGTCAGAGATCACATACAAAACGTATTATGATATAAAAAAATATAGTTAAATTGTACAAATAATTTATGTTTTGCTGTCTGCTTCTAGATAAAACATTAATTTAATGCAAACATTCTAACCATGTTTTGTTGTCTTTCTTATTATGAGGAAAAGTAATTAATTTTAATGAAGTACACGACAAGCGAAATCGTTCACCAGAGGTTCCTTGAAGAGGTGTTTAAGTTAAGAGGTTAAATAATGTCAGTATCGCCGACGACATGGTTTTGTTCTCTACTTCGGTACAAGAGTTACAAGTAATGTTCTAAGTGACGCTTGAAGTTGGACTTCAAATGAACAGGTCCAAGATGAACCACAGCAGAAAACATAGGGACGAAGTAGATGGACAAGTACTGTAATATGTTAATCCTTACTTAATATTATAAATGTGAAAATGTGTTCGTTTGTTTGTTACATTTTCACGATTTTACACCTCGACCAATCTTGATAAAAATGGGCATGCAGGTAGCTTGTGTCACTGGAAAGGCCATAGGCTCCTTTTTATCCCGTGAAAATAGCATAGTCTGGTGCAATTTCTGTGAGAGCTGAAAAAAATACTCTGTTTTTGGTTAATTTTTTAACATCGCAATGGAACAATGAATTGTTGTGATTTGTTGCACAGAGATGGGTAAGGGAGTGACATAATTTACTAATTAGAATATCCTGACATTGTTTCCGAGGGATCTGAGGAAAACTCATTTTCACGCTCGCAAACGTCAGCGTCGCAACGGAGAAACGGATTGAAGTGAATTGGTTGAGGGGGTTCAAAGTGGTATAGACTGTAAATCAGAATAGCCCGATATAGTTCCTGAGGGGTCTGGAGAAAACTAATTTCCACGCTCGCCGAGCCGCCGAACCACTTACCCTCAAAACAGTCATAAAAACTATGTTTACGCTGGCGAAGCCGCGGGTAAAAGCTAGTGAGTATATATTTCTAGGCCAGATAGCATTATTCGAAAATAGGCAAGAAAAAAAACCGACAGACGTGTAGAAAACGCCTGGAAGAACTTGTGGTCCATGAAGGAGTTTATTTTATTTGATGCAGAAACAAAAATTCAAAGTAATTCACTTACATAACCAAATTCCTAGGAATAAATTAATATGTAAATGCATTTCGATGACAACTGCACACAACATATAACTAGAGTATGTGAGATATATTTAAAAAAACTTACTATTTAGGAAGCAATTCAAAGTTGTCTAATTATTAGAAGATGAAATTTTTGGAGTGGGTTCCAAAAGGCCGTAAGGGTTGCGGCAGACCAAAACGGAGATGGCGGGATGAGTTGGACGGGTTTGAGGATCGATGGAAAGAATTGGCTCGGATTAGGGATGTATGGCGTAATAAAGGGTAGGCCTTTGCTCAGCAGTGGGACAGCCTGCTAATAATAATAAGTCATAGATAAATCACGACAGCCAGTCATACTCATTGCAGAGCACTTGTATGTACATACTTACGTTTCCTGGCATAATACACTGCTTTCAAAATGCAATCTGTATTTATTTATTTAAATAATAGTATAACTACTTGACAATAATTTTATACTTATTTTTTAAAATATATTTTTACCTATCTAACAATATTTTACCTATGTTAAGGGGGTATATGTATGTTGGTATGTATGTATGTCTGTTTCTTTGGCTGAGCCTGTAGGCTAAACGGTTTAAAGGTTTTTGGAGTGCGAGATGTGGTTGGATTGGTTTGATTCCCTGAGTGACATAGGTTACATTTTAGGCAGTTAGATGTTAGTTTTTAATTAAATTGGTTTGGTTATTCATTATAAATATAGTAATATCTGCTACTTACTGACCTTGACTTGTGTGTATGAAGAGGGCAATAATTTAGTGACACTGACTAAATTGTATGTTATAGTTACAAAAGGTCAGTGACAGCTGACATTAAAATTTAATAATCAGATAATGTTATCAGCTTGCATTGTTATTGCAATAATTTAAACAACCCTAATTTAATCTGTGTCCCTTCAGCAGCCGGGACCAGAATTATGGGTGGAAACCAAATCAGAGGAAGGCAAATCGTATTATTACCACTCGAGAACGCGCGAGACGACTTGGACTCGGCCGCAGGAGGGACCTAATCTGAAGGTCGTCACCCAAGCTGAAATGGAGGCTATGGCCGCCTCTGGTAAGTACCACAGTTTTTCTCAAGTAAATATCATTATTAGGCTGCGTTCAGACGATGAAGCGCCCCCGTCGAATAAGACCACGTCTGTTTAATTATCGATGTGAAAACGTACCTATGACCCTCTACTCAAAGTGGAGTTGCAAGACGGGCGGGCGAGCGGGAGAAGTCGCAGTGTCGGCACGACAGGGACGAAGCGAAGTAATTGTTGATCAAGACTTAAATCATAATATCTTTAAACACATGGCGAGGCGGCGGAGGACCAAGAGGGCGGCGCGTTCTCGTCTGATTGCAGCTTTATAAATCAAGAGTGAGGCGTATGAAGGCAAGTTGTACTACTATTACTCCTCGACACGTAAGGTTGAACTAGATTACGCTACATGAAGGTATCAGGCAAAGTTAGCGAGTTTAATTACAAAAAACAGCCCAGCCTTACCATTGTCAAAAATCTAGATTAACGCATCCTCTTTTAGAAAGTGTAAGTGATGTAGATAGTAAATGCGGAAACGAGCCTGCCAAGATTTCTTAACTTTTTGACTAGTTTGTTAATAACTAGCTCTAAATCGCGGCTTCGCCCGCATATACAAATCCTGTAGAGCAGCACTATCACATCAGAGCTTATACAGGAGTATCAAAAAATGGTGACAGAGGTATGTAACCCCGGAAACGTAACTCTGGCATGGATAAAGAGCACAGCAACGATGCGGTGGACGAGCTTGCCAGTAGATCGTCGGGAAATATTGCTGTGGGAGCGAAACTCGTAATACCCCTCTCATCAACGCTACGATCCACCCTAAGTCAATGCACAAGACATAAACTCAATTTGTTCTGTTCCGGCTTGGAAACCTGCAGGCAAGGGAGGTTAGCCCTACATGCAACTGACGCTGGCATATCTAGGAAGGTCCCGAGACTTACAGAACTAGCACCTAGGCTTCGTAAGGTAACCGCTGCTATAGCTGTAACTGTTCATGGTCATTTTAATAAACACCTATTCACTCTAGATATGATGAACAGCCCCACTCTATACAGAGCGTGCATGGAGGCTGAGGAGACTGCTCCCTACAGCATACTAGATTGCAAGGAGCTGGCACAGTACAGAGTCGAGCACCTCGGTGACCCGAACTTAGTAAACATATTAAACTAAAATAATTATGGTCTTTATACAAAAAGATATGATCAAACATCGTTGGCCAAATCGACCAGATATAAGTCAGGCACATCATGAAATGGCGGCAAATCACGATGTGGCTGGGCGCATCATGATCTGCCTAGTTTTAAGATCGACCACCGACGTACAGGATGTAACAATTACTGCTACTAACAGCGTATCTAGATACAGTACATGTCTAAGATACGCTGTTTTGTATGGATAGTGTAGGAAAAGTTAACTGGGGGTTCTAATCCATCATACTGAACAACTTTCGATTCGGTCGAAACTTGGGCTGTGTTACAGTCTCTCCAGAGGTGCCAAATTGACTATCGATATAACGAAGTGCTGAAGTGTTTGTATGAAAACGCCACCATGTCGGTTCGCCTCCAGGATCAAAACTCAGAACCTATCCAGCTGCAGCGAGGGGTGAGTGAGACAGGGAGACGTTATATCTCGAATGTTTGCTCTGGGTAAAAACCAAAAATGCGACTCAGCAAGCAGGAGCGTTGACCACTGGACCAGCGGGTCAGTCAAACATTCAGGAAATGTGAAGCCGTGCACTGACTTAGGTATTTTGTACCCCAGGCCAACTGAACATGGGTGGGCCCATGCCCATGGGTGGCGCGGGCCCACACGGCGGTCCCATGGGTGGCGCGGGCCCTCACGGCGGTCCTATGGGTGGAATGATGCCGCCCGGAGCGCACCCGCCGCACGGCCTGCCGCCCTTTATGCAGCATCCACCTCCCTGGATCAAGGATGGTGACTATTACCTACTATTAACCCTAAAATGTGATATTATACAGGGTGATTTTTATTCGCTTAAAAGCGGCAAATGGTAGATGCTATTTATGAAGGCAACTAGTCAAAACTTTGTATGGAAATTGAGTGTTTTTTTGCTCTGGTTGTTTGGTCCCTTGAGGAAAGTATACTAGTTGTATGGGTAGCACCTACCATTTGACGCTTTTAGGCGATTGAAAAGTCACTCTGTATAAATCAGATTCAATATGTGTTGTTTAAAAGCAAATAATTGCGCGCCTACAAGATGCCTTTTTTTGATTGATTTTTTAAAATTTCTTAGGGGATTATACTTTTAATCACTAAAGTATGAATGTTATCCTCTACTATTCTATTAAATCGATCCATCACCATCATATCAGTCGCAAAGCATCCATTAATTCAATTCATCTCTATTAAATATATTTCTTGTCAAAAAGGTAGACCTGTCACCAAATAAAATGTGGATCAAGTTAAAGGTCAAGATTAGGTTTTTGGTGAGGTTAGATTGGGTTAGTTTCGTGGTATAGCAGAGAGGAATGGAGCGAGCGATGAGCTGTTATTAGCTTTGGCATGATAGATAACGCGCGAACGAACCGAGCGGTGTGCCGCGGCAGCGGCCGGCAAAGCGCCAGAAGCAACTTTGCTCGTTCATGACTACATTGCAAAAAGTATATTTTTCATTTGGGTTTTGGTATTTTTGATGATTTTATTTCGGGGACAAATTAATCTTCTTGGATTGTTGTTGTACTGTTTGGTGACAGATCTATTTTGAGTAGTATCTAATATATACAAATGAATCGCAAACTGTGTTGGTAAGCGCATAACTCAAGAACGGCTGGACCGATTTGGCTAATTCTTTTTTTGTCGAGTTTGTTATTGTCAGGAGAAGGTTCTTATGTAGTGTAGGGTAGGGTAGAGTAGGGTAGGGTAGCGTAGTGTAGGGTAGGGTAGGTTAGTGTAGGGTAGGGTAGGGTAGTGTACGGTAGGGTAGGGTAGGGTAGGGTAGTGTAGTGTAGGGTAGTGTAGTGTAGTGTATGTAGGGTAGGGTAGGGTAGGGTAGTGTAGGGTAGGGTAGTGTAGGGTAGGGTAGTGTAGTGTAGGGTAGTATAGAGTAGTGTAGGGTAGGGTAGGGTAGTGTAATGTAAGGCGGTACGTAGTTCGCCGGGACAGCTAGTACTATATAAATTAGGGCAAATTAAATACATACTTAATGATTGGTATTCGAACCTATTTAATTGGTGATCCATTAAATGGTACCCTATTTGTAACAAACAGGTCCTGGCGCCAACAAAGAGATCAAGCCGGAAAATGACAACCCAGCCGACAATGACGATCACCCGCCTGGTGAGGCGCCCGTCACACAACCTAACGGTAAGTTATGACACATAGCTCGTAGATCGGACGGCTGCTGGGGTATCAGAGTTCTTGAGTGGCGACCGGGTGTCATAGATTAAGCAGGCCTCCCTCGGTGGACACTTGGACAGACGACCTGGTGAAGGTTGCGGGATGTTGCTGGATTCAGGCAGCACAGAAACGGTCGTTGTGAAAATTTTAAGAGGAGCTCTCTGTTCAGCATCCCCTCACGCTCTTTTTAGAGGTATTCCTCAATATCGGAGGTCAGCGAATTCGAGGGTGATGAGGTTATGTACCTACATACCTATACATCCAATTATAGCATTATAGACCAGGGCAGTGCCACTGTTTATCCCAAGTATTACTGTACTTTTTGGGTGCGTTTGGGCTCGGATTTAACTATAAAGTCGGAGTTCCTGTTATGCTTTTGGGAAATTCATCCTAGTAAAAATAAAATTTTCAGTACTTTCTGTAATTGTGTTTGCTGCTACAATGTAAAAAATGAAGAGAACAATACAAACGATGACAGTGACAATGATTATTATAAGATAAATATTAACGTTACATTTTGACTTTCTCGACCCAGTAGTGTACGGTACGTACATACGTAGGGAGAGGATGTATTGTTATCGCGAAAAAAAATTTAATTTTTCGTGAAAATGTGTTTTATCTCATTAACACATAGCGAAAAACTTAACATCTCAATTCCGTTTCAAAGTCTCTATACGAATAAGATTATTGTGTTGAAAAAAATGCATTTCAATATGGGCGGAAAAATGTTCCCCACGAGACCACTCACGTTTCACGGAGGGGAGCGACTACTCTAGGGTTAGTAGCGTTTGTCACTTTTGTAAAAAAATATTAGGTGATTTTTTTACTATGGTGGTAACCCAAATTAATTAAACACGCACGCACACGCGCTCGCATGCATAAACACGCGTAGAGCACAAACACATAATACATTTAGTTTTCACTCATTTTGGTGTATATTTACACTAATTTCACAGAAATTTAATAAAACTAAACGTTAAAATTTGTCAGCGACCGGTTTCGAACACCATCTTCAGGCAACGGGTGCTGACAAATTATAACGTGTAGTTTTATTCAATTTCTGTGGAATTAGTGTAAATATATACCAAAATGAGTGACATAATATTCCACCAAGAACCTACTATCAAAAGTGTAACTAAATCAAAAGTATCAAAATTTAGTTTTTAGACTTTTTTAGTGCAAGACAGTTTTTTTTGGCGTCACAATACTTTCTTTACTCCTCCGTTCCTCGTTACCGCTGATTCCATAGTAGCTCGAAAGAAAAAATTAAGCTTAAAAATAAATTACGGTATTTAAAGATTTTATTTTTATTTTGAGAAACTCAATTTTTATGCCTTTATAAAATATGAAAAAAATGTCAGTAAATGATAATAATTGTGCTGTAATGTGTAAATTATAATACCTTTTATTGTTTTTTTTTCATCATAGGCATGCCAAACTTCGGTGCCGTGACCAGCCAAGCCGGACCAGGCCCAAACACTCAATTCCCCCCTACCAGTGTATCTGGACCAGGACCTGGACCTAATTTTCCTGGAGTACCAGGAGTCAACGCCTTCCCTGGAGGACCTGGAGGGCCCAACAACCAATTCCCATCAGGACCTGGAGCAAACACACCAAACTTCTCCAATTCTGGACCGAATCTCCAATTCCCTGGATCAAATAACCAATTCCCGGGAGGTCCGGGTCCTGGAGGACCTAATTCAAACTTTGGTCCAAACGGACCAAATCAGTTTCCTTCTGGACCAAACGCTAACTTCCCTGGACCAAACCCTAATGCTCAGTTCCCAGGGAATCAAGGTCCTAATGCTAATTTCTCTGGTCCTGGAGCTAATGCGCAGTTCCCTGGTGGACTTGGAGGTCCGGGGGGACCGGAAGGTCCTGGAGGTCCTGGAGGGCCAGGGCGTGGGGGCCCAGGTGGTCTAGGTGGGCCAGGACTACTGGGAGGTCCAGGTGTTCCAGGTGGGCCAGGAGCGGGGGGTCCCGGTGGTCCTGGTGGGCCAGGACCGGGAGGTCCGGGTGGTTTAGGTGGACCAGGAGGTCCAGGTGGTTTTGGTGGGCCAGGACTTGGGGGTCCGGGTGGACCAGGACCGGGGGGTCCAGGTGGACCAGGACCAGGAGGGCCAGGATCGGGGGGTCCGGGAGGTCCGGGTGGACCAGGACTTGGAGGACCGGGTGGACCAGGACTTGGAGGTCCGGGTGGACCAGGACATGGAGCTCCGGGTGGACCAGGACCTGGAGGTCCGGGTGGACCAGGACCTGGAGGTCCGGGTGGGCCAGGACCTGGGGGCCAATTTGGGTGGGGTGGATGGGGGTGGCCTCCACTCGGGCGTCCTCCACCTGGCATGCCAGTCGCTGCTGTGCCTGGTGCAGGTAAGTGCTGATTGCTTTTATTATTACCTATTCACCTATTCACCTATTACCTATTCGTCACTATTTAATTATACTCTAAAAATAACCTGCTCCTGAGCTCTCCCTGTGCATTGGTGTCCACTACACTCGCGTCGTTGCGGGCTTTCTTGCTATGGACAATATTTGCACTAGGAAGGCCCCAGAGCGGGAGTCGAACCATTTTCCCTGAAGGAGTGCCCAGTTTCCCGCCCAAGGGTCTTTGCTTCAGACCCCCATAAGCTGGTCGGCTCAGCAGCGACACCGCCTCTGCGTTCAAGTTATTAGAAAACACGAGATCGTAATTTTGAAACACATATAAAAAAAGAAATCCCCAGTTTCATAATAATCAAATTTTAAATAAACGTCCTAATGGTTGTTTGGAAGGAGGCAAGCATGGAAATATTTAAATAGCTATGTTATACAAATATTAATTAATATTTAAATAGCTAAATAGAAATGTAGAACACACCAGTTGTCCATTTTTTGGCGCACTAATTAAAGTTTATTGTTTTATTAAAGTCATCGAGGGTAGGCTCAAGCGCCTCGGTGGGTATGAGATGATACGATGATTAAAGTGATTACTCAGTAATTATCATTTATTTATCGGGGATACTTGTCAATTTTAATTTGTCAGCTATAATATATTTAAAATTATCTACCACTCATAGTGCATTTAATGCAACTTGCAAATATTCGTAGATTTAGTAGACTAGTCTATTAATATTTTTATCTTATTCTTGGGATTCACGACCTAATATTTATGCCCTTTTTTTTAATTCATTGCCTGCTGTCTAATTCACGTGGGCAGCTGCAACTGACACATTTAGCACTTATTAGCTTGAAGTACGATTTTTTTTACTTGTTAAATTCATTGTTAATGCATCACTATCAATATTTAACTAAAAAACAAAAAAACATCTATAATGCATCTTCCTACGTGAAACTTAGGCTTATTATTACTGTTTGTTAATAAGTAATTATGGCATTTTCAATCTGTCGACCGAACTAATCACTAAGTTGTAAGGTTAGGTTTGTTTGTAGTACTGAAATGAAAGGGTTTACTGAGAATAATACAAAATAATTAAAATTATTTTCAAATAAAAGTTTTTACCTAAAACTTTTAGGGATTTTTGAGAATTATTGTAATACCCAGACACAGAGCAAACAAACCTGTTTGTCATACGAATGTTTGCCCTGGGAGGGGATCAACCCCAGGCCCAGAAGGCGGAAGCTGGTACTGGACCACCGGGTCAGTAAAAACTGATTTGTCCCATTTCTCGCAAATGCAGTATGTATGTTAAGTAACACATGTGTTCGTTTAACATTTGATGAAATTCTCTTTGCCCAATAAAGGTGCAGCTGCAACCCAACTGCCCGGTCTGGGAGGAGGTCCTGGCCCCGCGCCAGGGACCGAACCCTCACCAACCGCCGAGCCTGTACAGCCCGTGCCCGAGCCTAAGAAGCCTGAGACGGTATGTTGCAATGTTTCTGACAGGTCAACTAGATGGAAGTAAAATAACCAAATAGCTCATTAGAATAAGCAAGTTGAAGTGGCAATGGGCAAGTAAGATAACTGATGGGGTAGAAAGGTTCTCAGGTGGCGACCGTGTGTCCGAACACATAGTGTTGTACGGCCCTCCGCCAGGTGGACTGATAATCTGGTAAGGCTTGCAGGGATGGTGCTGAGTGGAAGCCTATGTTAAACAGCGGACGTCTTTCAGGAGATGATGAGTAAGACTGTCGGGGGCACTTAACTCGTAGGTAATGCTTAGTGAAACATCAGGCAACCGCCGTCTGTCGCTTTGGTAGCACGGATAATTGTGCCACACGATAGGAGAGGCGATAGAGAACTTTTAGAAAGTATATTAGGGTTGTAAAGTTGTCGAGTGGCGACCACGCAAAGGAGAACGTAGCGTAGGCTGGCTTCCCACTCGTTGAATCGACGACCTAATGAAGGTCGCGGTAACGAGGAGCCGGTGGTTGCGGGCGGCGCAGAACTGGTCGTTCTGGAAATCCTCGGAGTAGATTTTCAGCAGTGGACTCTTTTCGACTGATTTGATAGATAAGTCAACCCGCTTACTTAGCTGTCGTCGCGTGGTGGCAGGCGCTGAGCGGCAGGTGACAGACGTAACAGCACTGTTAGAGTCACTTCAGGCATAACCACAAGGCAACCATGAAGGCTGGGTTGATTGTATGAAAACGCATAGTTTTAATCACACGTAACCATATTATGTTGTTGCGATGTGGTGTGGTTGTGGTATGTGTGAATGGGCCCTTAGGCAGCACATGACTGACATGTCGCGCGCCTCGCATCGCGCTCTGTGTCGCCAGGCATGATCACAATTTAGCGGGATACATAGAACCAACACAATGAAAATGGATGAAGCTCGTGATTTTTGTCAATGAAATTATTAAATATGATTTAAATTTAATTGAAATCAGTTCAGCCGTTCTAATAATGTGTCAATTTCATAACACCAACGTATTTTATTATACAGGTCATACCGGCTGAACTGATATCTCGAGCAGCTGAATGGACAACCCACCGAGCGCCCGATGGCAGACCATACTACTACAACGCTGGCAAGCAGGAGAGTGTGTGGGAGAAGCCCAAGCCGCTCAGAGAGATCGAAGGTGAGTTATAGTGTAATGGATGACTGAAGGAGATGGTTTTATCTGTTGTCTCTTGCACATACCCACCGAGCGCCCGATGGCAGATCATACTACTACAACGCTGGCAAGCAGGAGAGTGTGTGGGAGAAGCCCAAGCCGCTCAGAGAGATCGAAGGTGAGTTATAGTGTAATGGATGACTGAAGGAGATGGTTTTATCTGTTGTCTCTTGCACATACCCACCGAGCGCCCGATGGCAGACCACACTACTACAACGCTGGCAAGCAGGAGAGTGTGTGGGAGAAGCCCAAGCCGCTCAGAGAGATCGAAGGTGAGTTATAGTGTAATGGATGACTGAAGGAGATGGTTTTATCTGTTGTCTCTTGCACATACCCACCGAGCGCCCGATGGCAGACCATACTACTACAACGCTGGCAAGCAGGAGAGTGTGTGGGAGAAGCCCAAGCCGCTCAGAGAGATCGAAGGTGAGTTAAAGTGTAATGGATGACCGAAGGAGATGGTTTTATCTGTTGTCTCTTGCACATACCCACCGAGCGCCTGATGGCAGACTGTACTACTGAAACGCTGGCTAGAAGCAGAGTGTGTAGGAGAAGCCCAAACCGCCTCTTATCTGTTGTTTCTTAAACACACACCCACCGAGTGTCAAATGGCAGTCCCGTACTATTACAATACTGGCAAGCAGGAGAATTTGGGAGAAGCCCAAACCGCTCAGAGAGATTGAAGATGAGACATAGTGTAGTGTATGAGTGAAGGAGACGGCTGTATCTGTTGTCATGGTGCTTACATCATGCCATTGACTAGGCAATTTTATCAAGACCGCAGACATCTGGCTTGCACATTTCCCTCATCATTGGTGTGTGTGTTTCTCAGAACTAGTGAATCCTAGATTCAAGTACCCTAAATGTTAATCCAAGACAAAAGTGATTTTATGTATTGTGAAAAACAGGTAAAGTATCTGTAGATTATTAAAACAACTGTGCATTAGTTTCATAATGGTTTTATAAAACTATTCTTATTTTTGTTTACAGAGCTACAAGCCAAAATAGCGGCTGAGAAAGGAGAGAAGAAAACCGAAACTATAGAAATTGATGACAAAGTAGAAGGTTAGTTTGTATTTTAAATCACATTTATTGTTTCTGTGTTTCTAACGGGGTTTAAAAATAATAATATGGAGACTGGCATACGATGGCTGCACTAAAATTTTCGGATATCTAGGATGTTGTAAAGAATGTTTAGTTTGTTTTTCGAAGTATTCTCCGTTAAATTTAATACACTTTTCCATTCTATGGAACCAGTTTTGCTAACACTCATTCCACTCAGAAGTCAAAGTATTCAAAATGACTGTTGCGGTGTGGAAAACCGTTACGTAAATTTATTTTTAATTCTGGAGAATGTGTTAAAAATTATGGGGGCTTAGGTCTGGGATGTAGGGCGGATGGTCATGTAATTTTAATAAATATTTATGTACGAAAGTTTTGTGGTATTTCAGAAACCAAGTATTTAGACAGCAAAACATTTTATTAGTACTTACATGCGAAAAGTTTCCTCGCAGAGTGTTATCCGGGCACTGCATACGTAACCATAATAAACACGTCTTTCTAACACCTAGTTACACGTAAAACCCCATGATTATGGAAAAATAAGCGGGAATGGTTTGTTGTCAACTGACGACATGCTCTATGTGTTCATGTATCTCGCCTTAACATATGCGTATACTATGTTCTTTCTCTTTGTATTGCCAATCTACGGTAGATAGTAACTGTATAATAAATCTATAAATGTGGCAGCTACCAGAAGCATTATAAGAACAAGAAAACGTACTTAGGGGACTAACCCCAACTTTTGGAGAAATTTACTTTTGTATTCACATATTTTCAAACAAATGTGTGTGCAAGAAAATTGCCAATAAATACAAAAACTTTTTATGACGCCAATCGATCCGGTTTTTATTAGGATCATAAATCTCTACTAAACCATCTAAAGTTAGAGAGTACTATAATTGTCAGAAATGGAAAAATTCTCTTCCCACACAAATTATAATGCAAAAAAAACTAAAATGTTCTTCTTTAACGATGCCAAATAGTGTTTCAGTAAAATGGCTGTGACATACTGACGGACACAAACGGACATGACAATACTATAAGGGTTCCCAGTTTGACTACTAAACCCTAAAAAAGGGACACCAAAGTGGCAATAACCCTTGAGAGTTTAATTAATTTGCTACACTTTTCCTCTTAGTTGCGACTGCTCCACTTCTGGGCAAGGGCCTGAATATGAATAATTATTTCCAGATATCTTTACCTCGAGGTACGTTGACTTTTCAACCTTGTTCTAACTCTGTCGTAGACGTAGACGCTATAGAAATCAACAATAGGGCTTACATTTTAAATGTAGAGGTCACATAACTATAACTAATTACGTCATTTTCTATGGTAGATGTACACTGCCATTTTAAATGTAGAGTAGAGGGTGGTAGAGCAATGACTCATACCTCATATGAGCAATAGTAGTAATATCAGAGTATGTAGGATTTTCTAGTGTGATGGTGCTAAACCTCGCTACGAAAGTCTTCCGTCTTTGCATATAAAACTCGGTTTGGTTACGCTTTTTCGATTTTTTGTCATCCAGATTTAAAATTGCATATCTGGGGGGAGCATAACGCGACAAGTGTCCGTAGATTTTTATTCGATTACGATTAAGTCACAAGCACCAGCCGACTGTCGCCACTTGCTTTTGGCTACCGCCGTGACCGTTCGGCTCCGGTCGGACGCCGCCACGTGTGTTTGGGTTCCGGCCGGCTGCTCATTTAAGTTGTATTCAATACAGATCTCGGCTAAGGGCGCGCTATATGCGCGAGGATTTCAGCACGTTTTTTTCCGTTGGGCGGATGTACTCTGCTGCCGCGGAATGCTCGCGCTTCCACACAGATGCGCTCGACACACTATAGATCAGCTTGTTTATGAATCGTATTTTAGTGTTACGTAGATTCTCATATGTAAACTTAGTGTGATGAATAGTAAAAAACCTAGAAAAAAAGACGTATAATATTCTGGTTTGTTTACATTTTGTATTTTCTTGATTGGGACAAACTTTACGTACGTATGTCGGAAGGCAGAAGAATTACATTTGATCGTTGGAAAGCGGCAAGTAGTAGATGAACCTATACAATCTAAGAAAAAACAAAACGGCAAATGGTAGATGCTACTAATGAAAGTAAACCGTCCCCCACTAACCAATAGAATCTAAAAAAAACTTCTAAAATTTTATTATTATTATTTGCACTATGTTGCTTAGTAATGCAGTCAATTTGTGCTCCAACTCCAAAAGACTAGTGGGAAAGTTGTGGGATATGTTAATTTCTTCCATGCTACATGTTTTTGGGGTACTGAATCCGTATCTGAGGTTTTCTAACGCATATTTTGTGACGCACCCTTATCAAAATTATAAAAAAACGGCATTTATTCAGTTATTGGCCATTTTAGTCATGTAGAACAAAACTTTCGATAAAAACTATCTAAATTAGAATAAATTTGGTACAATGTGAAACCAGAACCATCTCTTCCCTAATGCCTCCGAAATACATATTTTCTAAATTTAACCCTTTTAACAACTTTGGCGGTCTATACTTGCAAAATCTATCAAACGGTACCAAATATCAGGAAAACTGCACCGTTTGCCAGATAAGCGGTACATCTGATTTAAAAGAGTTCTTCAACGATACCCCACTCACATAATGGAGTGTAAGCGAAACAAAATATATATCCCCCTTTACATTCTTGGAAGGTAGGGTAAAACTATAATTATATTTTATTGACTCAAGTATAGGGATTTATCTATCCATCTTAGGCAGGCACTGACTTAACAATTAAACCTTGATACCACCTTGACAGTGATAGACGTAGACGCTCACGCCGAAGCTCAGGCTGCCGCCGTTGCCGCCGCCGAAGCCGAGCGACGGGCACGCGACGAGCGCGAGCGAGCGGAGCGAGACCGCGAGCGACAGGAGCGCGAACGGGCAGAGAAGGAGCGGATGGAGAAGGAAAAAGCCGAGAAAGAGAAGGCGGAAAAGGAAAAGGCGAAGCAGTTTACAAGTCGACCCATTTCGAGTACTCCGATATCTGGAACTCCTTGGTAAGTGTGATTAAAATTGTTGTTTTATCATGAGTTAGGTTAGATAGACTGATATGATATGATAGACGAAAGGGTGACGCAGGGCAGCCCTTGCGTTTTCTAAACCGAGTCACAGGCATTGTTGATACAGTGTATTGGGTTTAAGTTTAACTGTGTGGCAGGACTACGAGTACGCATGATAAGCACTGCAGTATTTACACATGTCAAGAGTAAATAAATACTCCCTAGAAACGATTTAAAAAGCTCTTAGCGATAAGACTACTATCCTAAGTTACCTTACTAGCGACCAGGTTGCGCGACAATATTCATACAAAACATTGGGTCGCCGCGACTCAAGATTCGAATGCTACCTTAAGAATTTGTATTAACGAACTGTACTTGTGTATCAAGAGCGTCGGTGGCGTAATGGCAAGCGCCTCTACCTCCTGTCCGAGAGGCCGTGGTTCGAATCCTGCCACGTACCAATGTTATTTTCGAATTTCGATTTCATATGTACGTTTATCCGACGCTCTTACGGTGAAGGAAAACATCGTGAGGAAACCTGCACACTCCTGCGAAGAAACTCGGAAGGTTATGTGTGAAGTCGACCAACCCGCATTGGGCCTGCGTGGTCGACTAAGGACCGATCGCCCTAATTCAGGGTAGGCTTGAGCCCCTCGGTGGGAGCGTATATGAGCTGATATGATGACTTATGTGTACTGAAACAGAGATTTGTTACCATAGATGGGTTATGCACTAACAAACAACATTTGAAAATCGAAGCCATTTACACACACAAAATTACAAGCAGTTCGCTTCCGTTGCACCGATACTACTAAGAAAAGAGATGCCAATTGGCATCTTTTTTTTGCTTCACTTTTTGGATGCACGTAACCTATCTACCTCCCCTTATATATAGCATATCTCTGTACTGAAAGGATAAATAAAATTTGTTATTGCACTTATATCAACTTTTTACTGAGTAATTATGTTTTACTTACAAAAAGTTAATTCACTATTGTTTTTTATTCATCCGTAACATACTTTGTATTTTAAAACGTGACTTTATAATTACACAGTTTTGTTTATTTTTACTTAAGGGGATCCCCTTACGCTAAACTGAAGTGGCAGTGGGCAGGGCACATAGCTCGTAGAACAGATGGCCGATGGGGCAGTAAAATTCTCGAGTGGCGACCGCGCACCGGAAAACGTGGCGTAGGCAGGCCTCCCACGCGGTGGACCGACGACCTGGTGAAGATCGCGGGAAGCCGATGGATGCGGGCAGCCCAGGACCGGTCGTCTTGGAAATCCTGTGGGAAGGCCTTTGTCCAGCAGTGGACGATTTTCGGCTGATATGATGATCGCTTTACCTAACCACAGCCGCCATATCGCCGCCTGTACCTGATTGTGCCTCAGAACCTTTAAGGCGCTTTGCACACGACGCGACGGGGCGGGACGGGCCGGTCAATATCGCCGCCAACGATAACACAAAGGGAATCCTATACTACCAACGCACATGGCGGACAAAAAGACCGCGCAGCTGGTGCCCGCCGGGCACTGGCCGAAGACCTGAAGCGGAAGTTGCGGGAAGCCGCTGGATGCAGGCAGCGCAGAATCGGTCGTCGTGGAAATCAGGCCTTTGTCCATCAATGGACGTTCGTCCTTCGGCTGATATGATGATGTTTTTGATTAAATTTGTCTTTGTCTGCTAGGTGCGTGGTGTGGACGGGCGACGGACGCGTGTTCTTCTACAACGCCACGGCGCACTCCTCGGTGTGGGAGCGTCCCGCGCAGCTGATCGGGCGCGCCGACGTCGACAAGGCGGTGAGCCAGCCGCCGCACGCGCTCGCCGACATACAGGTACATGCACAGATTGCTGTCTTGTGCACCTTGTGTACAATCTAATAGTGTGGGAGCGTCCCGCGTAGACAATTGAGCGCGCCGACGTGGACAGGTCGGTGAGTCAGCCTCCACCGCGCTCGCCGAGATACAGGAACACATTCCTAGTGAGTGTCACGTCACTGTACTGTGCTCCGTGAATACACTCTTCTAATAGTGTAGGAGCGTCCCGCGCTGCCGATCGAGCGCGCCGACGTCGACAAGGCGGTGAGACGGCCGCCGCACGCGCTCGCCAAGATACAGACTGTTAGTAAGTGTCACATCACTCCCTCACTCACCGTCTTGTGGTCGCTTGGTTTTTAAAGCGTAAGCATGATGCACATTTTGGTGATACGGTTTCTTTGCGTACTCGGCGATCGAATAGCCTAGTTCGCCGCAATGTCCAAACGTGGATGATATCTCTCGGCACGACTTGGCTGCATGGCCGTAATGCTGGCACTTGAAACACCTGGTCACCAGAGTAAAGTCTCTTACAGGGCAGCAAGTCCAGTTGATGAAAAGTCTCGTGTTTATTGCTACTATCGAACTCTATCCTGACTTAATCTTAATGCAGCTACTTAAATTATTGTCACTTGTTGTTGTAGAAGGAGCAGGCGACTCCGGTGAAGGCGCCCAACGGCGAGCTGAAACGCGCCGCGGAGTCCTCCAGTGACGAGTCAGAGCCGGAGCCCGCCAAGAAAACGAAGCCGCAGGAAGAACGTGAGTAGCTTCACTTGTCACTTTGTAACCGCTCCAACGGCGAACTGAACGAGTTCCGCGGACGCAACGAGTTGGAGCCGGGGCCCGCAAGAAAACGAAGCCGCAGGAGGAGCGTGGGTAGCTAGCTTATTTTGTAAAGCCGAATTTACATGGAAATAGTTTCATGCATGATGTAATTAATTTCATGACATTATTTTCTGTGCCTGTGAAACTATTTTCATTAGTGTCGTGAAATCCATAGTATGTTGTCTGTGTTCATGGCTCCGCCAACACAAAGCTTTATTTTGCATTGCAAAATGATCTCATACAGATGTTATAGTATAAAATTAAAAAAAGGATGTTTCGAAAAAAAAAACGTTGTGAATTTCGAGGGTGGCTATCTCGCTAACAAGAATGCATCTGGGTTTAATATCTGATACACAGTTATTTTCGGAATTAGCATATTAGAATTGATCCCAGAGACACTCATTTCGCTGGTATTCATTGATAAATTTTATATTTTTATATCTCGCTAACAAGAATGCATCTGGGTTTAATATCTGATACACAGTTATTTTCGGAATTAGCATATTAGAATTGATCCCAGAGACACTCATTTCGCTGGTATTCATTGATAAATTTTATATTTTTATCACCTGTCCAATGTTGGTTTGTCATTTTCAATTTTTTTTCGACTAACACCGCCCACAACACGACTAAAAAACACGTCTTATTAACACGGCGTACTCCACTGTCAGAAATTATAAAGTCAAACAATAAGGCCTCAGACATGTCTTAATGATAGCCATCTAGCGACAGCAATCGGCACCAACGGCTCAACATAAACGACCGAGATCAATACCTCTAACAGTCAAACCCATCCAGGTAATGACCAGACAGGCATATGGTCAGTTAACATATGTGATCGACGAGACCACGCAAATCGCACTAAGCTACGACCGCTTCTTAACAAAAATGTAACTGTAGCTTTGTGTTACAGCCGTTGCACCCAAGAAACCGACACCGACGGGCAAAATCGACCTGGGGCAGGAGGCGGCGATGGAGGCAGAGGCGCGTGCGGCCCGGGTGCGCGCCATGGTGCCACTGGAGCAGCGCATGAAGGACTTCCGCGCTATGCTGGAGCAGAACGACGTGTCCGCCTTCAGCCCCTGGGAGAAGGAGCTGCACAAGATCGTGTTCGATCCAAGATATCTTATGCTGACGTCTAAGGAGCGGAAGCAGGTTAGATTTGATGGTTTTTAGGGTCCAGGTCTTTCAGATTTTGATGTAATAAAAGTTTAAATTGGCATTTTCCAAAAAAAAAATGTTTTTTGGTAATTATGAAGATTTAGACTATTCTTAGGAACCAATTTAAATGTTAAATTTTTATAACGCATGACGTCACAGGCCCAAACACTATGAAAAAACAGCCTCGGTGTTAATTTAAGTTGACGATTATGAAATGAGTCGTTATTTTTCTTAATTTAGTTTTTATGGTATAGAATTTGAAATATCTCCAAATGGTTTATATTTTTACGTCTTATTTAATACAATTCAGGGGGGTAGTTATAACAAAAAATGGAGGTTATTTTTAGGATTTCCAGGTGTCAGATCTTGTAGAGTCTATCAGCTCGACAGCCGTTGGTAGGATGTTAAATAGAGTCAGGCCTGTTTGAATAATAATGTGATATGCATCAGCTCCAACCCTTCAGAGGTACTTTTGATAAAAAAATTGAGTACGTTTGGCTGCACCTCACGTAAGTTCTGCGGCAGCCGAGGATGTAACACGCAAGTTGAAATACTACCTATTCACTCTTGCCTTGAACATTCCTAAATTATACGAACCTGGGAACACAGACGCCCGCCGGTAGGGAATTCCACTTGACCGTTCGCATAATAAACGATGAAGCAAAATGCTTCGTGTGTATAGGTGGAACATCAACGACAAAGGGATGGAATCGCCCTGGTTATCCGATAATGGATTGGAGAAGTTGGTATAAGATCGTGAAACTACTGGGCACACTCTCCGAAATTAATCCTGTAGAACACCAATAAGAAGGCGCTTTTGGCGAGAGTGACGTAAACCAATAGGTTTCTTATATCTAATACTAGCTTTCCCGGCGAACTTCGTTCCACCTTACACTACACTACACTATACTACCCTACCCTACCCTACCCTACCCTACACTACACTACCCTACCCTACACTACACTACCCTACCCTACCCTACCCTACACTACCCTACTCTACACTACGGTACCCTAACTACACTACACTACACTGCCCTACCCTACATTTTTTATTATAGATAATAGGTCTTTACCTATGATATTGCCGATTCAGTTTTTGAAGTTCAATGCCAATTTTTATTGCAAATAAAAAGTTATTGTTTTTTATTATTGAACTTATGGTGACATTACTTATGGGTCTTCTTCCAATCCCCTGAGCTATGTACCATTGAATGGATTAAAGGCGTTTTCTTAGTGGTCAGATGGGGCAATTTTTTTGACTAGTTAATTTTCTTGATTTTTCTTGAGAGTGACGAAATCTTATGCGGGGTATTCCCAAATATGACATTAGTAACAAAGAAACTGCTGCGATAACTCTAGAAGGGTTTTTCAGGTGAAAAAACCCGACTTCACGGGGTTCAAGCCACCGTGCTCTCAAAATATCTAAACAATAGGCATATGTTTACCACCATTTAATTTCTAATTTCAGTATAGCACTATAAAATAAAGTAAAATTTGTTTAAATAACCATCGTTCTTAATATTAATTTTCAACTTTAAACTTTTTTTATACAATCGGCAATTTCATTATTACAGACCTAATAGTTGGCTGTCATTGATGGAAAGTGTATTGGTGCCACGTCTCGGTGGAGCACTGCATCAGCTGATGAATCTGTCTATGGACAATCAAAATGGAAATAAACTAGGAGGAATAAAAATGGAGTAGGCATATGGAGAATCGTAGTACAAATTTTTTCTGTCGATATTTGCGGGAGTTGAGGTTACTACTACACAGACCGCGCACACACAGATGCAAAAATATGTTGTGTATTTACAATACAAAATGTGCCACACTTAATTATGTTCACACACATTAACGTTCTACAAAGATATACAAGCGGCTGAAATGAGAAATAAAATATTCCATCATGGCCGAGTCTGAAATGACATTTAGTTTGACACATTTGTTCACGAGCAACGCCCCACTTGCACAGTTACTAGTGTGTGAAAATATTTTTGTCGATCTTCTATGCGTACACGACAAACGAAGTGCGAGGACATGCAATATGTTTGTCGATATCGATATTTAATACTTGTTTCTTCGTATCTGGCTGATTACAAGTAAAAGGTAGTGCACTTTTTCATAAAAAAAGTACACATCTACAAGATACATGCCTAGAACAGATGAACATAAGGGCAGTAAAGTTATCGAGTAGTGACCGCGCACGACGCATTAGGAGTAACCTATCCTACGTTGCCCGCATCCAGTGGCTTCCCGCGACCATCACCAGGTCGTTGGTCAACCGAGTGGGAGACCTGCCTACGCTACCTCTTCTAGTGCGCGGTCGCTACTCAAGAACTAGTAGTAAAGGTCTCGACTGATGACCGATCTCCATAAGACGCACCACGCACCGCGCACCGTATTGGGAACAATCGGTCATACGATGAAGATTTTCTGAAGTCTAAGTAGGAGGGCAATTTAGTGATCAAGAGTTCATAATTTATTTCTGATGCTATCGTTATCCCTATTCTATCTTTTTTGTACAGGTATTCGACAAGTACGTGCGAGAGAGAGCGGAGGAGGAGCGTAAGGAGAAGAAAAATCGCCTCCAGCAGAAGAAGACCGCCTTTCGAACTCTTATGGAGGAAGCGAAGCTGCACTCCAAGTGAGTTTCATCAGCTACTATAGGTTACATGGGTCGGTACTCTCACCAGATGGCAGTTGTCAAGCCGTTCCAGAGGATTTAATAATAGGTTTTGAAACATGACAGTGGGGTTCGCCACTAGCCCTACAACCCCCACCAACCCGGACTTGGCCCCCCATGTGTGGAGGGCCTAACTTTACCGAGTTTGGGAAAAGGCCCGTGCTCCAGAAGAATGGACGTATGAGTTGTTATCCAAGGCAAGAGGGCGCGCGACAATCAGTTACGTAGTGAGCAACAGTGCTGTCACCGCGTCTGTCAACTTCACATACAAGCGCCTGCCGTGAGGCGGCGACGCCGGCTCAGTTGCGCGCTTGATATACAGGCCTGAAAGAAAAATGTTAAACTCGTAAACTGGGATTTTTCCAATCTTCTCATCATATGGCACAATTAACCGTGCTATCCAAGGGATAGACGGCGATTGCCTTGTGTTGGACTTGGCATCACCCGCGGTCACGTGTAGGGCATTTAGATTAACACCTACGGACGTGTGCAATGCGACCTCCATCCATACACATCTGGAATCAGATGTGCAGGTTTCCTCACGATGTTTTTCTTCAGCGTTAAAGCAGTCGGTAAGTATATGTACGTAAGTTTAGAAAAAACTCATTAGTACATTGGCCGTTCCGGATTTGAACCCGGGACCTCTGTTTTAATTTATGACCTGGGGTTTTGTTCCAATGAAGGAACTCGTGCTACATTTTCAATAGCTAATTAATTTAATAGGGCACTTTTTGCGAGTTGTCTTATGTGTCTTGAGAAAAATTGCTCTGTGTGATAAGTGGAAGTCCCAGTTAACAGGTCCTACACCAATTTTGTTACACAATGGTGTCGATTCGGTGTAACACGATTTAACTTATTTAACAGGACTAAACTAAATTGAAGCATTCGGTCCTTGTCTTTTCGATATAGAAAGAAATAGACAGAATGTATAAATTTAGTTTAGTCCTGTCAAATAAGTTAAATCGTGTTACACCGAATCGACACCACTGTATAATTTGAGAGATATCAAATAAGAACCATCACCAGAAAAAGACCGCCTTCAGGGCCCTCATAGGTGTAGCCAAGCTGCACTCTAAGTATGTAGCACAAGTTAAAAAATATAAAAAAACACTAGCTGTCCCGGCGCATTTCGTACCACCTTACACTACACTACCTTACACTACACTACCCTACACTACACTACCCTACCCTATCCTACACTACACTTACCTACTCTTACCTACCCCTATATAAGAATCTTCTCCTGACAATAACGAACTCAACAAAAAAGAATTAGCGAAATTGGTCCAGCCGTTCACGCATGATGCGATGACCAGAAGAAATAAGGGTTCATTACTATATATATAGATAAGCAATCCGCAGATTTCCTAAAAATAATTAATATGTGCGGGACTCGTCAATCTTGTGGTGCGCAACAGTGTTTATGTTTTAGGCAATGTGTATAATCTATGAATTATAAACATTGCCTGAAACGTTCAGGCAATGTGTATAATACGATTAATTTCATACATTGCCTAGGTATTGTATTAAATGCCCAAAGCGCGTCAGGCAATGTGTACGATGAACGACCACGGGAAGGAGACGCGTGCGCGGCGTGCGGGACTACCCGTAAACAAGTTGCAACTCCAAGGTTGCCAGACGTACGAGAAATCGTGAAAGGGACATCGCTCACGTATACAAATTCTGTCGCAAATTTTAGGTTAGGTTAGGTCAGGTGTTCTTTTTCAGTCAACGCGCGCGAACCGAGCGAGCGGAGCGAGCGTGCCGCGGAAGCGGCCGGCGAAGCGGCAGAAGGGGCATCGCTCACGTATACAAATTCTGTTACAACTGTTATTACGTACATTACCTATGCTTCAACCTGCATTCTATACATTTCCTAGGTAAAATGTAAAATAGTTTAAACATTGAATATATACATTGCCTGAACGACCCCGGTATTCTATACATTTTCTAGGTATTGTATAAATTGCCTGCATTATACACATTGCCTATAACATCTATACACACCCTCCGCGCTAGCGCCTGCCGCCAGGCGACGAGGTCTCGGTCGAGCGGCTCCCACGATAAAAAGCTCATTTCTGATTCCAATCTATGAAATCGGCTTACGGATAGACAATAAAAAACAAAGCACGACTTGGATTGTGCCTCAGAACCTTTGACAGGAAACACTATTATGTTTCTACCTGACTGCCTCAGAAGGAGGGTTATGTTTATCGAGTGTATGTATGTAGATTTCTATGTTCCCTGCTACAGCCTGAACGGCTTGAAGGATGTTAACGTATGAGGTATCGTTAGATTCCTCGTTAGTCGTTACAGACCTCCAGGTCTATTTATAACTAATTTGTATAATTATACAGTATATGTATGACTGTTTGTGTTCTAACAAATAAATAAAAAAGATTCGCCCTGATTATTTTTACCCGACTGGTTAAAAAAGGGGTTAAGTTTTTATACAGTCGGGTTTTTTAATGAATTCCTAAAGTTATTTGTTATTTATGTTATTATTGTTATTTTGACAGCGCAAGCTTCTTGCGGTATACACTAGTAGCATCGCTCTCGGATTAATCAAGACTGAATAGGAAGCATGAACGCGGTGTTACAAATTTTCAGTCACTCGCCGCCACACAGCTTCACCCGTACCGGAGTGGCAAGACAAAAATAAAAGTATTGTCAAAAATAAGTCGTCAGGGTAATCTTCGTACGCTTTAGTACAAAAACTGTTCGTTTTGGGTGTGTCTATCGACTATCGATTGTTTTTACGTGCTGCGCAAATGAAGATTACGCCGACATGCCTATTCTTTGTATCTGTACAGTCAAATCATCGAGACATAGTTTTTGCATTAGTTTGAGAACAAAGGAAACACAGAGTGAAATAAGATGACAAGTTTCTGTGGCTTGCGCTTCAAGACGGTAGCCGCTTTACACAATCGGTGTGCAATCACACAAAAGCAAATATCACTTCTCCACCTAAGACCATTACCTAGATGGGAAAACATTTTTTTAAATTAATATCCGTGAATTGTTCTCCAGGTCATCTTACACGGACTTTTCATCCAAACATGGGCGGGACGAGCGTTTCAAGGCCATAGATAAGCCGCGCGACCGCGAGACCTACTTCAATGAGTACATCGCCGACGTTCGCAAACGAGAGAAGGAGGAGAAAGAGAAGAAACGAGAACTGGTAAGTGAGAAAGATATGGGTGTATGGTGTGGAAGTCAGAGAGACTTCGAGGTCTTTTGATTTTAGTCCCAAAGGGGCGGACGTATGGTATAAATAGATCCTGTTTTTAATCAGCTGGAGATATAAATTTTATCGTTGAACCTACAGATAAGTGGAGTGATGATTTATGCAAAACAGTGCTTCACAATTGGGAGTGGCCTAAGTTGTCCAACAGGGGTTCACTTCGAGTTAAAGAGACTGAATATTTAAAGAAAATGATGATGATGATGAGTTGTTATTTGTTGAAAACAAATTTATTATAGAAAGCTAGATTTTAGATACAGGTAGGTAGTGGGTGAACGTGGTGGAGGCCTATGTCAATGATTTATTTTCAGGATAATACATAAAAAAAGTTACATATGGGCTGATTTTAAATAACATGACTATTAGTTGTGTAAATTTGAAATAGTTTTATATTATTTCAAAAAAATAAATAAAGTAATCATTATTTTTATAAAACTTGTAATTTTGATGAAGGTTTCTATTGCTGAGCATCCTGACGAATATACATACTTCTGAGTAATTGAATGCTAATAAAAATAATTCGAATTTGACCTCTGGCATCAATAAATTCATCATTCATCATTTACCATCAGGTAGAATCGGCAATTTGTCATGTTACAAAGTCCAGCAAATTTCGTAGATATATTAAATCAATATACATGACACTCAAATGAAACTTCGTTTGTTTACTAATCTGATCGTTTTTATAAGCAAGTGCATACAGTAAACTACATTCTGATAATATTTTGATAAGTCTTCACTTTTTACTTTCTCGACCCCGTAGTACGGTATGTACGTACGTAGGGTAGAGGAAGTTTTGTTATCGCGAAATAAAGTTTTTCCAATTTTCGTGAAAATGTGTTCTATATCATCAACACATAGGACCGCCGCCTCCTGTCCGGGAGGTCGTGGTTCAAATCCTGCCACGTACCAATGTGATTTCGAATTTAGATTTCATATGTACGTTTATACGACGCTCTCACGGTGAAGGAAAACATCGTGAAGAAACCTGCACACGCCTGCGGAGAATCTCGCAGGTTTTGTGTGAAGTCGACCAACCCGCACTGGGCCCGCGTGGTCGACTTAGGCCCTATCGTCCTAATTCAGGGTAGACTCGAGCCCCTCGGTGGGGACGTATATGAGCTGATATGATGATCATCAACACATACCGAAAAACCGAATTTATCAATTCCGTCCATGCGTGCGTCGTTCGTCCGTCACTCTTGGAATTTTGAGCTCAGAGTTTTAAATTATGTCATCGGGGGATTATCAAAAGTTTTTTCTTACCGCCAAACCGAAGAGTAACTGCATGTCGGTGTTGTTTATGTTTATCACCCATTGATCTGGGAAAAATCGTGCTTGTATCGTTCTCCTGCAAATGAAATTGAAACTTGCGATTTACTCACAAACGGTTGGAGCTATTGAATTGTCATGGTATTACGAATAAGTGTATATTTGATCATGCAATATGAATTCATCAAAATTTTAAAAAAGAATTCAATGTTTGTATGAAAAAGAAAATTATAAAAAAAAAATTTGAAAATTTTAGTGCGTACGTACTGCGTATTGCCGTACAACTTTTTGATACAGACATTTTAACTTATGTAGCCATTAATGATATTATACGTCCATAATGATGATGCCAAGAGGTTACCAATTGTAAAATAAAAAAAAATACGCCAATATCAATGTTGATCATAAAATGGACAGGTTCGATCCCTTCCACAAACCATAACTTGTTTTGAATCCCGGATCGTATGAACGAGAAATTTGAAGTTCACAGCTGGCGAAAATGCTTTGCGAAATATTGACATTATTATACAATGTTAGTTTTATAATTTTGAATCGATATGCTATTTTTAAATATTGACATATCATCTATTATAATACAATGTTAATTATATAATTTTGAATCGATATGCTATTTTTGATGGTTTTCGACGTTTCTGATAAATGGATAATTTTTTTAAGCACTGTTTAATTTTGTGTTTAATGATAATGATCTAACTTTGATCAATATATATCTCAAAAATCCTATCTCAAACGATGAAAATCTAAGATTTAAATTTAAACTGATTTTTGTCTTTTTCCTCCTCTCTTAGATGTTCTGATTTTTTTAAATAAATCATTCGGGTGGGCTACGCTGTTTTAGTCTTTATTTTGTACCGTTTTCCTCTTAAATTTACAGTAAAAAACGGAGTTTTTGATATACATGTTTTCAGTAGATTTTTGTCAAAAAAGTTTTGTATCAAAATTGGTCTATAACTACGTAGTCTTCCTTACCCCTCCAAGAACCACGTAATACATACGTTTTACATTGAACTAAGCGTGAATGTAGCGGCCTTCTCTGTGGGTAGCGGCGGCGTGGCTGTGGCAGCGGCGGCGACGGCGGCGGAGCGGCGCGGCAAGGGCGTGATCACTTGACGATACTTGTTTACTAAATGGTAATAAATAATAAATACTATCAAAGCCAAGTCCTAGTAATTTCTACTAATTGAAAGTTCTTCAAAGACTTGGAATGGGCAATGTTTTCATCTAATGTAGGTTTGTTGAATACGTTTATATTAATGTTTTGTAAAGTTTTGTATAAGTGGAAGAAATACGCCGTATTTTTTCCTGTTGTTGATTTTAAAACCATTTCCGGAAATTTTTATTTTTTTCATTCTTGGCTTCTTGATTTATGTGGATGATAACTTTATCATAGGTGAGGCTTGAGAAACATGAGTGGCTGTAACATATAACGCGATAGTTTTGTAAAAGCATGGAAAATAATCGTCAAATGATCACCCCGAATCGCCACAAAATATATAAGGTTAGATATATTTTAAGCAGATTAGATTAACTCTTTCCATAAAAGTCAGACAAGGTCCTAACACACAACACACCTTTTAATGAGTGATAAATTATATGATTATTGATCAAAGATATGTAAGATAAACCCCCAGTTGTCTGCATGCTCTCAAGAAAAATGTAAAGGCAGTGTTTCCAAGCTTAAAAATTAAGGTGAAACGAGTGAACACTCGATATGGTGATGGGATGCTGTTGCAGAATCAGGCCATAAAGAAAGTTTGTAAATATAGGGAAATAAGTAGGAAACGAAAAGATTTTGACTAATTATTTTTTCTTTCAGGTTTTTAATTTTTATTTGATTTGTTCTGAAATTCACGAATAAATGTTTCACTTAAGATTCAAACTGTATGACGCAAGGGGCAATCTTTCATAAAACTTTATACTAACTTTCTTTAATTCTAAACATCCCTAAGAAAACTACTGAACCGATTGATTTTAAAGTGATAAAACATTTATTTGTGGATTGAAAATACCATAATTGAGAAAGAATCAGATAGAAAAAACAAAATAAAAAAAATACGATAGTAAATATTTGTATAAATTATTATACTGTTAAAGAAATGTCATTACACATGTGATATCAAAGTCGATCAATCAGGCAATAGATACAAAGAATATGTAAACAAGTATAGAGGCATCGTGAACCAATCTAATTGGTGTTTTATACCAATGTATTGACTGCACCTAGAATAAGGTAATTGAAGTGGCAATGAACAGGCCATATAGCTCGCAATATGACCGCGAGGGGACGGTCAGAACTAAGTGGACTGATGTGATGTTAAAGCTCACAGAAAGCCGCTGGAAGCATGTGACTCAGGGTCGCGCTAAGTGGAGGTCAATGGGGAAGGCCTATGCTCAACAAGAGATATTCTCCGACTAAAATGATGGTGAGGCTTCACTAAGCCTAGGTTAGGCTTCAACCGAATTATGCCGCGCGGAATCTGCTTGAGCCGGTAGAAAAAAACCGTACATACCAACGCAATACGCAACATGACATCCCGTCCGCTTCGGATGTCCGCTCGGTCGGCGTCGTTTACTCCACTATTGTGTTGACATAAAGGTTTTTTTACCAGTCAAGCTAATTCCGCGAGGTATAGTGTGGGGACTCCCTCATAGGAAAATTTCCCCAAAGTTGCCCAGTATCCAAATATCAAAATATCCCCAACTCATTTTTTTAAATTATTTACAATTGTTAAGCCCTTGGCATCATCTCACCTGATGGTAAGTGACGATGATGCCGAAAATGGAAGCGGGCTTACCAAGATTCCCCAACTCAGTGGAGAACTGGCTATCTTATCTTCATGCCGGAACACACCAATGTTGTTAACACTGATGTTATGCGGCAAGACTTAGATAAGATGGTAGTAGCTAGCCAGTCGGGCTTAGAAAACAACATATTCAATAACGAAAGAAGTTAAAGTGGAGTGTTTTACCTTTTTTTACCTGAGATGAGAGTATCCGTTTTTTTTCTTTGACAACGTTGTCACTTAACATCAGGTGTGAATAATTAAAAACAAAAAAAAACTCTACCAGTGTCTGTCTAAGAATTAGCATAGAAAATTTCTTAGGTAACTTCTCATGAAGGTATTTTTGAGTAATCGGGATTTGATTTCCGTGTTTGATATTTAGCCTTTTTACCTAAATATCCCACCTGTGCTTCTCACTTGCTTAGCTTGACAGTTCAATGTCACATGTTAAAATGCCTTATAATCCTTTTTGCCAAAGTCGTTTGCTGATAATGATTTCACATCAAAATATGCAACGAAAGCCTTTTCGGCCTTTAAAAGTTCCTGACAGTAGGGTTGGCCACTAGCCCTACTAGCCCAATCTGAATTTGGCCTTCGAGCGTGTGTGGTTATATTAATATTACTAGCAATATATGGCATGAGGCGCGTGTGCCGGCAAGCAGCCCAGACTGCCTATTGCAGCAGTCCTATGTCAACTGGGTTGTGATGTTGTTCATATCAGCCGAAAAACGTCCACGGCTGGACAAAGGTCTGCCCCCAATATGATATAAAAGTATAAAAGTATCCAGTCTGAAAACTCCCACCCCTATAGTATTTGATATTTATATGTTACACACAGCTTCGTATGTTTTTTGTTGTGACAAATGAAAATTGACATAAATCAATGTTCCTTCCAAAGACGTTTGTGGTTACTTCTTTGGCTAATGTCGATAAAGCTCTATTATTATTATAGTTTAAGTAATAATATTTATATGTTAGAACATATAAATTGGAATTTGACTAAAATTCAGGTTTTATCAACATTGCTGTATGTCAGTTGTGTCGACTAAGAAAAAACATATTACAATGCACTGGTATCATTTTAAGATAAAATTTGTTTTATTTTTACAGCAGAAACAATGTATAGTTACATGAAACTTATATTTACCAGTGAGGTTGGTTCACAATATCCCATAGGACTTAGGAAGTGGCTAGCTAAAGTGAAGGTATCGTTAAAATTTTAAAGGGGAACAGGGTAGGTAGCTCCTGCATAATTGTTTCCGAGGACATAAATTGATTCATTTGTTTGACAGCCAGGTTGTGAGACACAGAGCAAAGTAGGTTGCCCCTGTGTCTATAATTAAGCTGGTTAGTTTTTCGTGTCCTGGTAAATATCGAGTGCGTTGTTTCGGTTACTGAATGTTGCGATCGTCCCTGTGTTACATTACACCCCGTATATGTGTTAGGCCAGTTTTGGTTGACTACACTTTAGAAAACATTAAATGCGCTATCTTATGATTGCGTTGTAATAAAAACCATTATCAAGTAACTTATTTCATGTGCTTTTATATTTATTTTTGGATTTATACGAGTATACATGATCTTTTGTTTTTTTTTCCTAAATTGAATTAGCAATTGCTATTTTCATAAGTATTTACTCAAAGAAAAACCTGAAATTTTAAAGTATTTTTTTGTGTATTTAAAAAAAATCTTATTTGAAGTTAAGTTGCTAAAGTAGTTTGACAAGTAAACATACAAATTGGAAAAATCCAATAATTCTGAACTCCCTTTAGGCTCAATTCACACCGAGATGGCAGCGGCCGGCAAAGACAGAGTATTATAAATTTTATTTGAAGTACATAACGTACAGATTCACTTAAAAAAACAGAAAAGGCCGCGCGTAATTGTGAGGTTACTCGCGTCGCCGCGGCCTATTTATTTAAGGAAGCTGTACTCTATGTGTTCAAGTAAAGTTTATAATGCTTTGCTTTTTAAACTGTTCGTCGCTTCGCTGCCATTTCGGTCTGAAACGAGCCATTATAAATTATTATTTTAAAATAAAAATATTTCACATTATGTACTTTAAATAATAAGGGAATTTTCTAATAAAATTATAAAAATAAAAATACCTTTACTTTCGTTACGTCACGGCACTAATCGATATTTTTTTCAGGCTCTAATCGATTTTTACCTCCACAGCTGCTAATTGTACCCTTCTCTTTTCAGCCGCTAATCTTGTGTCTCTTTCAGGTTATGCATACTTAGTCGAAACGATTTATAGTCTGTGCGGTGGTTGGTGGGGTAGTGGTGACAATTTAATTTGAATTTTGGTTCATAGCGTCTGAAAATATTTAATAGTTCCCTTTTCACAAATTCCATCCATTTTCTTTCACTTTTTGGGCAAATCCCTCATTCATTACTTTCTCGAATTGCCTCTGTTGTGCGAATCCTTTCCCCTTTAAGGTCAAGAATATTTATACAGTCATTTTTTGTTCCTAATTTATTACTTAGTTTTCTTATTCCATTTATTTCTTTTGCTTAAGGAATTTTCCATACCAAAGTAGAAGTATAAACCCAAGTCTTACATCAAATGTGTTGTACTGAATTTACGTTATACTGAATGTGCTGTACTGATGTGTTATGTGTTCTACTGAATGTACGTAAAAACATTGCAATTTTCAAGAGCCGAGTCACATGTAGGTACGTAACTTCCTTCAATTTACACCACAAATGATCCTTAATGTTTCCACAAACTTTCTTCCCGGGAAGCTTTAATGTCTGAAAGATAAAATAATTTGCTATCCGTAGAATTCAGCTCACAGTTCTAGACCAATTGGCATCATAAATATTAACACTACCAAATCCTTCCTTTTCGAGGCATATACACATTTTTTATTGTTATCGAATAATTAAATTTACAAAAGATATTGTGGATAACATTTTTCCATTTCAAAATAAACATTTTGTATCGAAAATAAACGTCACAAAGTAAATTTTATAACAACATTTAATTAATTTGCAAAAAAACTCGAAAAAATCGATTTGATAATTCTCGTACCGCCATCAACCACCAACCATAGCACGTCATCGAAAAAGCGCCAACCAATATCCTTTTATTAACATCTCTCTCATCTCCTTCTAGGCTAAAACGGAGTTCATAGCGCTTCTGAAAGAGAAAGCGGTAGACCGCCGTCTGCGCTGGGCGGACGCAAAGAAAAAGGTGGATTCGGAACCGAGATACAAGGCGGTGGAGAGCAGTGCGATGAAAGAGGACTACTTTAGGGAGTACTGCCGTATGGTCAAGGAGGAGCGGAAGAGGGACAAAGATGACAAAGATAAGGGTAAGTGTTTACAAATACGGTTATTTCATATGATTACACTGAAAGACAGCTACGAAGAATCGACTGTGACATCACCAAAAAGTGACAAGAGTTTTTGGAAAATAAAGTGTGCTAAAGAGTGTCAAACGGTACTTGTTTTTAAGCCAATTCTAAGCAGGTCCTAAGAAGATGTATCCATTTACAAGGTAAGTTCTATATATTATGTCTCGATTTATAGAAAATAAGTAAATAAACATTGAATCTGAATATACCCTAACTAAAATATTATCGACGTACAAGACAAAGCATAAGATGTAGATGAATATAACAGAATCAGTTAATAAAGATTAGAAGAATGTGTGTTCGGAGGCGAGGTATGAGGCGGAGGAGAGAAGCGCCCTGAGAGGACAGTACAGCCCCCTGGCCAAAGAGAAGCGGATGACAGACAAAGATGATAAAGACAAGGGTACTGTTTGATTCATCCATTTCTTTATGACAAAATCCTATGTTAGAAAATCATGATGCATATTAATAATTGACCTGATATTCGTATCAGTATCTGAAAACGCATATAAGCTCCAGCAGAAGATTTATACTTTCAAGCTTATCCCAAAGTACTAGATATGAGACCAGATCATATGCGTTTGAAAGGTCCAAAAAGCATGCATTAGACCATTTGCTTGAGGGCAAGGATGGCAGTTTCTGTAGACTGGCCATTTCTAAAACCGAATTGGGTGGGCATCGTGAAAAATTAAGTTTTTATCAAGATGGCGCTACAGCACACCGTCTCAAGAACTTTAGATTTTCTATCGTGTCGAATACAAGTCATATCTCTCCTGCCCAGTATGTGGCCACCTTAACGGCGCTGTCGGCGGCTTCCATTAGCTCTTCCCCAGCACAGGTGTTATGGCACATTGGACATACAATCAGATGGACCATTGCATGTGAAACACCTCACCTCACCTACACCGTAGGTCCGACCCGTCCGTGAACCCCCACTGCTTAACGGCGCTATCGGCGGCGTCCATAAGCTCTTTCCGTAAGCAGGTTTTAGGGCGTTAGGACGTTGGACATACAATCACATGAACTATTGTTTGTGAAACACCACAACTACACCGTAGTTCCGACCAGTCCGTGAACCCCCACCTAAACCGATGGTCTTTGCTCCGTTAGTCTTGAGTATGGAGTATATTAATCGACTTCCATGGCGGCCTCGTCAAATCGTGAGTCAAAGAACTTGAGATTTTGTAGGTCTATAGTTTCTTTGTTCAGATACACCCTTGTCACTGGGTGCTTGCACTTTCCGATTTTTCAACGAACCAATTTCTAAGCCTTTTTCTTTGCACATCTATACAGTTTTAATTGGGATCATACTTTTTCCACTCCTTATCTCAACGCTATACATCCGCGGCTGTATTCGAACCTGGCGCATGGTTTTGTTTTGGTGATAATAGGGGCGCGGCCACGGAAAACGTGATCGGAGGCGCGGAAGGAGGCCGAGGTCGTTTGCGGCTTTGAAGAAGCTGTCACTGTCACTTTCGGTTCGCTCGGGTGCGTTTGGGACCGAATGATCGGTCTTGGTATAAATCTGCATTAAGATTTTATTGTGAACCAGTTCGACGTGGCTGGTCGCGTCGATCAAGCGGGCTATTTGACCATAAACACTGTTATTGCCTGGATTGGTTTGACTGTTAATTACGTTTATCTTAACTGTATCTGTGCTTCGCAAGGTACGGTAAGCTCTTGGTGCTGGTTGCTATCACTACAGGCAGTAGTTGATTCGACAGTGAGGCTCGCAACTAGCACTACAAACTTTACCAATCCGGACTTGTCCCCTGTTTGTGGTGTATGTTCTAACCTTCCCGAGTTTGGAAAAAAAACCCGAGCCCCAGCAGTGGGGACCTTATGGGTTGTTAACGTATGGCGAATCAGACTATCAGAATCAACCGTCGGCCTTCGCAGTCTTATGATTTATTTGTGCATGTTGCAGAACGCGACCGCAGCAGCAGTAAGAAGGAGAAGAAGGATAAAGAAAAAGATCGGGACAAGGAAAAGGACAAAGAAAAGGAGAAAGACAAGGACGGCAAGAAGGAGAAGAAGAAAGAGAAGGCGGGAGAGGTAAGTCTGCTGTGTATTAGAGATTTATCGTTAAAAAGTTGTGATACATGGTGAGGTCAAAAATTTTGCGGAATGGAAGGGTTGGATAGGTTAGTTTATCCATTTAAGCTTTGCTTTAAGCTGTAATATTGTAAACGTTCTTGTACTATAATTGAATTTAGGGGCTAATTGAGTGACTAATTATCAGTATACCTATGTAGAGGTACATACTACATTATATTATTTGCGCTGCGTAAGCAGCTTGTAAATGCACTGGGCACGATTAGCCATTCGTTCCCCGCCCCCGTCTCGCTGTAGAACACTAAAGAAATAACCTGTCTTTGTATAAAACAATTTATTTAATACGAAATAATTTCGGACTATCGCGAACTGAAAACGTGGTCACTTTTCATTATCTCCACGCAACCTTCAACTTCAGTACCGCCGCACATAGCCGACTATCCTGTACACATTCCAAGTTAGAACCTATTAACTGCAAAGTTACCAACGTGCAAACAAGTCAATTGAGAAGAAACCAGCCCGTATGGAGAAAATTTAACATCGTGATAAAGTCCTTACCAACCAAACAAGTAAAGACACCTCTGACTAGCTGCTAACGGCTCCTGGTAAAACCATGGTGTATAAATGGCATGGCCTTTTCAAGCAAAGAATGGACTCGATTGAAGACGATCACTACCAGGACGGCCGATTACGCACCGTACCACGCTAGAAATCATAGAAAAATTAGAAAATTTTGAATTGGAAGATGTCCGGTTAAAAGAGAAACAACTTGCAGATATGGATGAAGTATCAAAAAGAACATTTTAAAATCCTATATCAACATATTGGAATGACTTCAAAACAGTGAGCGTGTCAAACGTACTCGCGTGTTTTTGGAGCGCTTTTTACAGTAAAAGGAAGAAGTTATGGCCTGGATTGTTACTGGTGATGAGACTTGGGTTCACCATTGTGGAATACTGCAAATTTAAAGTGTCGCAATCAGCCGGAAGAATCATGACGGCGATCTCTTGGGATATAGAAGCAATCCTACTGATTGATCGATTATAAGGAACGCAGTATCACCATTACGGGAGTCTAACGCCCTCTCACTAGAACAACTGAAGGAAGCTATCATATCCTTGTCATAGTAATGTGCCTATGCACACGAGTCAACTTATGCGATGGCTGCCATTCACCGATGCACTTTTGAACAACCCACCCTACAGTTCAGATTTGGCCTGCAGTAACTATTATTCCAAAATCCATCTTGTCAGGTGCCTGTTAGCATGAAAATATCTATATTGTTGTAAGATTTACCTATTCTTTCGAACAAATTATTTAAGAAAGTTTTTGAATAAAAGGTTTTTCTGTGCCTATGCTTTGTGTTTGTTATTCTTGTACAAAATTTTCAAGACAAAGTTAATCGAAAATGACTCATATTTTCCGACCGAAAATTTCTGAGTCCGACACATTTTTTGTTTATATTGGATTTATTGGTTTTATTGGATTTGAATAAGAAAACAAGATAAATTGGTTGGAAATATTGTAATAAATACTGTTTCACAGACTTATTTCATAAAAACTACGAAACAATAACAAAAACCTCCACCGAACATAAATCGGTGACCTACACAGGTGAAGTACCATTTTTTGGTCCACAACACATTATATTTACTTGGTTGGTACATAGAAATCACAAAACAATAAAAGAGTAATTATTTATCAACAAAGTCAAAAAACATACAGATTTATACACAAAAAAACACTAAGCAATGTACTACCAACTGATGGAAATGCACCCAGGAACTGTGCGAGTTTCAAATAAGAATTCCTTTTTTTTACATTGAATGAACGAACTTTTGGTACCATTCTAAAGAAAATATATATATAGATCTTTGTCATAAGAATTCCCTATGCAAATTAAAAGATAGCTATAAAATAAGTATTTATTTTGTATAGTACGAGGCATGCCTTTTAAGTTTTGTCGTTTGAAGAAAAAAACACAACTAGAACCTTATAGTACTATTTATTGTTTTTCAAAGTATTCACCACGTAGCTTAATACACTTTTCCATTCGCTCAAACCAGTTACTATAACATTTATTCCACTCTAAAGTGGGGGTGTTCAAAATGGCTGACTTGAAAGCGTCGACTGCTTCTTCACCGGACTGGAACCTTTGACCACGAAGACTTTTCTTAATTTTAGGAAATGTAAAGAAATCGTTAGGGCTTAGGTCAGGACTGTATGGAGGATGGTCAAGAATTTCTACTTTTTGCTGCTTCAAATACTCAATCGTTTGACGAGCGCTGTGTGAGCTTGCGTTGTCGTGGTGCAGGATGATGCGTCGCTTTGAGTTACATTTTCGAAGTTCGGCGATGACTTGTGGTAAACAAACTGGGGCATACCACTCTGCGTTAACCGTTCTACGATCTTCAAGTGCAATAGTCGCAACATGGCCGGTTTTTCCAACGAACGTGACCTCCATCTTCTTTGAAGTGCTTCGAGAACGAACAACTTTAGTCGGCTTTGGCTCGTCATGAAAGACTCAGATTGTAGATTGTTGTTTGGAATCAGGATCGTAAGCATAGATCCAAGATTTGTCACCACTGATGATGTCGTAGACGTGATTTGACTCTCCTCGGTTGCACCTTTGCAGATATTTCTTACACCATCTGACGCGGGCCGCCTTGTGATCGTCGGAAAGCAGATGCGGTATCCAACGGCAAACTAGCTTTCTCACACCAAGCGCTTCATGCAAGATCTTCTGAATGGTTGTCCCTGAGATGCCTAATAGAGCCTCTATCTCTCGATACGTCACATGACGATCTTCGAGAATTAGTTGTCTCACAGCAATGATGCTATCTTCAGTAAAGGCGGATTTTGGGCGTCCTTCGCGAGATTTGTCACTAACACTAGTATGTCCACGCTGGAATACTAAATATCAGCGTTCGACAGTCCGCAGACATGGAACTTCATCACTAAACACAGATGTTAGCTCTTCAAAACACTGAAGCCGTGTCAGGCCTCTTCTAAAGTTGTAGAAAATTATTGCACGAACATTTTCCTTAGAAAGATTCATTTTCGTACGTAACCTGACAGATTCCAATCGACGCTGTGACTTAACCATAGCATTAATCCTAATACTTTCAACTGTTTTGAGATTAGAAATTTAAACACATTCGAATATAGAACAGTTCCAAATTCAAAATTGCCGGGAAATATGGAAACGACAGAACTTAAAAGGCATGCCTTGTATCCTCGAGGACAAAAGTGTCTAGTTAGAGAGCATACGATATGCGCTTTGTTTATGGACACATTTATGCCTTTTGAGAGCTTAAAGGTTAATAAGTTATACGATAGATCTGAAGAATTTATTACGGTTAGAGCATATTATATTGAAAAGGAAAAACAGTTTAATTATTTTCATTTTAACCCTCTTTTCCTGCCATTCCGTGAACTATTTGACCTCCTGTCGTATATGTGCTAAAGACTTACAATGTTCTTGCGCTATGAAAATGGAAAAAACACTCAATGTACGAAAAATCGTCAATTGACGATTTGGAATATTTAATCAGTAGTTTAGGTTTGTTTGAAGGTTTCACTGTTTTTAAAAACTGTGATTTTTTTTATTCTCTGTTGATAAATTATTTAACATAATTTTCCTCCAAAAAAAAAAAGTGCTGCGTTTCGCATACAAGCATCAAGACATATATTTTGATTTTTGATGCCCATTGGTTTCTTGGTGTTTGTTTAAACAAAGTGAATCTGCCTCGGATGTGATTTTAAATATTTTTGTAATAATTCCCACTTTGTGAATTTCATGTATTTGCTTGCTGTCAAGAATTGTCTGCGGATGTATGAATAATAAACTAGGTTTGTTGCTGGTACTTATTATATCCGCTATAAAACTGTGTCAACGATATTTTTGATGGAAAAATAACTGGTTCAGCATGAAGTGGTATTAAGAAGATTACCTCGAGGCAGTTATTCGTCCTGAGTTCCTGCAACGGGCCACGTAGGAAGCGATTCTAAGCTTCACTCTAAGAGCCGCTCGCGCCTTTATACAGGAACGGGTCACGTGAAAACCGATTATTAGTTTCACCCTTAAAGCCGCTCTCGCCATTATACAGGAAAGGGCCACGTGAAAACCGATTATTAGTTTCACCCTTAAAGCCGCTCTCGCGATTATACAGGAACGGGACACTTGGAAAGCGATTCTAAGCTTCACCCTTAGAGCCGCTCTCGCCATTATACATGAACGGGCCACGTGAAAAGCGTTTCCAAGCTACACCCTTAGAGCCCCTCTCGCTATTATTACAGGAACGGGCTACGTGGGAAGCGATTCTAAGCTTCACCCTTAGAGCCGCTCTTGCCATTATAAGAGGTGTTCTGTTATTTGGAGCTTTTCTACTAATCATACTAAATAAATAGTCTATCCACAAAAAGTATTTGGAAATATTTATTCAGCTGAAATTAAGCATTTTTGCATTTTTTTCTACTCCATTATATTGAATAACTTCTACAAGGAACCCATAGGTAATCATTTAAAAAAAATACGCATCACACAAAATGCACAAAATTTGTTAATCAGCTGATCGATTTGCATGAAGAGTCTTTGTTTTTGCGAATTGACTATGGGGTCTCTAAAAGAAAAAGGAACAGGGAAAAGTTGTACAGTATTATGCGTAGAAGCCCCATTTAACGGGTCCTACACTAATTTTGTGAGTAATACGGTCCTTCCGAAGTACCTAAAACTAATTAAAGGAGGAGTTTCAGCTCATGAAACTGAAAAGCTTTCCCCAAGAAACCTATATTAATTCGCAAAAAAATTTGGACCTGCCATACTAAGTTTGTTATCAATTTAATATGACAAGTCCATAAATTATTTTGCTTACTGTGGTTCCTTGGCACTGACCTCCATTATATACTTGTGTGCTGGATTAAATATTGTATACGAAGCGACAATTGTTGTTTGTGGCGATTCAAAGCTTAAGCGTCTCGGGTAAGTATCAAAATTGACATTTCCCTATAACTACTACCATGGGTGCTCACACTTCTATCAGCGCCAAAATAGCGAAAATCACATGGCTTCATTTTGGCATCGATAGTCCAGCCCACAGAGCAGAACCAATAGAAGAGGTGCCTTAAGCAACTGAGCACTGAAGCCGCCAACTGAGTCCTGACGTCATAGATTTTAGTTTTAGTCTACTGAACACTTGGGGCGCTGTCATCAGTACGCAACTAGATATCGCGGAGTGTACGTCCTACGTCCGAGAGATTCTATTCTATCTATTCTATCTACGTCGTTTCGAGAGATTTAAATTTTTTTTACGAAGTGTTTTTCCCCGAAAATGAAGTGTTGTGTGATCGGATGCAAGAGCTACACGGATGGTCGATCCAAAATTAATGAAAATAAAGTTTCTTTTCACTTTTAAGTATATAATTTAATTTATTTAAAATATAATGTATTTGTTTTTATCTAGAATATTCTATTGCCACCTAGCGACGTCTAGTATTCAGTAGAAGAACCAAATATATATATAGGAATGCAGGTCTGTACTCAAGAACAAGCTAAAAATCTAGGGACCCCAGTGGGGGCGGTTAGATTCCTAATAAAAGTATTAATAAATAAGTCATAGTTTGGTTTGAAAATTTTAACATTTGAGTATAAAAATATATTTTCAACACACATGTTCAAAAGAATGTTTTTATTCCACCGATTTCTGGCTCACAATCCTAGATATTAAACACGCGTGCTTTACTATTACATGATTGTACTAGTGCTTTAACTTTTCCGTAATGCCAAACAAAACTGTCTATTGAGATTATTTTTATTTCTTTTACGTAAATGATTAATCGATTGGTTGTATGGTTGTATGATTAAATGTTTGTATGGTTATTAGTTGTATGGTTGTTGTACGGTGTTGCACGGTTGTTGTATCGTTATTGTATGGTTGTTGTATACTTGTTGTATGGTTGTATGGTGGGTGGTATAGATTTATGTTTGTATGGTTCGTCGTTTTGAGCAAGTGTGTTGAAAAACTTCGTATGACACACATCGACGGTTAAGAATCAAATAGTGTTATTTTCAAAAAGTAATTTTTTTTTTATATTTATTAAATCTTAAAATCCAATTATGGCATTATACATAAAAATTAACTCTGTTTTCAATGTTGATAAGCATTTTTATTTAATGTAAAGGTTAGTTGGATTTTTGGGAGATAGCACATTTTGATTTCAGGTTTAGTGAAATCTGTACCATTTTGATGCAGATAGCAGGTTTTTGATGGTAGATAGCACCTTTATTTCTTGGACTTTAGTGAATTATGTATCATTTTGTTGCAGATGCCAGGTTTGCTAATAAAACTTTTTCAATCAAAAGTACTCTTTTATTTATAAAGATGACACACAAATGAAACGATACTCAAACATATCTTAAACTAAGAAAAGGGAACACAAATTGCAGTCAAATAATCAGCAAACATGAAAAAGAAAGAAAAATCTGTCTTTATTGAGTCAATTCTGGGCACAAACCGCTAAAACTAAATTTGTACTCAGATCATTTATCTATATGGCATTGTGGATACGGTGTATCCATCAATTTTTCTTTTTCAATAAAAAGGAGAAAAGCCACAAAAATAATTTGGAATTAATATCTGTCAAAATCACCTTTATTAAAACACAAACGTCAGTTTTGTCCACCTGTACTCGTGTTTTTATTTAACAAAATTAAGTTCCCTACAGGTCTGTTGAGCTGTACAAAGAAAAATAAATTTACAATATAATCAAATAGGTTTTATAATTATTTAAATGTAAGTTTTTAATCAGTGTAGGGTAAAAAATCGTAGAAACCGTGACAATCTTGAGGCAATACTGACTTTAGCTGTTGAAGGTGGTTATATTTTGTTTTATTTATAGGTAGTTTGTTTTGGTGTAGTGGTCTATAAGCTTTTGATGAAGATTGCCTTGATGAAGATTGCTTTGTCGAAGCTTTTGGCCTTTGTGGTAAGCCATTAGTATGATAGCAGATCATAGCAGAATATTTCCTTGTTTTTTATGGTCATACATTTAGCAGTTTTTAATATCATTTAATATATCTCTAAATATTCATCAAATCGAAAGTCAGTCTTTGCCAACCTATGCAGCAAAATCTGCTAAATCCGGTCCCATCAAAATTTCAAAATCACCAAAATGTCAGATAGCAGTATTTGATTCTTAACCGTCTACATGTGCCTGTGACCATTATATACCCGGCTTCTTATGGTGCAGTTGATTTCGCTCGTGCGCACACAATATCGCCTTGTATACAATGGTCAACTTAACACACTTGTTTATTGTGGTTGTTGTTGTGGTAATATAGAATAAAATATTTTTATTTATTTAAAGTGTGTTTTACAGTTATTTGTTCACTAACACTTTAGTGACACTACAGCACGACAGAATACAAACCCCTCTCAGTAAAGCCCTAAGTACAAATAGAAGATCAAAGTATTTATAGATTTAGCGTTTTATTACGCCAATTAATAAAAATATGTAGTTATGATAGTTGTTGCTAATTTTGGTGGACGCAATACTTTGTAAAATATAATTCTGATATACTTATCCGAATTCAATAGGGTTTAAATAGTACAGAATATTACACTAATCGGTTTTTTTCATACACATACAATTATTTCACATTCAATTATTCATACAATTAAAAAAAATGCTATAGTACAAGCGGCAAAAAATATTTGGGGGCACCTCTTTCCTTATTGCGGGCTCTGGCTGCCACCTAACACCACCTAGTACTTAATTGTAGAACTCTGGTGGTTTGTGGCATTAAAATCGCCTTAAAGCTCTACTTAGTTTCATTACTCACTGTTAGGTGGCCTACGCCAACGGTAACGTCCCGCTCACCCCCGCAAGTCGGCTTCACCTAGTTACCTAGAGAAAATGACATATGCTGTCTCTTCTATTGGTTCTGCTCTGTGGTCCAGCCTACTTGTATAATGGAGGTCAGTGTACCTTGGGGAATGTTGTCAATTTCATGGGATGAACGCCCTATAAATTATTTTCAAGTATTTCAGAAGGTCCCTATATTACTCTTCATTCGACACTGGCTGAAGCTGAATATTTTTTTTTATGTGGAAGCCAATAGAAACAAGTTGACTAAAAAATTACTAACACACATGATTTTAAAATGTAATTATTTGAGTGAAATTGCGATTTTTATGCCGACTGTCATAATCTGCGGGAAACGCGAGCTGTCCCGCGTGAATGCACAATTTTTGTGCAAAAAGTAAAAACAAAAAAGTGGTTCAAGAGTGTTTTGCAGTGCTTTTTTGTTTGGGGATGATGTGTTGAAGAGGATCAAGAAACGGAGCCAGGAGCCAAGAGGACGTATAGCAGGGGTGGTGGGGGAGTGGTGTTGCGCAATTGTGCATCAGCAGCCAGCACGCAAAACTGACGTTGTTTGCCCAAAATCAGAGTCTTTTTGCGCGAGCTAAGGATCGCACATTTTGCGCAAAGTAAGAGCCTTCTGTTTCTTTTTGCGCAATATGAGTACATACACCTGGATTTAGACATAGGAAACGCTTCGGACTTAGTAGCTAGCCCGCAGAGTATGACACACGGCCTTAGGGTGCATTTACACTGAAGCGCAAAAATAAATAGCTTTGATCGTCACTAAATTTTCTATGCTTCTTTTCGCTTAAGTGTGAATACACCTTTAGAAATTTTGACGTTCAATAAAACTCGTTTTGTGCCTTGATTATAATTACAACACGTTTATAAAACAGTTATAGTTCCCATTGTATATGTTACTGCAGACTATTGTTAGATATATTTTTTACTATTTTCGTTTATTTGGTTTTACACAAGTTATCCGTTAAATAATAAGGCCGTATGCATACTACCTTACTAATGTCCGATGCAGTTTCACTATGTTTCAGTCTTATCAAGAAGGGTAAACCGAAATCATTGGTATACTTTTTTGAACCAAGTTCCTACATATGTATGTAAGTGAATATTTTCACAGTGAGACCCATGGATTATTCCTGATGGGACTTATACCGGGCACTTTGCCAACACTGTCCGAAACATGGGATAGGACTATTATTAAAAATAAATTAAATTCAAATCATTTAGAGTTGTTTTTAGCCAGCACAGTTTGATCATTTCTCAAAATGAACTCGTATAAGAAATCAATAATCACCGCCTATCGAAATCAATCAATCAATCTACCGCCTACGTAGCTCAGAGGCAAAGTTACACAAGAGGTCGCGGGTTTGATTCCCGGCGGGGTCAATTGTAAGACTCGGTTTGGTTGGTGGTAGGGCATTTTCTAAGCCCGCCTGGCTAGCTACCACTATCTTATGTCTTGCCACCAAATATCAATGTTGATATCATTGGTGTGTTCCGGCATGAAGATAAGATAGCCAGTTCCCCATTGCGTTGGGGAATCTTGGTAAGCCCGCTTCCATCTTCGGCAACATCGTCACTTATCACCAGGTGAGATGTTGTCAAGGGTTTACCAATTGTGAATAAAAAAAAAATATTTAAAAAAATCAAGTAGAACAAAATAAGTACAACTTTGTATGGAATGTCCACAGCATATTTATTTAAGATAATGTATTAACTTCACTTAGGCATTTACTGCTCGTTGCTGGTATTTTTCAAATAGGTCTACATGTACCTACATGGTATTATAGGTGTGATTATGGGTTCCTGTGGGTAAATATAAGTATACCAATGTCTTTATTTCACCCTATAAAAAAGTGCCTTAAATAAAATTTTAAAAAAACAGCCCGGCTTATAAAAACTCTGTTTTCTCGACAGAAACAAGAGCCCGCTAAAGCTGAAGAGGAACCGAAGCAGCCCACACCTCCCCCCGACGAGTGGCCCGAAATACTCGGCATCCCGGACGAAAAGGAAAAAAAGGACAAGGCTAAACAGCAAAAAACCATAGACAAAACGAAAAATGACAAAGAATCGTTACCGGAGCCCTCAGAAAAATCCAAATCTGTCACACCAGAAAAGGAGGTTGTATCACCGAAACAGCTAAGGTCTTCAAAGAAGGAACAGCCACCGCCGCAGAAGAAATCGCCAATAAAATCGCCGCCAAAGAAGCGAAAGGAAGAATTTAAATCTCCAGAACCAGAGAAGAAGAAGGCTGAGAAGAAGGAGAAAATCGATAAGAGGAAAAGAAAGAAATCGGAGAAGGATTAGTGTTTAATGAACGTGTTTTTTAAACGCTGATTGACAAAAAAGGACGTACGGAATTTTTATAGTGTTGAAATGTATAGAGGTTTTTTTTTTGTGAGGGTGGTGATTTAATAATTGACAATGTCGTTAGACGGCTTTCATAGATTAGGGCGTGGCAACGCAGTGATCTGATCCAGCCCGCATCCCACGTTTTGGTTACGCTGTTTTTGTGTGATTTGGGTTGCGAGATCTCCTCCGTACATTTTGACGCCAGTGTCCGTTCTGTATGAAACTATTAATACTCCTTCACTCTTCTGTGCCCTATTTAATGCCACTAATATTTTTTATCCTACAATTGAGAAACCGTCTTAAAACGACCGGATAAGACTCGTTAATTTCCAGTTAGACTAATACACTTGCCTCCCCTAGAATTTCAGTAGTGTCTATCCACCAATAATTACTCAGCGCGATGGAATCTTGCGCCTTGGTTGGTAAACGAGAGCTAGTTGGGCGCCATCATGTTTGAACCGTGTGAGTGCGACAGAACTTAGATTGCGTAGCACAGCGAGCAATAATTTACCAACGTTGCATGCGAATAAAGCTCCTTTTAATAGGCTATTTGACTACTACTGGAAAATAGTTTTGTATTATTTGTTATTGCATAAAATGCAAACCATTTTAATATTTCCTGGAGATCTGTCGTATATACGGAGTAAATCAATGTTAAAGTTTAAATTAAAAAATTACGCGCCAAAACGCAATTTTCGCTATGGCGCCTGGTTGCTCTGACTGATGACGTCACACATAAGTAAACAACAAACTGCTGTAATAGTGAAATCACACACTGAAACTAATGTTTACTTCTGTGTGACGTCATCAGAGTTGCAACCAATCAGGATGACGACAAATTGTTACATATTTTAAACATAGGCAAAATGCCTATTTGGTTCATAGTGAAGCTAAAGTGCGTTGAACGAAAAACTGCCGATTTAAAATTTGTGTCAAACTGTATGCCTTCTGAATTGACGATTTTAAACTACAATGCGCATCGCAATAAAAAGGGCGCTGGGCGCATTCGTCGGGGACGGTTGCTGCAACCTTACATCTTTATACATTAGTGCTTGATTGCGCGCGCCCAACGACCAGCGTTCTTTTTACGTGACGTGTGGTATATATCTGGGATATTACACATCTATTAAACAAAGCATTTGAAATTGAAAGTCCACTTTTTGTAAATATAGTTCGAAATTTTGTAAATTTTTTGAGAATTTGATTGTAAGTTTTTTATAGAATAAGAAGAGGGAGGCTCATTTATGTTATGAACTGGAATATATGTAAAAGAAAGAAAAAGACATAAATATAAACAATGTCATAAGACTTAAATTAATATTGTCATTTAAATACTTTATTACAACGCAAGCTCAGTATGGAGCTAAGATAAAAGAATAAGTATTATATGAGGTTTTTTTAATAGTGTGTCAAAAACGAAATGTTCATAATAGCAAGGCCATAGTTTTTCAATTACATTAATCTACTATTGTGATTTTGATACATTAAAAATGGAAGTATTCAATAGGAGAGCAATTTAATGAAGAAAGTCTAGGCCACCTTTATATTGAGCAGACATTGTTTCAGGCATAGACCACCCACACTAGAATGGTACTCAAGCAGTATTTCCTAAGAAACTATTCTGTCATGGTTAGAGAAAAGAGACGTGAGCGGGCCAGTGGGGTGTGACGTCACAGGAACAGTCAAAGAGTTGCTCGCGACCGAAAGCGAGCGCTATAATGACGTCAACGTGAATAAGCTCAAAAAATGCAACAAATCGACAAAAAGCTGCGCCCTCGTGGATGTTCAGTTCAAAGGAAAAAAGATTATAAATATACCAATGTAACGCGAAAATAGCTTTGAATTAACAACAACTTTTTTGCCGATAAAGTATTTTATACGTAGGTAATAAAATAATGTAGGAAATAAAGGGAATCATGTAGATGGAGCCTCAGACTTAAAAGAAGTTTTAAAAAGTTACTCTATTATTTAATTTTAAGAATCTCAAGAAAAAGGTTTTGACAAACTAAAAATTGGAATTCAATTATTTTTTGAAAAATGTATGTAAACTAATGTTGGTGAACGGCAGGTATTTTATAATACTAGGATCTGTCCACAGGAATTTCAATAAATCACTGGAAAACAGGATCGCTTCAGGTCAATCGGTTTCATTACAAAAAATGAATTCGGAAAAATACGTTAAAATTAATTCAGAAAACACTAGAATACCTATTTAAGCTTTTCCCTTAAGCTTATTTTTACTTATTTGAGAGGGTATAAAAAACACCGCTCTCGGTTCTACTCATGATACTGAACAACTCCCGAAGGAACCTATATTAATTAATACTTTTTTTTGGGATTTTCATACAAATTGAATAAGCTGAACTGCCAAATTTGTAATAGGTCCATTTTTTGACATTTAGTATGATTTCCTTGGAGAAAGTTGTTTAGTTGCTTAAATAGAAGAGCCCCATGTCAATTTCTGGGAGCGGTCTTTTTACACGATTGCCTGAGAAGAAGAGTAATGTTTTTGGGCAGTTTGTATGTATGTCTGTTTCTTTGGCGTAAACGTTTTGATGGGTATTGGAGTGCGAAGTGTCGCTAGATTCGTCTTGATCCTCATGAGGTTTTATATTTTTAATTAGGTTGGTTATGTTAGTTATACCCTGTAGTATTTCCGTTTTTGTTTTACTATCTTTCGATTCGCCGATTCTTAATCACGTCTTAAAATTATAAACTAATTTTTGACACACCCTGTGTAGACAGTGTACTGAACAGTTTAATTCTCATTCTCCTTTTATCTCAGTTCTTTATGGCTCGTCCACACTTTGATAAATTAGTATTGCAACATGGTACCGCAAAAAGTTTGTGACAAAAGTTGCTACGAAGCGCGCACAAGAGACTTTGTACTTGACGAGCAGCAATCGAGATGCTACTTATGAAATCAAATAGCTTATCTCAAGGAACCTATGCGATTGGGTAGTTGACTACATCAAAAATAAATCGAACATTTGAAAAAAACACCCTCGCTTTGTTTATCAACATGGATTTGATTTTTTTAATAATCAAAATCATAAAATTAGTACTAAAAACTGTGACGTCACGTCTTGCTATGTGTATTTCAAACATTTTCAATTTAAAATATTTTGTAGTCGTAGAATTGTAGAAAGTAAGTCTAATGACGCGTAGTCAACTACCCTATTGGGACAAAAAATTCCCATACGATCGATGTTTGCAAATCGACAGTAATAATTATATTTTTTTGTTTCTATTAATAAACACTTGGAAATACCTTATTGTCACGTGAGCAGGACTAAAGCCTATAAGAACCTTAGTTATAAGATCAGGGGTTCTAGCTGATAGGGAATATAAAAATATCACCTAGAATATTTTCCTGTAGGAGGATCGCAACATGTATCTTGAAGAGTGAAGAAAAATATGTTCAGGTTTCATGTAACCTTACATTATTGACCTGATTGTGAAATATTGTCGCGAATGAGTAATTAAAGCGGGCATTGATTCGAGATCGCCAGCATTTGTGTGACATTTCGTAATAAGTACAGACGAGATAGTATTTTTGTAAATATAGATACAACATACTTACTAATTATATGTAAAACTTGTTTGTGAATAAAATATGATTGCATTTTATGCCGTCTTCTGCTTATTTTTTCAACAGACATCCAAAAAAGGGGAGGTTCTCAAATCGACTGTATGTTTTTTGTGTATTTGTCAAGCGATATCTTCGCAGACTGTGAACCGATTTTTATGATTATTTTTTTAATTTGATAGGGAGGGATGCTCCAGAGTTGGTCCCATATAAATTTTATCAAAATCGGTGTAGGTAATTTTTTAGAAAATTACCAAAAACCAATAATTATACTACTTGGTTGCGATGGATGCAAAACTATACTAAGTTGTTGCGATCGAGCGAGGGGCTCGAACCTACTCTGATTAGTTAATTAGTGCGATTGGGCCTTTGTCGACCACGCGGGCCCAGTGCGTGTTGGTTAACTTCACAACCTTCGAGTTTCTTCGCAGGCGTGTGCAGGTTTCCTCACGATGTTTTCTTTCACCGTAAGAGCGTCGGATTAACGTACATATAATCGAAAGAAACCACATTGTTACGTGGCGGGATTCGAACCACGACCTCTCGGATGGGAGGTAGCGGCCCTTACCTTTACGCCACCGAAGGCGCATGTGAGCTAATATGATGAAATAAAGTTTTATCCATATTTTGCACGCTTATCGTCTTACTTAGGTCATACTGAAAGTTTCTGGATTCTGAATTCTGATAAATAAGACCAGATATAAAACTTATGATCCATTTATAGATTTTCAAAGTATATGGTAGTATCGGTGGAACCAGTTAGACCGGTCTTAGAGATCTCTTCAATAGCTTCGTGGAACACATTCACCACCGATTCAGGGCTCGTAAAACGTGTGCCTCTAAGTTTTTCTTTAATTTTGGGAATCAAAAAAGATAAAAAAAACTAAAAACCGACTTCAAAAAGAAATTCACACAAAATTATGGAATAATGTTTTTATGAAATCACAAAATTACCAACATTAACGAAATCAAAGGTAGATAGAAAACAAATTAGGGGCCTACAATTTTTTTGAGGTCTCAACCAGCACTTGAGAAAAGTATACTTACCTATCGACGTATATTACCTAGCACCGACCTAAAAAAAATTGGAGGCCCCTAATTTGTTTCGAACCTACCTTTGATTTCGATATTGTTGGTTAATTTCGTGTATTTATAAAAATAGTATATCGTAACTTTGAGTGAATTTCTTTTTGAAGTCGGTTTTTAGTTTTTTTTACTGTTTACTTTGTCATATTGCTATCTAACAACGTTAATTTCAATCACCCACTCGCCAATAAGGTATCATTAAATCAATGCATGTGTTCCATTACCCGATACAGAGTCCTGTGGCTTCATATCATCATCTCAGCAGCATGAAAATTAAGGAGACAAACCTTCCATCACCAGCTTACCTAAATAATCTGAAAGAATACAATTATAGGTGTATACATCATAACAGCCGCAAGACGTTCACTCCTGTACAAAGGCCTGACCCAATGATTTGTGAATTAATCGCTGCCCGAATCCAGCCAAAGGCCATCTGTTCTACGAGCTATGTGCCCTGCCCACTGCCACTTAAGTTTAGCGGTCTATACGTACCTATAATATAAAAAAAAATATCCCCCAACACCTAACCGTAAAGGAGTTGTACCTTTCATCATCAATATGAGATGATGACTACCAGAAGCATTTACTTGAATAGCTTATAATGTATGAAACACGTAATACATGCCTATAAAAATTTGAGAGTTTCCCAGGGATCCTTTCATGACATCCAGACTTGGTGATAATGGGACCACCTGGTAAGCCTAACAAAAAAATAATTTTCCAAATCGGTCCAGGCGTCTTTGGTTAATCGGGGAGCATGGAAAAAGATTCAGACGAATTGAGAACCTCTTCCTTTTTTGAAGTCGGTTTAAAAGAAGTCGCAAGGTGCGAGGTCTAGGCTGTATAGCGGATACGTCATCAGTCCTACATTTGAAGCCTTCAAATACGCTTCCGTTACCTTAGCGGATCGTGAGGACGCGGTATCGTGGTGAAGGACGACACTGCTTCGAGGACGCGACTCTGGACTAGCAAGTGTAGACGTACCGATCTTTAGTGTTTTCGTACGAATTTGTGGACAAGTATTTTTTTAGGGTTCCGTAAACCCAACGGGACCCTATTAACTAAGCCTCCGCTGTCTGTCCGTCTTTCACCGGGCTGTATTTCATGAACCGCAATAGGAAGACAGTTGAAATTTCCACAGGATGTGTATTGCTCTTGTCGCTATAACAATTAGAAAAAGTGAAAAAATAAGAGGGAACGTACAAAAAACGTGTTTTTACAAACTTTTATTTAACTTGCAATGTATGTATGTCTGTTCGGGTGGAATCTTGCAAGTAAAATTTGACCCACTTCCCCGTTTCCGATTGAGCTGAAATTTTGCATGCGTATTTATATCGCGTGACAATGCAATATTAAAAACTTGTACATACCTAAAAGTTTTTAGGTGTTTTGAAAATTATTTATAGGTCTAAAAGTATTTTTGATTTAGCTCTAACGTTAAAAACGGTAATAAATAGAAGCGTGAGACTTGGTGTGATTATAGTACTAATACTGAAGTAACACAATAAATAATAAAAATCAGCCAAGTGTGATTCGTGCTCGCGCTAAGGAGTCCGAACTGGATGACAAAAAAGCATATTTTTGTCGCTCGCGTTGATTTATTTTCTTTGTAATGTGAATAGGTATTGTCATTATATACTACGTTGTTGTGTGGAAAGGTTTGATGGTACGGAACCCTCGGAGTGCTATTCCGACTCGCACTTGGCCGGTTTTAATCGTTTTAATTTGTCGTGTGGTATAAATATTGGATTCTGTAACCGCAGTCGCCGGCCGACCTTCACGTACATCGTGATGGAGATGATCACGTCCACAATTCTCCGAGCCACGAATACACAGAGCTGCGACATGGGCTTAATAACCAAATGCCTATACAAGTCTCTGGCAACTCTCTTGCTGAAAGGGTCCCCAGAAGGCTCGAGTTTCCATTGAAACGTAGTTCCGCTTTTTCGCTAATTAGTTTTCATCGTATTAAATTTAAACATAACTAAACGAAGGCTTAAATTAGTTTTGTACCTACTGAAAGTTTCAAAATGCTATTTATCCGTTTTATATTAGTACATCGAAAACTATTAAACATCGATATGTGTCTACTCCATATATTTGCAAAGTTTGGCTTCAATCCGACATGTAGTTTTTGTATTGAAGCTGAGCTACGTTTGTATGGAAACTCGAGCCTCCTGGGTAACACAGCGAAAATTTACGAATTATATTCATTTACACACAATTTTCTTAAGGACGCCACAATGGAAAGAACAAATGATAGTCTCGCAAATTAAAAAGTAACATGTTCCCATAGAGTTCCATTTTGGTATTCGGTAATTTCTTTTTACTTTCGAACGTCGCAGGAGTGATAAAGGTATTGTGATGGCAAAAAAAAAAATAAGTTGATATTTTGGTGGGGATCGATTGTTTTACACTAATAGATAAATTCAAAAATAAAAAAATATGTGTGTGTCTGTACATCTGACCGGTGCTCTAGTTCCCAAAATACTGGACGGATTTGGGTGAAATTCGGGTAAGGGCAATGTTATTTTTATATAACCCGCCGTTATTTTTTCAAATTTCCCCTCATTTGATTTTTTTGCTACCATAGTAAAAAAAACATTATTTTTTTACTTATTAATGACTCGGTATGTTACTATTACTATATGGCCTACAGTACACAATAGTCCGTTCCAAAAAAATCTGAATAAGGCACCTTCAATACAAATCCAGGTTGTTCGTTATTTTTTCTCTAAAATGGCTAACGATTTTAATGAAACTTTGTGAATAATTAGGACTTTAATAAGGTCTACTACACCGGGTCCTTCATTATTCCAGAAAAATCTGAGTAACTGACTGTGACTGACCTCCCATACAAACCCAAATTATTTGTAATTTTTTCACCAAGTCTGACATACCTAGCTTTATTCTTTGCTACTAAGTAAGTGTAACGTTTAAAGTTGATTTATATATGCCCGACTACAACAGGCTGTGAAGGCTTTGCGAGAAATGCTACTTTTTTATTGTAAGTGGCCAGTTCCAGGACTTTCAGTATGCCCCACGTGTAAACTTATTTATTACAAATTGGTAAGTTTATATCTGTATAAAAAAATTCTCGCCGCCTCAGCCTCCGTAACGTAATGGGTAAGTCCATTAGGTTCACATCAGGAAGTCGCAAGTTCGATTCCCGGCGGAGTCTAATTTCGTATGACTCGGTTTGGTTGGTGGAAGGGAATTTTCTAATCCATCCCGGCTAGCTACCACAATCTTATCTAAGTCTTGCCGCCAAGCATCAATGTTAACAGTATTGATGTGTTCCGGCTTGAAGTAAAGATAGTCAGTTCCCCATTGCGTTGGGGATTCTTGGTAAGGCCGCTTCCATCTTTGGCATCATCGTCACTTACCATCAGGTGAGATGATGTCAAGGGCTTACCAATTGATAAAAAAAGTTCTATAAACTCGACTGTTGACCCCTAACAATCTCATCTTAGGAGACTACAACAGAACCCGAAGGCGACAACGAGGCTGAAGGCGACAACGAGGCAGATGAGCCGCAAGAGGCAAAATCGGACGGCGAGGAAGCGAGACAGCGCGAGGCGCGGGCGCAGGCGTCCATCAAGGAGCGAGAGAAAGAAGTGCAGCGGGCGCTAGCTACCAGTCTGCGGGACCGCGACAAGGAAAGAGAATATCACAAACGCGACGAGGCCGTGCAGGTAAGACGATAGATATGATGGTAGATAATACATTAGCAAAGATATATGATCCTAGATCTAGTACAGTCACGAACTTGAATTTAGGACCCATATAGGGTCGAATATCGTCTGGCAAACTTAAGCTACTAAGATGTTATTATATCATGTCACTTGGTAATGTTGGTGTTAACATCGCGTTGTTGTTTATGTATTACTAGAAGCAAATGCACTAAAAAAAATTTAAATTCAAAAATAACCTGAGTAAAATAAATAAAAAAAGTAACATTCCAAATAAACGAGTTTTCAAGTTTTAGTATCGCGTGTTTCCACGATTATTTTCAATGACAGCCAAGAGACGTTCACGCATGAATCCAACCAGTCGCTCGCATATATCAGTCCCACGGAAACTTTCCCAAATCGAATGGCAGTGCTCTACGAGTGCTGCTGTTCCTTTCATTTTAATAGATCCACCTTTGCACCATCAAGGCCTATAAGTTCTCTGTTGGATTTAAATCTGCAGACTAGGCCAGAAAGGGGATAACCCTTAATTGTGGGTGTTCAGAGAACCAGCTCCAAACAATCCGTACCGTGTGAATTGGAGTATTATCTTGCAAAAAAAACTATTACTGGTGTTTCTTGCTTAAGGTAATAAATTCATACGGTCGGCAGCACACTTTCATTTAAGAAATCGACATAAGATTGAGCAGTCGCTCTGGGACGCAAGTTGACCAGTTCTCCGACACCATCTGAACTCATCTAGCCCGAAATTCTCTTTGAAGATATGTCAGAGATTATGCGATGGGATAAACTTTTTGAAAGGAATAGCCATTTAATAAATTCGATCGTAATTATGCCTTATCTGTCTTCCGAATAGGGAAGCTATTGATTTTGCGTTTTCGCCCTTATTGCGATTAAGTGATTAGAGAAATGTTCCGGGAAGTGTAACCTAAATTAAAGTTCGCTGCAGTCGCGAAGCTTGCAGCTGCAGCTTTTGTAAGATCATATTTTGCAGAATGCTGTCAATATGATCATTGGGTTATATCTAGGATGTTCATCCGTGAGGTTAGTATTTTCAAAGTGTGAAACCGAAAACGCGCCATGAACCGGTAAAGTTTATTATTAGTTAGTGGCGCACATCCATGTTTGGTAACTTTTCACGGCGCTCCGGTCCTATGTCGGCCCGAACTTATTTCATGGAAGGGACGAACCTAAATCTAGCACCTTTTATACTGGTGTAGATAATCAAAATTTTTAATCTACTGAATCTGGTTTACCTTACAAACGGTCCGGTAGTTAAAATTATTGATATGTTGTCTGGGATGGATATTAAGTGGTTAAAATGAAAAATGCACAATTTTCCTATAATTTACATTTAAATTTTGTTTCTAGGACTTATAGTAACGGAAATATGCACTTTTATGAATTATTAATGTGCTACAGGTTTCTTCCCAAACTCTGAAAGGCTAGGCCATACTCCACGCACGGCGGCCAGGTTCAGCCAGATTGGTGGTGAGACTGGTGTTTGTAGGGATAATGGCGAACGCCACTGTCAGAAGTTTTTAAGTTGCCAATAAATAATAAAAAAAAATAATGTTTGTCCGTCAAGACCGTTAATTTAAAGGAACGTGTGGAGATATCAAGTTGAAATTAATATCAAATACTTAAGTACACGGTCCTTTGAAGCTGTTAATAAAATAAGGCCGACTTGCACTTGGTCGGTTTAAAAGAATAATAATGTTGATAATTAAAGTTATATAATTCTGATATGTTTGTTTGCAGCATTTCAACGCATTGCTAGCGGACTTGGTTCGCAACCCAGACTTGGCTTGGCGCGAGGCCAAAAGCCAGCTCAAGAAGGACCACCGCTACAGCCTCGCCAAGCTGCTCACCAAGGACGACAAGGTACGTTATAGTACTGTAGGTCTACCGCTTACTGAGCACGCGACGCACGCAGTGACTGCACTGTTATGGTATAGTTTGTGGCCAAGTCATAATGTTTTTTGACGCATGTTCATTCAAAATTCCATCCTCACTCCTGTTATTGTCTTTTTTCTCGCTGTTCTGCTTTTATTTGTTTTATTATTTACCCTTTTCATTATTTTATTGATGTGTAACATCTTTGCTCTCGCTTTCCTGCAATTTGTGGGAGTGATTTCGTGAAATGGGACGGAAATGTGTAACATGGGACGGAAATGTGTAACAGGAAGTCGCGAAAGCGCGGAATTCTACTTTACGAGAGTCCGACTCGCACTTGGTCGGTTTTTTTTGTTACTGTCAGATCCGCCACCCCGGTACAATATCGTCATCAAATCTAACTAACCTAAAGTATTTTGTCACATGTTACACATTATATGCGAGTACTGTAGGTCTCGCTCGAATTTTTGATGTGTAACATCTTTGCTCTCGCTTTCCTGCAATTTGTGGGAGTGATTTCGTGAAATGGGACGGAAATGTGTAACATGGGACGGAAATGTGTAACAGGAAGTCGCGAAAGCGCGGAATTCTACTTTACGAGAGTCCGACTCGCACTTGGTCGGGTTTTTCCGTTACTGTCAGATCCGCCACCCAGGTACAATATCGTCATCAAATCTAACTAACCTAAAGTATTTTGTCACATGTTACACATCATATGCGAGTACTGTAGGTCTCGCTCGAATTTTATTTTTTAGTACAAATAGTTCACAACACACCCTAACCCTCTCTCTTAATCGTGGAAGAATTGACGCGGGTAAGAAGGGGCGAGGCTGCAAGATATCATCATTGTTGTTGCATACAGTGTGTAACAAGACCACTCCCTTAACATGTACAGAGGTTCTACTCATGAAACTGAAAAACTTTTCCCAGGGTAATCATACTGAATTCGCAATTTTTTTGGAGCCCCAAGTTACATCTTTTCGCACAGGCAAAGTGCATGTATACATATATTGGTTTTCGAACGTATAGGATTTCGCCGTGATTTCGTTTGTTCCGTCATTTCTTTTTAGAAATGACATTTCTTGCCCATTGTACGAGTAAGAAGTGTCCGGGGCGTTACACAGGTTAATAAAAATGTATCAATTTTTTTTTTCCTGAAGTTCCTCTATACATCAAACAAAAAGTCAAAGGCTTACCAATTATAAATCACATCTATTCGAAAAATTACGATTGTTTCCTCAATAAGTGCGAAAAAAATTCTACTTTGTTTCCTTGGGAGTTTTGGTTTCTCTCTTCTAATGGGTCCTCGTTCGATCTGGAGTTTGAGTTATCTCTCTTCTGATTGGTGCGCGTTCGTGTTTCTATTTTTTCAAAGGTCGTGATGATAAAAAGTGGATGTCACTCGGGGCCAAAATATGTTATTCTTTGGCGACGTGTATTGAATTCCTCGCTAAGAGTAGAATTCTACTTTAGAATCCTTCGATTAGCTCTGAATTCAATTTAACGCCCTCGAAACAAAATATTACTTCGTTCCCTTGTTACACTAATGTTTATTTATTTGTTGTCAGGAACGCCTATTCACCCAGCACACGTCAGTGCTGGCCGGCAAGCGGAGAGACAAATTCCGAGCGCTCCTCAACGATCTCGGCGTGACGTGCACGGCGCACTGGCGCGACGTGAAGGCCAAGCTGAAGAACGAGCCGACGGCGCCTCAGTATGGCACTACAAGCCAGGTATGTACAGGTTTGAGCCATCGTCTGGCGGCAAGCGCTTGTGCAGCAGGCGACAGACACAGTAACCGCAAGCTGCTAGCAGGCGACATCACAGTTGGTAGTTCTTCTATCCTATAGTTTCTAAAGAACAATTATTTATCTAATTGAAAAGAAAGATATGGGATCTAGGGCGGTATGTTGATATATCCCCTTGGACCCACTCTTCACCCTATGAATGGTAAGTAAGTAAGTAAAGTAATTATACTTTATTGCACGCCAAAAAACAATACAGGACTTATAATTAGTAATATACATGGAGTGCAAAGGCGGCCTTATCGCTTTAAGAGATTTCTACCAGGCAACCTTAAGTTACGGATTGAAAGACAGGTAAACTAGTACAGGATGGCAGCAAATTCAACTTTTTAAATGATCTAACTTGTTATTATAACTAATAGAAGTGATATAACTAAAAGTTTAAAAAACAAGTTTATAAACTTATTTAAATACTAAACAAAAATACATATACACAATATAATAACTAACAAACATACATACACACATGCATACTATAAAAATATAAACACGCAAAATATCAGTGAACAATTTCAGTAATGATAAAGCTTAAAGTAATAATCCTTGAGTCGCTTTTTAAATGAGTACAAAGTTCGGATCGGTAACCCTTCTTCATCTTGCGATATTGCTAAATTGCGCGATATATTTTGGCAATGCGACGTTGCTTCACTCAAACTTTAAACACATTAATACTTACTCGAAATTCAATGCTTAACGTTTATTGCGTGCCATGAGTTTTACAGGTGTTGCAAAAATATAAGTAAATCAAGGACCCAGTTTGGGCACAACAACAGTAAAAGAGAGGAGGACTAAGAAATCATCTATTATACATTTATCAAAAAAGAAATACTTAATACCTAAATAGACTACGTATCTGTGATTGCAAGTATTCATACTTGTTTCATGATCTTTGTGCACTTTGACGTCATTATGGTAGTAATCGTCATGTCTTTACGGTTTTTGTGATTTTTTCTTAAACTTCATCACATCAGCTCATATACGTCCCCACCGAGGGGTTTGAGCCTACCCTGAATTAGGGCGATCAGGCCTTAGTTTGACCTCGCGGGCTCAGTGCAGGTTGGTCGACTTCACACACAATCTTCGAATTTCTTCGCAAATTCAATTTCTTTTTTTTTTAATTAAGCTAATTTATTTTTTATTTATTTTATTGAGAACTCCCCATTTTTGTGGTTGCGTAAAGAAATCTTGTATTTACAGATGGAGCGCGAATTCCGCGACTTCCAACGTGACAAGCAGAGTACAGCTAAGACAGCATTACGGCAACTTTTGTTAGAAACGCGTGCGTTGACGCATCGAACGTTAGCCGCTTCGAAGAGCAACATGCAGCCTGTGCACGACGCCCTTTCACATGACGCCAGGTGAGTAGTACTCACTGAGTACACGACAAGAATTTAAATGTGTTCATATGAATACAAATCATTGTTTTCTTTTTGCAGTATTTAGAATATCGTGTCTAAGACTTTGCATTTCCATAATACGGTATTTTCCACCAGCGATACGTTGTCTTGTTGTAATAGTAGATAAGTAAACGTAAAGTTATAAAATAACTAGCTGTCCCGGCGAACTTCGTACCGCCTCACACTACACTACCACTGCACTACTCCTACACTACCGCTACCGCCAGCCATCACTACCACTACACTACTTTTTGTAGATATTGTAGGAATTTTTTAGGTCATTTTTTACACCTTGGGTTACATTATTGGAATTTTAGTAAAGATACTTATTTTTTTGAAAATATAATATAGCCTATAGCAACCGCGAATAGTGTAGCTTCCCAACGGTGAAAGAATTTTTCAAATCGGTCCAGTAGTTTCGGAGCCTATTTAAAACAAACAAACAAACAATCAAATCTTTCGTCTTTATAATATTATTAGTATAGATATAAATATTTTTTTCTGAAACTTTAACAAAGTGCTGCAATAATAGTCAAAAAGGGCTGTGTCACAGCTGTTGATATAATTGGTCACCAAGACTTTTCACCAAGTTAAGTTTAACCGCATACAGGAGGTAGCGGGTTCGGTTCCCGGCGGGGTCTAACTTAGTAAGACTCGGTTTTGTTGATGGTAGGACTTTTTCCAAGCCCACTTGGCTAGCTACTACCATATTATCTAAGCCTTGCCGCCACACATCAATGTTAAGGTGGTTCGATTATCATACAAAAAACAATTGCAATAATCTGGTTCAGGATACAGAATAAAGCGTAAATTATGTGTGCTACAAACTTTTTTCAAGTATTTGTTTGCGCAAAAACTACTGAATAGGTTGGTAGGTAGACAGGTTTAGACCCTTGATTAACATATAGGCTACTTTTTCGGCTTGAAGGTTTCCGTGACGGTGTCGCGAGTTTATTGGTTTTTTCCCATCTTAAAAATGTCCAACGCGCCTAAAGAAGTTTTCACTTCAAAAAAGTAGCCTATATGTTAATCTAGGTCCTAATCTGTCTACCTACCAAATTTCAGTAGTTATTTGCCTGAAAGAGTAACAAACATCCATCCGTACAAACTCACATTTATAAATATTAGTAGGTTTCTATTTCTACAGATGTTCCTTGGGGAAAGTAGTTCAGTTGCATAGATAGAACTTAGTTTTGTGTATTGAGAAAAAAACAATCACGTTCAGAATCCAGGTATACTGTCTTATGACTACACTACTCATTGCACATCGACCTTTGGAAAGAGACAATCGGCTGAGTTGTTAAAACCCAAAATTTTTAAAAAAATGTACGATGGCATCTATAGGAAAAAACGGGAAACCTTTACGATGCCAGTTACGCGAAATTATCTACAATGTTTATAAATATTTTGTAACCAAAGCTTGAAAAAAAAATAAGGATGATAATGTAAGTAATTATTTTAAGAAGGTTCAAGAGAGAGTTGCAAATGCCACTGGAATTTCAAGAAGAACTTTGAACAATATATTGTACGAAGTCAGGACTGAAACACATTCCAGTGTAACAAGTTCAGCACTCCGAAAAAAGGGATACCATAAAAAATACCTAATTGTATAGAACAGAACCTCCTCTTTATTGGAAGTCGATTGAAGAATTATTTTATTTTGTTTATATTTTTATTAATTTCGTTGGTATGATACATTATCTTATTAGTTCATGCGGGAATCAAAACAAAACAACAATAATAGTTATTTATGATACAAGGGTTGTAAAAAGGTCAATAACAAACGAGTGACATTTGTGAGCCCGAGCCGCAGGCGAGGGTTTACCATCGTCAAGAGTTTGTTATTTCCTTTTACTACACCCATGTATCATACGAAGTTTTTCAATACAGTTGTGAGAAAATAGATAAAAAAAAACACAATACATGGGTAGGTACAATACCTATCAAGGTTTCAGCAACCAAAGTTCATTTTACACGACTTGTGGCTTATTTTAAATGTCCGGGGAGTAATCTCACTTTGTTTTTTCTTATACATACACATACTCGTAAGTATATATTTTATTACATATATAATAACTATTCTTAATTTTATTAGTTTTCACAACTAAAACATCTCAATTCAGTTTTACGAAAATTGCGCCATATTTTAGCTAGCACACGTACGCATGCGTATTTTTTTTTATTATCATAAATATACTACAATACGGCTTGGGATACTTAACCTCTTTGGTAAAGATGAACTATTCTTTGGTGTAACCGGTTCCACTTCATTCATATTTTTTCTCTTTTGTTCACAAAGATATAACCCAAAGATAATCTAAACCACGGAGGAACTACCTATCTTTTTAAAAATTCTCCTTTCAAAAGAAGGTTCTGTATCTTTGGTTATTTTTTTTTTGCTAGAAATGTCTTGTTCCCGAGCTAGAAATAAAAAAAAGTGGTAAAGTAAAAGCACGTGTACGGTAAAATCAATTTTGCGCACACTTGACTGGCATATAAAAGACCACTTTTCGAACAACTGTATTGAAAAGTACTTCTGCATTCAAATTCTGATAAACGATAAATCTAATAAATTGATGGACATGAAATTAGCATTCGTTTGTATTCGGAAATGCGATGATTGCCGATGGTACTGTAAAAGGGTGCCGAAATTATGTATCAGTAGGAACTTGATATTCGTTATGGATGTGTGTGTCGAGTTCAAAACTGCGTGAAGGAACACAGCATCGACATTTTTGGAAAAAAATTAGAACGCCTACTTCACAAAAAAATAAAAACAAAACAATTATTTGTGGAACTGGCGCCATTTACCGAGATTTGAGCATTGAAGAGCTTCATTGAACCCCCTTAACAACATGATGTGTTCCAGCATAATGATAAGATAGCCCATTGTCCCTCTTCGGCATCATAGTCACTTACCATTAGGTGAGCCAAGAGCTTATATACGTTTTTAAAAAGTAATAAATCGTTGCACTGCCATCCAGTTCTTAGCTATGTAGCTTAGTATGTATTAAAGTTTCTAGTCTCTACCTCATAAGTTAGTAAAAATCTATTGCGAAATTTGTATCGATCAGACAGACGGGACGAGAAAGCGAGCGCGCTAATAAAAAGTGTAAAAAAACTAGTTTGGTTCTTTTATTAATGCAATTTTTCCAAATTGGCTACATGTCAACGTGCGACGGACGAAAAATGACATTTCCAAAAAACAATGACGAAGCAAATTAAATCATGGTTGTCATGAAATCAGAAGCAAACTAGTACCAATCTGTATCCATCTGGGTGACCGGGGGGGAGAGATCGGAATCTAAAGCGAGCGGCAGGAGTGGCCAGTGGAGTTTCTTTTAAAAACTCGTTCAGAATCCTTAATGAAAGTAAAGACAGATATAACTTATTTCTTACTTACAGGTTAATTTAAACTACCCTTATTTACACAGGTACCTGGCGCTGGAGCACATCCCTGAGGAGCGGGACCAGATCATCATCGGCTACTTGGAGGAGCTGGAGCGGAAGGGCCCCCCTCCCCCTCCTACCGCCAGCGAACCGACGCGACGCGGCAAGCAGTGACAGGGACAGGTACCCAAGAACCTTATAGCCAAGGGACTGAGTATACTTAGTTCGAGCGAGAGCCGAGATTTATTCCCTTTGTCTCCTAACTTCTTGATTATTTGTATAGGATGGAAAGTTGACATGGGGCCACACAGCTATAGTGCAGGGTGCAGCTATAGTGGAAGGTGTACGCAAAAAACCGCAATTCGATGTACAGTTTAGCCGTTTGGCACACGTATACTAGAGGTTAAACAAAAATTTTGACCCGTAGTTCTTTAAAAAAATCCCTTAGGAGTGCTGAATCCTAATTTTATTGTATGGGATTTTTTTTAAACCTATCGCGTGCGATATCATATGAAAGGGTTTTTTTAAGGCGATTCTAAAAATATACAAAGTCATTAGTCATTAGTATTATTTCAGTATTTTTTTTTAAATTAAACAATAATAATTTACAAAACATACCAAGTTTGGGCTCCTCCAGATGCGATATGGCTGGTTTTTTTTTGTACAATATACCACAAATTATACGTGATATTCTCATATCTAACCCCAAGAAAGCAATTTAGAAAATTAATTCAGTTGTTTTTTTTAAATTTTTCTATATTACAAAGTGACAGTTCTACTTTAGTACCTATTTTGCGAGACGAAGAAGAACCGTCCAGTGGTGATCTATCCGTTAGAATTGTGCGTTGAAAGTCAGGAAAAACGATTTATGTATGTATAGACTAGCTGTTGCCCGCGTTTTTTACTGTTCCCATTGGTATTTTCCAAAATCCTTTCTGAGCGGATGCCTACGTTTAATTGCTATCTGTATGCCAAATTTCAACCTGATCCGTCCAGTGGTTTAAGCTGTGCGTTGATAGATCAGTTAGGGTTTCTTTTTATATATACAGAATACAGCATAGCGACAATGCATTTGTCCCGTCCTAACACCGAGCTAAAGAGAAAGAGACAGCAGAACAGTTTTTCTAGTGTCGGGCGTGATTACTAGCTTTGTCTACGTCTCGTGCTATTCGTGCTGGTTGCAATAGACGTACGGATTTGGTTGACGGTAGACAATCGGGAATGATCGAAAAGGACAAAGCTATAATAAATTAGACAAGGATCAAGGAGAAACTATCTACAATATCTCTCATATATCTTTGTCACGTTACCAACACATATCATCTTCACTGCTGGGGCTTGAGTCTTTTTTCCCAAACTGCGAAACATACTCCCACACACGGGTAGCCAAGTGTGGATTGGTGGAAGTTGTAGGACTATTGGCTAACCACACTATGAGATTTTTTGCCTATGGTACGTTAAGAAGTTGTCCAGCACTTGAGGGCTTTGACGCGGCTAAACGATTGCAATCTAATGATAGCAACCGACATCGACGGCTTAACTTACCTTGCGAGCAAGGTACCGCGCTTATTGTCAGTTAACTTGTGTGATCGACGCGACCACGTAAGTCTCACTGAGCTACGATCTCTTCAACGTGACGTCAGCCTAACCTGGCTTAGCAGGCTTTAGTGCTCCGCAGACAGGCGACAGAGACGTGGTCACAGTCTAAAGAATCCATACAATTGTTTAACGGAGACGTCTAGTCAAGCCAAACCTGCGGGACCGTGTATTAGAAGCGCCAGCACAGCGCCAGAGGTGACTAGTGATGTTGGCTTTGCCGCAAACGTCAAAGGCATTGGACCACTGTATGGATTGTTACACTGTGGCATGTGGCGCAGCACGTGAGTGACATGTTGCGCGCTGCCGCCAGGCATCGTCTCAATAGAGCGAGCATTAGGAGACTTGTACCATAGTGTAAGGATCCATCCAATGGTCCATCGCTTTTGAAGCCAACATCACTAGAAACGGGTACCTGCTCTTGAGCCACCTGTGTGCGTTTGTGATATGTGCGTGTATGTGGATTTAACTATGGAATCTGAGGCTCAATCTCTCGCCCCTCGGAACCCGTATGATTGCCCTATCTAGACGTCTCCGTTGGACAACTGAATTGCTTCTTTAGACTGTGCTTATACTATGTAGGACATATTTAAACCGACTTTCATGTCTAAATTTTATCAACAAGCAAAATGCTGTCGGCCCACCTAATGGAAGTGCCACCTGCCGCCTAATAAACATATAGTTATCTGCACTTTGTCGACCCTAGAGGGCCAAGATGGAACGCCTCGTACGTGGCCCAGTTGCTAAGGACACTACAAACTAAGATTTAAACCTTTATTTTTTTGTTCACAGTAATACTGTCTGAAGAAAGCATCACCAAAAACTGCAAAGTTATCAGTTAGTGAAATATGTAAGGACATTTTAGTGACATTTATAATGAATAAAAAAAATAAGTTTATTTTGCATTTTCATTTACTTTTTAAGTCATCCCCTATCAGTTTACCAAATATATAGAATTAAATCATAATGCACTTGTAAAGGCGGACGGATTATAAACAATTTTCGAAAAATATAAAATCTTTTAGGTACAAGCTTTTATTTGAATATAGTTTTTATGCTCAAAAGCCGAATGCTCAAACAAATAATATGAACACGGTTCCATAATAAAAAAATATAAATTTCCTACGATTCTACTGAAAAGAAAAGACGATTCTGAGACCTCCAAATTTCATCATCAGATCAACTTCAAAATACCAAAAGGATCTATTGCCACCGGGAATACGTATTTATTTTAAATTTCAGATACATACATACAAACATTGCAAGTTAAATAAAAGCTTTTAAAATGTCTCACACCTTTCCCTCGGTCCACGAACACGAGCGGATGTATTTATGTGGACATGACATACTTAGGTTGACTCGGTGAACTGATGGTGACCTGGTGAAGGTAGCGGGAAGCCGCTGGGTGCGGGTAGCGCAAGATCGTTCGTTGTGGAAGCCTTTGTCTAGCATTGGACATCTTTCGGCTGATGTGATGATGATGATGATGACACTTAGACTGGTGGACAGTGGGTGAGCATTGGAAGTAATTTTATTTTCGTGGTAGCGCAAAAAATTTTAAGAAGTGCTTTAGGTGAAGTCCAAAGTACTAGGCTACCAGGTATTCAAAGGAAGCCTACCTTTAGGGCGCTTTTTTATTAATGTGAACCACAAGTAATGATTTTTAGCTTAAGGTATTAGACCGGACTAAAATAATTTAAAATGTGATGGCAGCACGAGTGGACGATCGGCGAGACCACGAGGAAACAGCGAACGATCTGCCCATGGTTCACACACCACGGGAAATTTTTATCATGTTTAGCTGCATAAGTAGTCCTTACATTGTTGTATTGTTTCTGAATTAATTAATTGGAATAGGGATGACGAATGCTAATCACCTGATTTACTTTTATCATCTGTCAAAAACGACATTTTGTTCTAAAAACGTTTGAAATACCTAGGCGTGACGTCATAGTTTTGCAGCGTCATTTACGTACATTGTTATTTTGGTGAATTAAAAATTGAAGAGTTGATTGAAAACAAAACGAGTAAGGTTTTCCGAAGTTTAAGCAGGAGGGCAATTTAGTGATCAAAAGTTCATAGTTTATTTCTGTTGCTGTCGTCATCCCTATTGAATATTAAATGTTATAAAAAGCATTGTTCATTCTCACCAACTTACTAGCGGGCTGTTTCACGCTTACTTACAGCTCTAAAACAATTTATCACACTATTGTTTGTTCAATGCTCGTGATGCGGAGAATATCCTGTACTCAGCTTTTTGTCACGGCACCACATGTTCTTGCTCTATGTCGTATCGTCCTGGCGATCCTCTACTACTGCTTCTATCTCCTTATATGATGGTCTACAGTAAGCTTTCGTGTTGGAATAAAAATCACTGACACTCTCGATCTCGCTACCGACTCTCACCAACACTTTGCTAGGCCGTTGCAATCTGTGCACGCGTTTGATATGTCTTGTAGCGTAGCTTTTGCAGCTGAATGTTCTGGCGCACAGGTTGCAGCGGTACGCCGCGCTACTGTGACAGGTCATCTTGTGTACGTGGAGGCTGTTGTTCGCTTTGAATGTCGCGGGGCAGAGGTCGCACTGGAAAATGGTAAACGCTATGAAAGAAAATCAATAAATATTGAAATCCTTGGTGAGAGGCTTTTGTTCAGCAGTGGATGTCTTTCGGCTGATATCATGATGATAAATAAATAAATAAAATCTTCAAATTAAATACATTACTGGGAATATTAAGGTAGTGGGCTGAGGAGGGAAACAGAGTGCTCCAGGTAAACGACACTATCAGTCACATCCATCCAGGCAGTTACCGTGCTTATGGTCAGTTAACATGTGTGGTCGAAGCAACTGACCAAACCGCACTGAGCTACGGTTGCCTGCTAACTAATGGTGTCACAGTGTTAGACATTACCTACCCTGATTAATTTCTCAGTTCGATGCGACTGCCGGTGGCGATGCAATAAGTGCAGCGAGTGGAAGCCCGTGCCGCACACCTCGCACACGAACGGCCTCTCGCCGCGATGCCGGCGCCCGTGGTTCTGCAAGTTAAGCAACTCTAAACACGACTTGGAAAGAGATGGGTCAAAAATATGTGCAGTAAATATAACAAACGGAAGACCGAGCCGCGCGCCTCGCACACGAATAGCCTTGTGCCGGAATGGCGGAAAAAAGCAAAACTCACATCCCTCTGGCAATATATCGTCGCCTGTTACGCAGCAGTACGCGCGGAGCGGTCGTTCCGAGTGCGACACAATGAGAGAGAGGTTACAAAGAGAAGCATCTTTACCACCAAGTCATCATATCAGCCGAAAGGCGTCCACTGCAGCAGTAGCACTGCTGACAAAGGCCAAGGATTTCCACGAAGACCGGTCTGCGCTGCCCGCAACCAGCGGCTGCCCGCAATGAGGTCGTCGGTCCACAGAATGGGAGGCATGCCTACGCTACGTCTTCCGATGCGCGGTCACTACTCGAGAACTTTACTGCCCCAACGGCCATCTGTGCCCAGCCCACTGCCAATTAAGTTTAGTGATTCTGTGAGCTATGTCGGATGCTTTGGTTCTCCTACGGATCCCTTCATTTCTGATTCGATCGCGTAGGGATACTCTGAGCATGGCTCGCTCCAACGCCCTTTAGGTGACCTTGAGCTTTCTCATGAGGCCCATAGTAAGCAACCATGTCTCAGTTCCATATGTCATCACTGGCAACACACACTTGTCAAAGCCACTGTAGTATTTGGGACGTGAAGATATTGCGAGCTTCCCGTACGCTGCCCAGCCGAGTTGGATTCGACAATTGATCTCTTTCTCGCAGTTGGACCTACCTAACCGGACGGTTTGTCCCACTTACACATAATCACGTGTCAACAACCTCGAGTGTAGTCTCCAACCTTCAGAGTGGGCGCGACACCAAGTGCATGTTATAGTATGGAGTTTCGTACGGCTGCAGCATGGAGTGTCATGGTATAGGTACCTTCATGGTTTGTAAGCTGGCACTCTTATAGTCGCACTGGGCACACTCGAACTTGTCGTGTCCGTGCCGCGCCCGCCGGTGCTCGCCCAGGCGGAGATTGTTGGCAAACCGACGACCGCAGTGCTGCCGAGGACAAATTAATATTGTTGCTTAAAATTATTAAAAAAAAGAAATTTTGTCAGTCCATATGTTTTACTCTTACAGGCTAAAGTCACTAAACCAATTTCGCTGAATTTTGGCAGAGCTAAAACAAAAGGCGGAGTAGGATATTTTAAATCCCGACAAAACAGAAAGGTCCCGAAGGATATGGGAAAAACTTTGCGGTTCGCACTTTTAATACAGTCATAAAAACAATCACCACGATGGCGAGGCCACAGGAAAAAGCTTAGTAGATCATATAGATAGATGATCAAATTCAGTATGGTCTACGAGTATGTGACAATTTCTTATTACAGATGTGCGAGAGAGATAAAGCATTTTCGTTATACACAGAGTAGATGCGTAGACACGCCCGAAGGCTTGAATAGATATTTTTGATGTCTCGCTAGTTCATCATCATCATCATATCCAATACGACCGGTTCTGCGCTACCCGCATCATCATCATCATCGCTAGTTGCTTGCTATCAATAGATGGGAGACGTCAAGCCGTGTCTGCACTGAGCCACAGCCGTTTATATCATGTTCCCATCGCTAGGGTACGTGCAGGGTTGTGCAAAGGAATTATCGTGCCAGTACGGTATTCGAAAATTATCGTACCAAATGAAAAATTATCGTACAACTGCCAAAACCGCGCGAAACCGCTATTTCGCAAAACAAAAACGAAGTTAGTCACTTACCAAAGTTGAAAGTACGGTGACTTTTTAACAATTTTTTTTAACATTTACACTCGGCTAGCGAACTTTACTTTGAATCTAAGGAATAAGAATAAATGAAATGAACTATCATTGGCATTCGTTCGTCGATTTGGCAAATTCTAGGTGAAGTCCCCGACCAAAGACTTTGTTTTGTATTTTTAGATGGTTTTAAGGCACTAAAAACTAGTCTTTTCACCCCACTTTGGAGGAGGGTTGGAAATTATACATATTGTATCATACATCGTACCAGTATCGAAATTATCGCACATAAACGATAATTATCGCACGTCTGGCAACGCTAGGTAAGTGTCTATTTCCCAAACTCCGAAAAATTAAGCCATACTCCACACACGGGGGCCAAATCCGCATTGGTCGAGGTTGTAGGGCTATAGACGAACCGCACTTTAAGAAGTTTTTAAGCCGCTTAAAGGTCTCTGACACGGCTTAATGACTGCCATCTAGTAATAGCAGCCGGCATAAATGACTTTACGTAATATTAGGCTAACAAAAACCCGTCTGCGGTAAATAACATCATATGTCACCTCGTACTGCGAAATCCATAAGCCGTTTAGGCTACAAGCTTAGCCATAGAAACGGACATACAAACACCCCAAAAAAGAAACTCCTCTTGGCTTGGCAAGTTGGATAGGTAACTTATTATCTTAAATTATTTTTGAATTCAAATAAACAAATCCACCTCACATACAGGTCCCTTTCCTTCATGTTTGACTGCTATGTGCGGCTTTAAGCTAGCTTTTAGCATCGTCTTGTGGCATATGGAGCATTCGGCTAGCTTCTTCTTCTGCAAAATATACATACATATTACGATAGATGATTTTTTTAGATAGATGATTTGATTATTTACTCCCTAGATAGGCCGTCACCCTGGAATCACAGTTTTAAAAGCGCCTGTCATACATTTTGTCTCGGTGTGCGTGACACCAGTGCACCGGTATTGTTTTTTCGACGCATACGCGCCGCTACTATACCTAGAGAGTAGTAGATAATCAAAGGATACATATTACATTTATTTTTATTTATTGACCAAAAACAAACTGGATGATTTAAAATACATTTTGTGCTCATTGCATCGGCTGAAACCACTTCGGATGGATAAAATTTTATTCTGTTCTGTTTGTTTATTTCTTTTCAGGTGTAGTAGGTAAAAATATTCCTTACTGCCTATTTTTTTTAATTGTCTACATTTTGATATAATAAGTAAAAAGTTTTGATTTTGATATTAGTAAATAATGCTTACGTATTTTGTCATTTTAGGGTTCCGTACCTGGTAACGCGGCCATATTAATAAGCCTACGCTGTCTGTCCGTCCATCTGTATGTTAATCTTTTGAACCGTAATAAGTAGGTAGCCGGACGAAATTTTCACAGAAGTTGTCTTATTATGAGGCATTTACTAACAAATAATAATAAAAAAGTAATATATAAGGGGATACAAGTTATACAGCGAGTTTGCCAGGCTGTGCCCCGCCGCGCCGCCCGCTTCCCCACAAGTACCCTTCCGTTGCTCTTCTGCGTAGGTATATTCGTTGCGCTACTGCATGCCGCTATATTGTAATACTGTGCTATTACTAAGCCTACGCCGCCCGTTCGTCCGTCCGTCCGACATTTAAAGAGCTGCACCTTTCGACCGTAATAGGAAGGACAAAGGGTAGGTGGTTGAAATTTTTACAGATATTGTGTCGTGAATACGTTTTTATTACCCAATAATAAAAAAAAGCATTTTCTACGTGCGTGCGTGTGTGTTTGTTTATTAAGCAAAAAGAAAAATAAACAAATAAAGTTTAAACAATCACCTGCATCAGTGCGTCAACTTCCTCGATAGTGAGGGAATTTAGACAGTTCATTACTTTTTCTTTACATTCAATAAGCGCTAAAGGGTATATACAAAGTATTTTATTTATTTTGTTGTATAGGTACTCGTACATAGATTGGTTGTTATATTGATATTTGGCAAGCTGTTAAAATTGACAATTTATTCTCTTTGGTTTCCATTCTCTCGACTTGTCATGCCCATTACTGTATGTGACTTAAAATCCAAATTAGAATTTAAAATCCTGTATTTAGCTAATGTTTACTGGCGTCAAATATGTCCGCCAACGCTCCGGATCCACTACGCGAACGCTGCTGCTAACCACTTTTATTATAAATGCTAATAATATTATAAATGCGAAAGTAGCTCTGTATGTGTGTCTGTTACGCTTTCACGCCTAATCCACTGAACCGATGAAATTGAAATAAAAATTGGTATAAAAATAGACTCGACCTTAGGAAAGGACATAAGCTACCTTTTGTTACAAAAAATGTCATGAATGGGTTGAAAAAAGGGATTAAAGTATGTATGGGATTTCGTCACTATCTGTACATATCTTACATATCATATAATAATACTGTAACGGGGCCGTATATATTTTTACATAAATATAAAATATTTTTGAAAAATAATAACTTGTGGACATTAGCACACCCTAGACACTTCATACAACGGACCAGAAATGACATTTCAAAAAAGGAATGAAGGAACAAACAAAATGGCGGCGAAATCCTATACGTTCGACAACCAAACTGTAACCAATATTTTTCAATCTGGGTGACGAGGGGGGAGGGGGTGAGGTCGCAATCTAGAGAGCGGCAGGGAGTGTCCATACTGTATGTTAGTACTACTTTGACATTACTAATGATATAGAGGTCAAAACAACAACTATTGGAATTTTTGTCTGTCTCTGTTATGCCCTAGGGTAGGTAAGTGGGGACGCTATATCATAAACCTGGAAGTCTAGCGTATCTGGTAGATATACGAGAGGGGATGTCTCTCTGTCTGTCTATCTGTATGTTCGCGCATTACGCAAAAACTACCAGGCCGATTTTAATAAAATTTTGTATGATGGTTCCTTAAAGCCCGGGTTAACATATAGGATACTTTTTACCCTGGAAAATTCTCGGGCACAGCTAGTCGAAGATAAAACCATGAAACATTGTATTTAGGCACTTAATAAGAAGTAAATAAACATTTTCAAGTTGTCGATAAGACAGATCTACAAATAAACATGGGCATTCAAGAATGGTTGTGAGAAAAGGCAATATTTATATACATATATAATTTTCGATAAATCTAAAAGCTTTTAGGTACAAGCTCTTATGTGAAAAGAGTTTTAACACTCAAAAAACCAAATGCTCAAATGAATAAATACACGGTTCCAATTATTTTTTTAAAGGCAAGTATGATTCAATAGAATCGCAGAATGAAAAAATAAGAAATAAAAGACGATCTTGGGACCATGATTCTACCTCCAAATTTCAAATTTCTACTTCAAAATACCAAAAGGAGCTATTATCACCGGGAACATGGCTTTATTTCAAATTTCAGCTCACTCGAACCCCTGGAAATCGCTCTAAAATCGGTCGCAACATTTGAACTTAACAAACATACATACATATTACATATAAACATTGCAAGTTAAAAAAAGCTTTTAAAAATAACAAACATTAAAAGAATTGGGTTTTTTCCTTTTTTGTTTTTACTCCATCTAGGGCTGCCATCCGTCCGGGTTTACCCGGATTTATACGAGTTTGTAGGGCGTCCGGAGAGCGTCCGGGCGGGGTTCTTAAATGGTGACCGGGTAAAACACGGATAAAATATAATCAACTTAACTCACCGTAGCTTGCAATTTACAAACATTAACAATTATAAGAATATCACTAACACAATATGGATTATGTTTTATGATGTAAAATAAATAATAATAATAAAATTATAATACAAACCCTTCGGTAAAACTACAAATAGGTATCTAATAAAAACCAGCCAAGTGTGAGTCGTACTCGCGTTAAGGATCTCAAACCATATTAACTAGATTTACTGTCGCTCTCGTGGATGTATTTTGATTGAAAACAATAGGTGTCATTGTTGTACACGTTATATTTTTAAGGTACCTTATTCAGAGGTGCGGTGCTAAGGAACCCTCGGTCAACGAGTCCGATTCGTACTTGGCTGGTGTTTCTGTTATAGAGATTAAATTATTTCTGGTACGCACCGATACGTCCCGTCGTGCTCGTGACTTTTTCTTTGCCGTGCACGTGGGCACATGGGCTAAGAGAAGTTCCTTATTCTCATAATCAGTAAAACAAAACTGAAAATAAAAAAGCATTAAAGTTGAACCTAGTGCGTTCATATATATTTCTTATGGGTCGTAAATTTATTTATTTAATAATTGAAAAATAATATTTTTTTTAATTGAAGACTTTAATGCGCTGAGATTTTTATGCGCCACCAACGCCAAAAATGCATGTTTCCAAATTTTAAACAAACAAAATTGAGTTGGTAGTACCGTATTTGCTACGATTCGATTGAAAAAAAGTAGACGATCTTGAGCCCTCGTTCCCCCTTCCCCCCTAAGTTTATCATCAGATCAACTTCAAAATACCAAAAGGATCTATTATCACTGAAGATACAGCTTTTAGACTCTTATGAAAAGCTTGTAAAAAAACAAACACGAATCGCTATAAAGCAAGAACACGCAATAATCTTCAGGATGGCATAAAAAGGATTCAAAACATTAGTAACACTCCTACTAACTGACCTACAGTGGACATAGGCAGCGGTAACGAGCCCTTGATGTCGCGCAGTGAGTCCCGACCCCCTTCGCATCTATATCCACCTGATAGCCCTGGTGTTACTAGCCCTGTACGCTAGTACTCCCCCAAATGTGCGTGCTCCGTGGAGGGTGGGGAATCAGGGGGATGAATAATTTATAAACGTTAGTATGGACAATCTAAAATCCGCTGACTCGCCCGCGCCTCAAGGCGCACCCGGTGTAGGAGGGCAACCTCTGGCGCCACCCGTGGAGGCCCCTACCTCCCAACCGTCCTCCGTAAGGAAGCCCCAAGCCTCCTTGAGCGAAGCGGCGGGGGAGCTTAGGTCCCCAGAATTGGCCACTGGCCATCTTTCTAAGCGCCAGGCAAGGCGCAGAGCGAGGAGAGCTCGAAAGGGGAAACCCTCAGGCTCTCCTTCCCACTCTGCAGCTTCAGCCGCGCTTCTTTCGTCCACCGCGACCCCCCAGGTCGCGCCCCTACATCCCCGGGAACCGAACGTGGCCCCCTCGGGTGCTGTGGCTGCGGAGAAATCTGCTCCACCATCGAGCACCCCCATGGAGGTAGTCACCGCCAGTGCTCCCGGCGCGAGTGTCCTGATGGGTCAGCTGAACACTGGCTGGACCCTGATCGACCGGAAGGGCAAAAACCGGAAGAGGCCTCATGCGCCGTTGCCACAAGGTGACGTCGCTGCCTCCTCCCGACCCAAGCCCCGACCGAATGGCAGGCAGAGGGCAGCTCGTAGAGCTGCGAGGCGCGCCGAGGCCCGAGCCAAGGCTGCTACCACCACTACTGCCCCTGAAATGCCGTCTGCAGGGCCCTCTGTTGTGCCTGTTGCGGGGGGGAGCACCGCATCGAAGGTAACTTCGATCGGGGCGCCCCGAGCCCCCGGGAAGCAACGAAAGGACCCAGCTGAGACAGCCACAAGCTCGGCGACCGCACAGTCGGCGAAGAGGGCTCGCCTCGATGAGACTCTGTCTCCCCGTGGTGAGCCCAAAAAGCCGAGGGTGGGGTCGGCGAGCAAGCCCCAGCGTACTTACGCGGAGTCCGCGTCCGCTGACCTTGCGGTTGCTGTCACGGCGGCAGCATCCGGCAATCTCAGCCAACAGGACGTGGAGTATATTCTGAGTGCCTTCACCGACCGAGTAGTGGAGCAGTCGCTCACTCAACTCGGTTCTGCCGGCCCAGTCTTCAAGGGCAAACCCGTCCACGCGGAAGGTGCCCTAAAGATATGGTGCGCCAACTCGGCAGCGTTGGAGTGGCTTCGGGCGGCAGTCTCCAACATAACACTGCCCCGGGGTGAGGCACTCACCCTCAAAAGACAAGCTGAGCTGCCCCGTATGGTGTTAGGAGGCATACTGCTCCCCGGCGTTTGGGAAGCAGTAAAAGCCGGACGAGCCTTAGGCTTCCAAAACCCGTGGGCCCAAATCCACAGGTGGAGGTTGCTTAAGGTTCTACCTCAGGGCACCGACACATTTATTGTTGTAAGCCTGCCGGAGGATCTGGTCGAGGTCCTGCTGGAACACGAGCGCCAGCTTGCTCTGGTGGTAGGCTCAGTCTACCTGAAGTTCCGGGGACCGAGGGGTAGGTTCACTGCAACCTCCCTGGGAGGACCAGATCCAAATCGTGTGTCCCCTACAACTGTACCAGAGCCCATTGAAGGGACTGCCGTACCACTGGCTACGGAAACGGAAGCCGTGCGGTCTCCCACCTCGATCGCTCCTCGGAGCCCTCCAGACAACCCCGTGTTGGAAGAGGGCGGAGAGGAATGTATCGAGGGGTTGGGCGGTCTAACAATTTCCTCCGAGGAGGAAGAGGCGCTGCTGTCGCAAGACAGCGCGCCCTTTCTCAAGTTGTAGGGCCCTACAAGCGAACCTCCAGCACAGTCAGACCGCTACGGCTCAATTGCGGAAATGGCTGGAGGTTCACGACACGGCGATAGCCCTGATTCAAGAGCCGTGGGTCAGGGGCAACAAAATTTGCGGACTCTCTAACATTGGTGGTAAGTTGGTTGCTTACAATGGGCCGGAGAGTCCAAGAACTGCGATATATGTTACTAGAAACGTGCCTGTCCAACCTTTAACAGAATTCTGTCATAGGGACTTGAGCGCCGTTAGGCTGCTTGAAGGCAAAACAAACCCGAGTCTGCCGGAGATGATCGTCGCCTCCGTGTACATGCCTGATGACGACGATCCACCACCACCAGAACTGGCAAGGCTCGTCACACACTGCGAGGAAAAGGGACTGGAGCTGCTAGTTGCAACAGACTGCAACGCGCACCACTCCCTCTGGGGGATGAAAAACTGTAACGATAGAGGTAAGACTCTGGTAGAGTACCTGTTCACAACTGGTCTCCATCTGTTGAACGTTGGCTCAGTACCCACCTTCGTCACCAGACGGGGTAGGTCCATAATCGACATTACACTGATCACTGAGGGTATCTCGAGTCTTGTATCCAACTGGCATGTGTCAGAGGAAGCCTCGTGCTCGGATCACAGATGGGTAAGATTCGACCTTCAGGTGAATACTCAGGTGACGCCACCACGCAGGAACCCACGCAAGACCAACAGACCTGTCTATTGCAAATCGCTGCAAAACGCACTACTTAGGGTTGAGGTTCCTGACAGAATGATAGGCGTAGACCGGATAGAAGCACAAGTGGAAGTCCTGACAGGCTGCATTAGAGACTCCTACCAAGAAGCGTGCCCTCTGACCAAACCACCATCAGCCAGCAGTCTAAAGGTAAACTGGTGGGGACCAGAACTGGAGAGGCTCAGGAAAAAGGTCAGAAAGCTTTTTAACAGAGCTATGAACACAAGTGATGAACAGGACTGGGACAACTACAAAACCGCCAAGTCCAAATACAAGAAAAGGATACGATACCGCAGCACTGCATCGTGGAGAAGTTTCTGCGATGGAGTTGAATCGTGTCAGCAAGCAAACAGGGTAAGAAAAGTCCTCTCCAACGGGCCCAGCCAAGGCTTGGGTTCGCTTAAAAAACCCGACGGCACTCTCACCAGCACGCCAGATGAGACGGAAGATGTATTACTGCGGACACACTTCCCTGACTGTCGTATTGTATCGACGTTAAGCTGGAACGATGATCCTATACTAGCAACTGAGGAGGACTGGCTTGTCGCAGACAGGGTGGTCTCCACAGATAAGGTAAGATGGGCGCTAAACAGCTTTCAACCCTTTAAGTCAGCGGGCTGCGATGGCGTCTTCCCAGCACTACTACAGTGGGGGGGCGACGCAGTGGTAGTAGCCGTGGCCAGGGTCCTCAGGGCATGCCTAGCCCACAAGTATGTGCCACATGCTTGGAGAGAGGTGAAAGTGGTATTTATACCAAAACCAGGTAAGTCCGATTACACGGATCCAAAATCCTTCAGACCCATAAGTCTCACGTCCTTCCTACTGAAGGCACTGGAGAGACTCTGTGACAGGGAACTGAGGGAAAACGCACTGAGGGACATACCCCTGCACCGCAACCAACATGCGTATAGCCAGGGTAAGTCTACAGAATCGGCCTTGCATGCTGTCGTTAGCAAGATCGAGGCAGCAATACAGAACAAGTCTATGTGCTTAGGCACCTTCATAGATATCGAAGGCGCTTTTGACAAAACAAACTTCAGCAGCATGAGGGCGGCACTTCTGAAACATGGAGCAAACGCCACTATGACCGACTGGATTGAAAACATGCTCCGACAGCGGGTCATCAGACTGGTGAAGGAGGAGACCAAAGCGGCCATGGTAGCAAAGGGATGCCCCCAAGGAGGAGTCCTATCACCGCTACTGTGGAACCTAGTGGTAAATGACTTGATCACCACCTTAAACGGTAAGCACTTCTATACAATCGGATATGCGGACGACTTGGTTATACTTGTGTCGGGTAACTTCACCAATGTTATCTGCGACGCAACTCGAGCTGCTCTGCGAATCGTGGAGCGCTGGTGCACTGAGTACGAACTGTCCGTGAACCCGAGCAAAACTGAACTAGTACTGTTCACCAACAAACGCAACTTAGGTAACTACCTACTACCTAAACTTTTCAAAACAGAGCTCCGCCTATCAACGGAGATCAAGTACTTAGGTGTCACACTCGACAGCAAACTAAACTGGAGCAGCCATCTCACCAAGAAAATAGAGAAGGCAACTATTGCCCTGTGGCAGTGCCGTAGAATGGTAGGTAGGAAATGGGGCCTTACCCCAAAGATAATGTTATGGCTATACACAGCGGTAATACGTCCAATGATAAGCTACGGCGCAGTAGTCTGGTGGCCACGAACGAAGCTATCTACGGTCGTGAGTAAACTGCAACGCTTTCAAAGAATGGCATGCATGGCTGTGACAGGCTGCATGCGGACAACTCCCACTGCAGCCCTTGAAACCATCCTGGACCTGCCGCCTCTGCACCTGTTTATCCAACAGGAAGCAGCTAGTGCTGCAGCCCGTCTAAAATTGCTGTCTCTTTGGAGCACAAACAGGATCCCGCACACTGAGCTTCTGCACGATATCATCGCGGAGGAGCCATTGTTCGCGGCGACGAATGATAGAATCCCTAAACGGTATGTCTTTGACATGAAATACAAGGTACAGCTACATGAGGAGCCCTGGGAGGGTCAGAACCTGAAAGAACTACGGGTATTTACCGATGGTTCCAAAACAGGCACTGGCACCGGGTATGGGGTCTTCTCTGAGGATCTGAACATCAGGATAGCCAATCCCCTGGGTGCGCATAACACGGTCTTTCAGGCTGAGTGTATGGGCATCATCGAGGCAGCTGAGGCGATTGCTGCAAGGGAGGTGCGTGAGTACCCCATCCGCATCCTCTCTGACAGCAGAGCCGTACTACAGGCCCTGCAGAGCAGCATGATCACATCGGGGCTCATACTGGAGTGCCAACAAAAATTGACAGAGGTATGTAACCGCGGCGGCGTAACTCTGCAGTGGATTAAAGGGCACAGCAACTCACGCGGCAATGATGCGGCGGATGAGCTTGCCAGGAGAGGGTCAGAGCTAATAGCCGTGGGACCGGAACCTATAATACCCCTCCCCTCCACCCTGAGGAATCGCACAAGAAATGAACACAATTTGTACTGGTCCGGTTTGGAAACCTGCAGGCAAGCAAGGGTGGCCCTTCCGGCAACTAACCCTGGTCTATCCAGAAAGCTTCTGAGACTTGGAAGAGCTCAGCTCCGCAAGGTAACAGCCGCTATTACAGGACATGGCCATTTTAATAAACACCTATTCGCTCTAGGTATCACCGACAGCCCCCTATGCAGAGCATGTATGGAGGCTGAGGAGACTGCTGCCCACATCCTACTTGATTGCGAGGGGCTGGCACAGTACAGGGTCGTGCACCTCGGTGACCCGAGGTCACTCCAGGAAGTCGTCGGCAACCTACGGGGGCTACTGGGCTTCTTGGAGGAGCTGGGCTGGCAGTGATGCCGGCCAATCACGCAAAATGGGCGCAATGGTCGCCTGGTTGCGGAAATCAGCCCGCCCCTAACTTCAACTTCAACCGCTTCATCAGATAGGCCATCAATCAGCCTTTATTATTTTATTTCATTCGTTAACACCCCTTATAACACCTTCACTGCAGATCCACACGGGTCTCTTCGCAAACTCGAGGAGGTTAGGTTGCATGGGGTCAAGTCCGGATTGATGAAGGTTGTAGGGCTATTTGCGAAACCACTGTCAGAAGTTTTCAAACCGCCTATAAGGTCTCTGACACAACTCACGAATGCCATGCTTAACGTGCCTTGCGAAGCTCAGAAACGAACGAGAATAATGCCACTATTAGTCAAATCCATTCTGGTAATGACCGCGCTTATGGTCAGTTAACCTGCGTAATCGACGCGACCACTTCAGCGGCTAGCCAATCGTAACTAACTAAAAGAACCGTATTTTTAAAACAGTTGAGTCACTTACCCCACACACAAAAGTATCCCCATTGGCATGTCTAGCACTCCTATGGCGTGCCATCCAAGCCATCGCCATATATTTGTTACACAACTCACACTTCACCCTCGTACCGTCCACCCCAGGGTGCTGCTGCGCGATGTGCTTGTTAAGACTGCGTATTGAAAGGTTCTTGCTGCAGTATTGACATGAGATTCGTCCGGGTGGCACTGAAAGTAAGAAGCAAATTTGAGAATTTACAAAGTTTCAAAATTATTGCCCCGAATTTTCATGTGTCACTTTACTAGAAAACTGTCGGTGGAGTAAGGCAGCTACCTCCTGCCCGAGAGGTCGTGGTTCAAATGCTGCCACATACCAATGTGTTTTCGAATTTAGATTTCATATGTACGCTTATCCGACGCTCTTACGTACGATGAAGAAAACTTGCAAACGTGCAGGCAAACGCCTGTGAAGAAACTCGAAGGTTGTGTGTGAAGTCGACCAACCCGCACTAGGCCCGCGTGGTATATACAAAGGCCCGTTCGTCCTAATACAGGGTATGCTTAAGCCCTCAGTGGGGATGTATATGAGTTGATATGATGACTAGCTTTCTTTTATAACTGTCTTTGAGGGTGAGTGGTGGGCGAGCAACTAGCAGTTTTTTTTGTGTTTAATTTTTGTCTAACCTACTTAAAACACATAAAATTTGAGGCAAAAACTTGAAACGTCTATCCAAACATGGTGTGCTCTATTGGTTGCCTGGTGACAGATGCAGTTATAGCACAGATGAGCTTCACATGGCTGATGTGTAGCACGTCTCACACTGCAAACCTGCCTGCAGGTGTCATCTGAGTTAAAAAGTGGTTAAACAATATTTTTCTGTTATTCTATCTCTTTACAACCCTTTGAAAAGTCATTTGCTAGACTAAGAAAGTATGTGCATCTTAATAATTTGCTTTTTTTACCTTTTGGTATAATTATTTCAGATTCTTCATTTTGAATATCCACTTTTGTGTTAATTTCTTCTTTTAAATCAAAATGAAGTGGACTGTTTCTCACATTTGATCCATTATTGTCATCTAACCAATCTTTCAACGGTCTGTCATCATCGTCATCGTTGTTAGGATCCTCCAAATAAACTCTTTCTATTTTTATGATACTTTCAATATCATCTTTTACTTTTAAATCTTTGTTTATTGGTTCGCAAATGATTTCATTCTCAACAGGCGTAAGCAATTCTATGTGTTCTATATCTAGAGTGAGCAATTGAATGTGCTCTCTATCTTTTATTTTTTTAGTATATCTATTTTCTTTATGAGTGAGAGAATCTACATTATTTTTCATATTCAATAAATATTTTTCAGCATCTCTACAATTGTCTCTGAATTGCAATGACTTGTTCAGGAAAGCAACACAATCAGTACAGATCTCCTGAGGTAGACCATCGTTTGGCGCAACCTGAAGGGAAACAAATAATTAAATGAAATTTAATGAAAAAGTATAAGAAAATTAATGAAAAAAGAAAAACTCCACTGCTTAAAATGTATCCTAAAACACGAATGAGTTCAAGACAAATCTAACAACATGCTGTACTCTAATCTATCTATCCATCAGGTCATTAAGGCTACAGGCTCAGTCATAAACAAGACAGGTAAATACATACACACACCCGAAACACCCAGCATAAAGGACTAACAAAAGAGTCTTAATATGGAAACAGGAGCCACTATTACACACAAAACACATTACCCTCCTTCTTAGCCAGTCAGGTAAATGTAAAGTCTGCAGCTCAACTAAGATGTGCATTGTACATGAACACAGTTTCATTTTCATTTTGTTTTTTTACATGAATTCCATAATTTATATTTACTTTTTTTTTTTTATTTTTTGTATGTCGTACTAATGACTAAATGTGCTGAACCTCACTATGTTTGTAAGATCTATTGTATTTATCACATTTACTGCAATAAAATATCTTTATCTTTATCAGTGCGAGAGTAGTGAGAAAGACACAAATCAGTAGAAATCTTATGTCACCTCGATAGGGTTGAGGGGAGAGGGATATGTGAGAAACAATGAAGATGATGACAGACCATTGAAAGATTGGTTAGATGACAATAATGGATCAAACGTGAGAAACAGTCCACTTCATTTTGATTTAAAAGAAGAAATTAATAAAAACACTAGGGTAGAGAGAGAAAATGCAGGGGGAAAGCTAAGATGGCCAACATCTCAACACCCATGGGGCAGGCACCAAAGCTCGCCTCTGCAGCTTTGGCTTTTTGGTGCAGATGGGGGATATCCTCCCTCAGCGCCTCTGGCATTACAAAAATACTCTAGGGAAAATAGGGAGGTGCGCGAGTCCTAATTAGCAAGAGCCCTAAATTTTGTCATTTTAATGGCAATCGGGGAAGACCAAACCATATTAAGATAATCTTTCTTTCTCACCTCTATGCACATCTTTTTCTTTGTCATAGTCCATGGTTAGCTATTCTTAGGGGAAAAGGAAACAATACTTTTGTAAAATATGTAACATTTAATGAATGATCATAAAATACATGTATATAAAGTAAAAAAAAAATGTAAGTAAACATGTCAAGTAATTACAAAATTACCTATCTACCTGATTACTTAGAATGACGATTTTCAGGTCAGACTCCTAATAGTACAAATTTTCAAAATTAATTTTCTCAAAAAGGGGGGGATGATACCACACCCTCCCCCTCTATCAAGGCGACACGTTTCTAATTCCAACCCCTCATATATCTCATAAACGCGCCCTTTCGTCGTAGAATTCAATGTATACTTACCGTAACACCAGTGGTGATGAAAATAGCACCGGAGTAGAGCTTGTTTTCAGCATTCGGGAAAATAGGATTCAAACCTGAACTGCTAAGACATGTCCTACAAACCTTATTTTTCATTGTAATCGCTTGCAGGGACACAAAAGGTTATAGAATTATTTATATCAATTAGTTAAATAAAGTATCTTACAGTTTATTAGAATCAACACAAACAATACACCATAGATGAACTAGAATAATATTACTCCACAAGCTTACTAACGTCTCTGGGTACAAGCCCTTTTGAGACAGTCTTCATTATTTTGTCTTCATTTCTTTTTTTGATTTGAAATGCTAGTGCCAGCCGGTGCCTCTGGAGTTCTTGACAGTATTTGCAGCAGCCGCATTTTGAGGTGGAACACCCGGTCACAGTAGGGCGTCTACATAACTGTACCCAGTGCAAGTCGAGTCTTCACATCCTTCTTCATTTTATTTTCTTGTTCTCCACATTGCTCGCTTGCACTAGATGATTTTCTTCAAAATGCACCACGTTTTGAAAAAAAACTAGCAAAACACAATGCAAAAACGATAAAATAAAACTACGAATGTGTTTACCACAAATCCCGCCAAAAAACTATCCAATCCAATAATAAATTGCCAACTGGTTTTTGAAGTAGGTTGTACATTGTACAAGTACAGTTGGCAAATTATTGTACAAACAAGGAGCAAAAAGTCGCACGCCCATATAAAACATATAAAATCGTAATCCCAATTCCCATACAAATCTATCATTAGATTACACAATCGTACCTACATCGTAACAGGGCCAAAAAAATTTATTAATACGATTTAAATCGTACGGTTGGCAACGCCGATACTTATCCTTGACTTGACATTGACATGAGCATGACAGACTTGTCAGAGAAACTGAGAAAAATAATTTATATTTATCAAGGGTTTCTAATATTTATAATTCCATCAAAATCATTTTTATGTAAAAACTCGCCAAGTCTCGTGAGTCTCCTCTAAAATATATGAGATCTAAGGTGGAGCCAACTCTGGCAGTACTTTTTTAAAACAATACTCAGCAAATTGCACGGAGTTCCGTTTTAAAAATACTGAGTAAATAATAATATATATGTCGGAGCGCAAGGTCGTGGCGCCACCTATGCATGAGTCGAAGCACCGTTTGTTTTATCTTGAAACGTCAAGCGGTTAGCTAGGGTAGTAATATTAGGTCATTTTACAAGCGGTGGTCGTTGCGAGACTGGAATCCAGTTTTAGTTGGTAGTATTGGTACTTGTTTGTTAGCCAATCAGAATCGTGGTGATTATCGAACCAATAAATGACAATGCAGCCAACCTACAGAGGCTACGGCAGAGGCGCCAAATATTTTACGAGCACTTTTGATCGAGCAGCTGAACTGTCAACTTGGGAAGCCAGTCCCGTGCCGAACACATCGCAGTCTATAAAATAATCTGTTTTCATCCTAATAATCGTGAAGCCTCGTGTTGCAAACGTGTGTGAATATTGATTGTACACTCCAAAACTTCTCAAAGACGAGTTTATTTCGGCCAAAACCATTCTGATGATCCGAAATATAAACTTATGATCAATATACACCGTGAAAATTTTAGTCATTTTGTTCCCGTGGAGTAGAGCTTAGGTGAAAGCAGTACAATCGATTCGTAAAGTCAGTTGTAATTTTAAACGATAAATAAAGAAAATAAAAAAGTGAAAAGGCTATCCCAAAAAGAGAGTTGAAATCGTAGTAGCGACTAGCGAACGCCCCACAAGCAATGTTCATTCACCTCCTGCCTCCTGCGCACCTCCACGCCGCCGCGCCGTCTCGCCCCGCACGCATGTCGGTTCACCAAACGGCGCGGCGTCGGCTCCTTCAAAGCGCGTCGGCTCCTTCAAAGCGCGGCGGCGGTGCCTTTGCTTTAAGTTGTGCCGTCCCATGTAAAAATAGCAGCCAATCTTCCCTTCATACTTGAATCACCTTGAATGGGCTTAGGACCATCGTACCTTCTTACCTACTGTTCAATGAAACGCGTAAGTAAAGTAATAATGTAGTGTAGGAAGGTAACGTAAATTGACAGTTTGACACAAAGTAGGTAGGTACTTAATTTTGATAGAAAATGTAGGTAATTAAGTAAGCCCTATTTAAAATACCTATTGGAATTTATTTACAATAATTAAGTAGTTAATCAAAATACAAAGGTACTTTACCTGTCACCGATGAGATACTCTTCGACTGTACTGTTAGACACTACGCACTCAAAAAACAGATGAGATACACTTCGTCTCAAAGTCTCCATGCACTACAAATACCAGCACTTACACTTCGCGATATCTCAGTAATTGTTCAAAGTGCTGGCCATTTCGTTGAATGCACATTCGTGCTCGCCGAACTTGATTTTCTTTTAGTTTTATCAACGTGTCTCTGTCTCTTTTAATCGGATAAAGTTTAATCATGGCAAGATACTCCACATTGGAGAATCTGTGTGGTCGACTCATGATCGGCACAAACTCTCGCGTAGGTAAAACACGTGCAACATGTATCGCTCGCGTCGGTCAACTGACTGAACTGGCGAGCGGCGGGCGCCGCGTGCTGTGCCAGCCGTAGAGTGTTACTACTTGTTCTCACAGCTTCGAGTTTATTTATTTTTTATAATTTAAAAAAATGTTTAATTTAAGTTTCTAAATTTTTTAAACTCTATAAATCGACAGTACCACTGATACATAGTCGCTACGCTTCGGGAACAAAATCATTAAAATTTCACCCTGTATTTAATGCATATTAATATTAATGACTTTTAATTGGACATGAATAAACATTTTTTTCATTTAATGCATCTTTGTTTCCTAGAACTTTATTTCATTTATAAAATATATTTTTCTGAATTGGCAATCACGAAATATATTTGTTTGTTTGTCAATTCTTTCCAACTGTCATGTATACATCGTACTCAATTGGGTGGCGTATGTTCACTTCAGTCTTAGCCCTTTCAACTGAACTCGCTAAGTGCGCGCGATATTTGGGGGCGCGATTCCAGCCCGAGTATACAGCATTTGTACAACCGGTAATAGTCAGACACGTTTTATAGCTGTATCCACTAGCCCTGCGTGTGCGGAGTGGATTCATACAGGGCATGCATACTCGCCTATAGAATAAAAGAGGGGTCAGCCCCGTAGTTGACGTCAGCTTCTGGAAGAGATTGTTGCGAGCGATACCTACGTAACTATCTCGCAGTTCTTTCCGTAAGTGATTGACCAGAAGGGTAACACCCAAATACTTAATACAATGGCTGATTGGTTATCCACCCCACTGGATGTTGTATTTACGGCCTGCTTGTCTGTTGTGTAGGTGAAACGCGCATAACTAGGTTAGGTTTCAAGGTATTTTGCACTAATTAGACACTTAGGCGCTTTGCACATGACGGGGCTGGGCGGACCGGTCAATTTTGCCGCCAACGATAGCACAAAGGGAATCCTATACTACCAACGCACATAGAGGCGGCGCAGTCTTTTTGTCCTCCTTTGTTTGGTCTTTTTGTGCTATCGTTGGCGGCGAAATTGATAGGCCCACCCCGACCCGTCGTGTGCAAAGCACCTTAGTGTTTCAAGAGCTACATTAAAATTTACCTCCACTTCTTCAAAGGTTCTGGCTTAAAAAATTAAACCTACCTAATCCATCAGCATATAGAATGCGGGTCGTTGGTGTTGTTGTTAAAAAGTAACGGCACCAAGACACTGCTTTGAGGTAAGCCATTCTTTTGTGCTTGCCAGGGGCTTTTCTCCGATTGTAGGTGGACTTGAAAGCGTCGGTCACAAGAAGTTCGCCGAAAATCCCAAAAAAATTTGATTGGCGTTCAGGTCATTGACCTGCAATAGGATCCGTTAGGAGGTAGTAAAACAGTTCCGTAAAAACCGTCCTCCGTGTGTTGTGTGAGCTGGAGGGTCTTATTACAGCGAGACTTTCCGGGTCGGAATCCAGTCTGCTCATGAATCAGTTGCGAGTCAACAAGACTGGAAAGACGAGTTAGTAGTAGGTAGTCTTTCGAACAGTATAAAGGTGTAGCATAGGAGATACACGGGCCGAAAGTTTTTAGGATCAACTGCTGATTTCTTCGGTTTTGCGATGGCCATCACTTTGAATTTATATATTTTGATGATTAGTGGTGATACTTGGTGTAACGAATGTGACTACGACTCACACTTGGCCGTTTTTCGAATTTTTCCTTGGTAGGCATCCAATTTCCTAACTCCATGCCAAATTTCAATTTTCTAATTTACCTGGAAGTGGTCTATCTTTTTGATGATTATGATTTCAGTGAGTGTGTGACAAAATATCAAAACTTTGACAAACGATATTTTTAAAATCGTTAAAGGTAGAAACTTGTAATTTGGAATATACGCTGTCTACATTACGTCAACAATGCAATATTAAATTCAGGCAGTTTTTTTAGACCCTAAAAATGACATTAAGAGCTCGAAAATGCGTTGAGTTACTTCGAGAAGACGGTTTACGGCCGTTCCTGTCTGCTCGACTTGGCGGGGGCACTTCTGTGCTGTTCCTCATGATGCACTATGTTTCAGTGTTGCCAGTGCTCTTCTGTCTCATGTTACGGATGGATAGGGATGTTAGATGCCAACACATGAATTTACAGTGTATTTATGTTACGGCTAAAGGTGGGTGTGAACATAATCTTAGATTAGCCGGCTAAACTTCAAGGCTCTTCGACTGTAAAATCAATCAAACCTGATCGAACCTAATATTGCTCACCACCTAATTAACATTGCCCAGCCAGTATTGGGTAGACTTGTGTAGGTACGGTTAAACGCCGAATACCAACTAATAATCAGACTTTACCCTAACAAACTTTAGCCAGATAATCTTAAGTTTATGTTGAAGCCGTGACATACACAGATCTACACAGAGATATGCTATATATAAGGGGAGGTAACAAATCTCTGGATCTACATTTATTTATTGTTATTCCCACTTTTATTTTTTAAAAGTAGTCAGATATTCGAACTCGAAAACGAAAGAACATTGCTGTTTTTAGAAACCCAATCCTATAAAAATAACTAAAAGCTGAGAGATAAGCACGTACAGTCGAGTTGTCTTCGCTGCGTAGCGAAGACCTATCATTAATCACCGCAGTGAAGATAGCACCCCACTTTGCCGGTCCCCTTTTTGTTGTGTATGCTGTGAACACGCCCTTACTATAAGGGGGTTAGCACCCTTAATCTTCCTAATTTACCAATAATCGACACTACTTACTACTACTACTATACTACTGTATTTCACAAATTACGAGGCGTATCCTCTTTTCTCCCCTTACCGGGGACGATGGCACTTGATTTGTGTCATCTGGCCCGGTAAATACATCAACGGGCCAGTTAAAACTTTTTTTCCCATCTGGCCCCGCGCCGGGCCAGATGGGAGCTTCCCTGCCAGACAACTATAGTCAAAGTGGCTTCTGACAATACTTTTATACATGTTAATAATTTTAGGGTCGGAACCCCAGCAGGTATCTAACAAACATCGCAAAATATTGATTCCTTTCATGGCATTTTGACATATGTAGTTGATATGTTTATCGAATTTTAATTTATTATCGATTAGGTATAACTCCTAGAAACTTATGATGACTAACAAAATTAAGGTATTACTTTATTGTTCTATTTAATTGTAATTGATTGAGCATTTGGATTCCTGCTAAAAATCAAAACTGAGCTTTTTTTCGAACTTATTTCAAGTTTCAAATTGTTGGTATAATAAGAAGTTATTTAACTGATTCAATGCATTATTGATGCAGTTTACAGCAATATCTAAATGTTGATTTTCACATTACAAAAGTAAATCATCAGCAAACTGTAAAATCTTCACCGGTGAAGCATTTACATAGTTTAGTATTTGTACAGCAAAGGTGATAGTGTTGCACCTTGCATTGTCCCTTTATTTACAATTCTGCGGCCATGTAGTTTATTATTATATTTAACATATACAGTTATATTGCTCAAGAATCTAAAAATCGATTTATAGTCTTCCCTGGTATGCCTATTTCATAAAATACATGTACCAGTGATTCAATATTTAGTGAAATGCACCTTTTACATCTAGAAGAACACATTTGAGATTACAGTGACTAAGTCTGGCTTTCTTGATATCAGAAATAAGCGATACAAAGCTTTCTGAGCAACTTTTGCCTTTTCTAAAACCAAATTGTAATTTTGGTAATATATTTTTTGTCTCAACATAATAATTTAATCGTGACTACAATAACATATTTTCAAAAATTTTACCTAAACATGACGACAATGAGATAGGTCTAAGTATAGGAAGATGGGTTGTTTGCTGTTTTATTTGATTTCAAAATTGGGATTACACATTGTGTTTTCCATAGCTTTGGTATTACAAGATTTTCCCAAAGTTTATTATAGATTTTAAGTAAAACATTCTGAGCGTTAAAATGAAGTTCCTTAATCAAAATATAAGGAATATTATCTAATTCTGGTGTTGTTTCCCTTCTACTTTCAAGCGAAATAAGTAGTTCATTTATTGTGAAAGAATTATTAAGAAAACTGTTACTTTTGTTTACAGCAGATTGGTCACAGATCACTTTTAAATTATTTTTATTCAGTTCAGATGAATCCGTTAATTTATCTAGGAATTCTGGTACCCACTCATCATTACTGTTCTGTCTACTGCCTATTCTTTTGATTTTTTTAAATATAGGTGTTAGTCTATTAAAACCTGCGCATAAATTATGCCATGAATTAGAACGCTGCTCAATTAATATTTTTTTCTTTTGAGCATCATTTTTTTATAGTTAATGAAATTAGAGATAGCAGGAATATTATGGTACGCTAATACGTGACACAAGCTTAAAAAGATTTTTAATTATTTTTTTTGATGTATAGTTTTTGATGTATGACGAAGAATAAAAAAAAAACACTTATAATAAGTATAGGAAATACCTAATAGTTTTGGCGTATGAAGTAAGTTAGGTACTTAGGTTTGCACTGTTATGTATGATTTATAATATTATGACCTACAAATTTGTACGGAACCCTCGGTGGGCGAGTCCGCCTCGCACTTGTCCGGTTTTTTCGTGGTTGTTTCAAAATACCTACTAAACTCGAGATATAAATAGCAGATGAGAAAAGAGTAGTAAGTATTGAATACTTATTTATTACATTTTTTATGGTTAGGGTTAAATCTACAGGTAAGAGCAATTTTAAACTTTCAACTAGTTACTTGTTTTAATTTAACTTGTACTCACAAGCATTTTTAAATTAAATAAAGTACGTGTTTGTGATCACGTACAGTCGCCATCAAATATATCGTAGCGAGCGAGGTGTTCAAATATAATATCTGAGCAGTGTTGAATTTCAATAAATTATGTAGTTACACTAGGATTAGCAATTAATATCTGAACATCTAATTTGTTATAAATATCTGAGCATCAGAATTTTCAACATGTTCTTCATACACAATGACGAAAGGTACTTTTTCCTATAATGCTACATAGGTACCTATTAAAAAATCTGCTGCATAAATATTTATGACAAATTAGGTGTTCAGACATTAATAGCAACTCCTAGTGTACATAATTTATTAAAATTTAACACTGTCCAGGAAAATTTGAACACCTCGCCCACTAAGATATATCTGATGTCGAATGTACAAAGTCCCATAGAAAATTATACAGTCAAAATAAAAGTAAATAAATAATTAAATATAAATTATTACCTAGTAACCTAGTAGGTATGTGTGGTCAGTAATTGGCAATATATTAGTATTTGTTACTGGTTATGTAAACAAATTTATATATGACCTTCACAATAGAATAATCGCTCATATGCAGTCTTTCCATAATAATGTGGTGTCTATTCAATACGTACTTCATAAAAGTTATCAACTTTGTTCTCGGCGAACATGCCAGTCGCACTACACCCCCGCGGCAACCCTAGCATGCAGCGAAATGCGTTATGTACTGTACGCGCATCCGACGTATCCGGCCCATAAGTGGGCGGTAGCGTCCTTTGAGCAGTGCGCAAAGCGCCTGCAAAGCACATTGCTTTTCATAGCGATGGCTCGTCACTGCCTTTCCAAGACACTGTCATCGTTTAAAACATCTCTTATAATAGTTATAATATGAACTAAACATTATAACTGTGATACAGTCTTTAAAGAACAAGTATTTACAGTAATTTCAGGTATATTTTCAGGTCCTTTTGCATATTTAAAAACAACTGTTTCTGTTTTCTTAACATTTTATGTCAGCGAATGCTTTCTGGCATAGTTTTCAAATTTTGCTAAAAGAGTTCTTAGGCCACTGTCCGATGGGCTCCAAAGCGCCATATCGTCAGCGTAACTCAGATTATTGAGACATTCTCCTGCGAGATGGCAGCCGACGCGTGTGCTGCTAAGCTCCTCGATCAGCTCATTCACATACTGGTGGAATAGGGCGGGAGAGGTCAGGCCACCCTGCCTTACCCCACGCCGCCACTTGTACTCTTCAGACAATGGATCTCTCCAACGATCTTCATTAGTATAGAGTCTCAAAATTTAAGCTTGGTAACATTTAGTGATACATCTGTCCTGCGCAATTTATTCCAAAGTACTTATTTCGTAATTACCTCTGTCGAATGCTTTAATTCAATATAAAAAACCATCGTAAACAAGCCATATCCGTGGATAAGTTAGATCGGAACTAGAACTGTTCCCTATCCCATGTTATATGCTTTGTAAGATGAGGTAAGTCTTCCGAGAACTTTGGAACGAACAGTCGCTAAAGAAATAGGTCTATAGTTCGATAAACTTAAGACATCGTCTTTTATTTCTTTAATTATAGGTACGACAATGGCTTTCATCAAGTTTATAGGCAAGAAGTTGTCTAATAAACGAGCGTTACATACAATGTAGCTAAATTCTGAAACAAAATCGTACCACCATACAATAAATGCTCGTTGCAATCGTGGCCTGTTGGCATCGGTGAATTACCACGTTTCATTTTGCGTACAGTCAAATATAGAATCTACAGTTATACCCACTTATGTCTAGGCTGGTCACTGCATCACCACGTTCCTCCGGCTCATCCACCATAGGAATGTCGCAATTAGGCTTTTTTACTTGGCGATCGCCCTAATTCAGGGTAGGCTCAAGCCCCTCGGTGAGGACGTATATGAGCTGTTTATGATGATGAATGACTTGAAATGTATCAACAAAAATATCAGCTATTATTTTATTATCCTGGCATCCATTAACTTGAGGTAAACATAGATCTTAATTTAAAATTTTTGTTGCTTTCTAGAACCATAAACCCTTATCTTGTCTATGTCTCGCTATGCTATGGTGTCCATTTTGATCTTATTTTCATACCTACTTTTAGAACAACCAAACCATTTTTCAAAAACTATCTTAATTTTACATATTTTATAGTAGGTACCTTGTGTAGGGCTGCCAGACAGTACGCAAACTTGGTTCGCTAAACTGAGGTGCTAAATGAGCCTTTTCGTGATATCCTTTGACATGGATATTCCATCCCCTCACTTGCTTTTGAACTTAGACTTGTACTTAAACTAGTAACTAATGTTTATATAAAATACTAGCTGTTTCCCGCGGCTTCACCCGCGTGGACCACGTTTCTATGACTTTTCGAGGGTGCGCAGTGCGCGAGCCGCAAGCGTCTACCTACCAAATTTCAGCCAAATACTTTCAGTCGTTTTTGCGGGAAAGCGTAACAGACAGACAGAGTTACTTTCGCCTTTATAATATTACTAGCTGATTCCCGCGGCTTCACCCGCGTGGACCACATTTCTATGACTTTTCGAGGGTGCGCAGTGCGCGAGCCGCAAGCGGCTCGCGAGCGTGGTAAAAAGTAGCCTATGTCTTAACCCAGGTCCTAATCTATCTACCTACCAAATTTCAGCCAAATCCGTTCAGTAGTTTTTGCGGGAAAGCGTAACAGACAGACAGTTACTTTCACATTTATAATATTAGTAGGGATAGTAGGGATAATTCTATAATAGTGCACAGAATACAATTATCGGTTTTATAACATTTTTATCACAAGTACCTAATGTCAGGCCAAAACATGTTAATCCATAACTTACATATGTATCTAAAATCACATTTTAAAAAGAAAACATAATGATTAAGAACAACAACTACCAACGTCATTAACCATAATGGAAAATACATGTTATTCAAACATTTACTACAGAGATCATTATAAAACGTATTTTGTTAGTAGTCTCAATTTCCCCAAATAACTTTATTTACTGGCTTGCGAGTTACTTGCACTTTGATTTATAAAGTTAACGTCACAACATATTATAATAAGATAGTGGACAGACCAAGACATTTCATACAGAACACAGTTTTTGCTTTGCATGAATCGTTTGTTACATTCCAAGCCATATCCATGCTAGTTTATTTCCTGCATGTGTCCTCATGGGTGTTGTCAAGTCAGAAGTTTGGTGGAATTGTTTGTCACATTCTAAACATGGATAAGGGTTCTCACTTTCAAGTTTCCCGTTATGTCTTTCAAAATAACTTATGTCACTGAATAAATTACAATACTGAGTACATTTTAAACATGAAGATGGTTTATCTTGTGTGTAAGTCCTCATGTGGTTTACTAAATGGCATTTTTTTCTGAATGCTTTGTCACATTCAGAACATGAATATTTTTTCCCTCCAGAGTGATTCCTCATGTGTGTTACCAAATTACTCTTAACATTGAATGCTTTGTCACATTCTGAACATGAATATTGTTTTCCTCCAGAGTGAATCCTCATGTGTGTTACCAAATTACTCTTAACATTGAATGCTTTGTCACATTCTGAACATGAATATTCTTTCTCCCCTGTGTGAATCCTCATGTGTGTTACCAAAGCACTCTTATGATTAAATGCTTTGTCACATGCTGAACATGAATGTGGTTTCTCTTTTGTGTGAATCCTCATGTGTGTTACCAAATTATGTTTATGACTGAATCCTTTGTCACATGCTGAACATGAATATAGTTTCTCTCCTGTGTGATTCTTCATGTGTGATACCAAATATTGTTTTTGACTGAATGCTTTGTCACATGCTGAACATGAATATGGTTTCTCTCCTGTGTGATTCCTCATGTGTGATACCAAACTTTGTTTTTGACTGAATGCTTTGTCACATTCTGCACATGAATATTGTTTCTCTCCTGTGTGAATCCTCATGTGTCTTACCAAAGCACTCTTATGATTGAATGCTTTGTCACATGCTGAACATGAATATGGTTTCTCTTTTGTGTGAATCCTCATGTGTGATACCAAATTTTGTTTTTGACTGAATGCTTTGTCACATGCTGAACATGAATATGGTTTCTCTCCTGTGTGATTCCTCATGTGTGATAACAAACTTTGTTTTTGACTGAATTCTTTGTCACATTCTGCACATGAATATTGTTTCTCTCCTGTGTAAATCCTCATGTGTTTTACCAAAGCACTCTTATGATTGAATGCTTTGTCACATGCTGAACATGAATATGGTTTCTCTTTTGTATGAATCCTCATGTGTGATACCAAATTTTGTTTTTGACTGAATGCTTTGTCACATGCTGAACATGAATATGGTTTCTCTCCTGTGTGAATCCTCATGTGTGTTACCAAACTATGTTTTTGACTGAATGCTTTGTCACATGCTGAACATGAATATGGTTTCTCTTTTGTATGAATCCTCATGTGTGATACCAAATTTTGTTTTTGACTGAATGCTTTGTCACATGCTGAACATGAATATGGTTTCTCTCCTGTGTGAATCCTCATGTGTGTTACCAAACTATGTTTTTGACTGAATGCTTTGTCACATGCTGAACATGAATAGGCTTTCTCTCCTGTGTGAATCCTCATGTGTCTTACCAAACGACTTTTATGAATGAATGCTTTGTCACATTCTGAACATGAATAGGCTTTCTCTCCTGTGTGAATCCTCATGTGTCTTACCAAAGCACGCTTATGATTGAATGCTTTGTCACATGCTGAACATGAATATGGTTTCTCTTTTGTGTGAATCCTCATGTGTGTTACCAAATTATGTTTATGATTGAATGCTTTGTCACATTCTGAACATGAATATGCTTTCTCTCCTGTGTGAATCCTCATGTGTGATACCAAACTACTCTTAACATTGAATGCTTTGTCACATTCTTCACATGAATATTGTTTCTCTCCTGTGTGAATCCTCATGTGTCTTACCATAATACCTTTTGCACCTAATACTTTGTCACATTCTGAACATGAATATGGTGTCTCTCATGTGTGTATTTCCAAATCACCTTTTGTTTCTTTCCTGTGTGAATGTTCATGTCTCTTTTCAAATCACCCTTTGCACGGAATGCTTTGTCACATTCTGAACATGAATATGGTTTCTCTTATGTATGAACCCTTATATTTTTAGTTAGCCCAATTTTGTGAGTAACTGAATGCTGCATCACATTCTAAACATGAATATGTTTTCTTTTCTATGTGAATTCTCAATGTGTTAGGTACCAAATGACTCTTTTGACTGAATGCTCTGTCGTACCTATTCTGAACATGAATGGTTTCTCACCTGTCTGAATCCTAATGTGCGTTACCAATTAATTTTTATCATTGAATGCTTTGTTACACTTAACTTTTCTTCTTAACATGAATAGTTTCTCGAGCGCCACTAGACTAGATCAGGGTTGCCAGACGTCGACAGCTTGTCCTCGTACAGACATGGTCGAAAATCTCGTATTTTGGCAACACAACCTCGTACACCATTAAACCACACTATATGAATTCAATCATTTATTTTAAATGTGAAAGAAATTTAATTAATCGAAGGCATATACATATTAAAACGAAATATATTTTCTTTAATTTTATACACATAATTCACTAAGTATATGAATTCAATCATTTATTTTAATTGTGAAAGAAATTTAATTAATCGAAGGCATAGACATATTAAAACGAAATATATTTTCTTTAATTTTATACGCATTTCACAAACATAATCAAAATATATTAGAAAATTAATTTACAGTAGTAATTAAAAAATAATGTAGGTACCTAAAACTACGAGTACACTTAAAATAATAAACACAAAAACACTAAGGCTGAAGCAATGAATTGTCAAATATAATATCCTCTGGCGCATCATCATTATCTGTGTCATCTGCCTGTGTGGCTTTCTTTTTTTTGCCATATAAGTTTTCGGCATTCATTCCACTCAGCATAAAAGATGTCGGCTCGAATTTAACGCAAGAACCCTCTCGGTCAGGTCCCTTTGCGCATTCTGCCGCAAGCAATGTGCCGTTGACCGTTTCAGTTATGCTGCATATAACTCTCAGTGAAAGCGGCAGTGTATCTCGCTTCAGAAGGTGCGTTCCAAAACATAACTTTTATCGACGAATTCAATTTAAAGTTTGTAACAACGAATCTCGTACAATATCGTACGAGGATGAATGTGACCTCGTACCTCGTACCGGGACCCCTAAATCTCGTACTTGTACGAGAAACCTCGTACGGATGGCAACGCTGGACTAGATTGAAGCACGTGGTTGTTATATTGTCTTTGGCCCGTTGCGTTGATTGCGTACTGTATTGTCCACCCGTGGTCCACCCTATCATTTCGCGGCCCGTATTGCGTGGTTCTACGCGTACACAAACTACAGCCCATGTTCTACGGCTACACTAACTACGCAGCGGACGGCTCAGTTCCAGCAGGCGTAGCATGAGGTCATAGATCTATGTCGCGCGCGACGAGAGAAAATTATTTCTACCATAGACTCGACTACTATAGTGATGTGGTGTATTATGTCGTTGTCGACAATATTACTATAGTCACTATAGTACTACCACAGATGAAGTAAAATACATTGATTACAAACAGCATTTATTTATAAAAATTTAGCAAAGTACATTTGAAAGCACAAATGTGAAAAAACATGTAAAAATATTTTGTCACAATCTATGAAACGAACACACTTCTAAACAGTCGACTCATTTTCGGGTGTATGTATGTTTGTGACTGACTGAGCGTGTGGGTCTGTTTCATTGTCACTGCCTGTAGCTAAAACGGCTTGACAGATTTTAAAGTGCGAAGTGTCGTTACAATTGTAGGTATTTTATTTAGGCTCTTCTACATAAAACAGTCATAAAAATTGGGGGTAAAAATTTTGAAATGTTGTCAGTAAGGTAAAGTACCCAGTAGATGACACCTTTATAATTTATTAGTATGCTTATTGACATAGTTTGGTATGAAATCATCTTGGAGGGAACTTCTAATTGGTAATAGTTACGCAAATTATTCCCCTTCCAGAATTACAAGAATTGGGTATGCTAAATTTTTTATAAGCCATGAAAATAAAAAAACCATTTCGAGATATTTTTATTTAAAGCCATATTTTTTCATTTTCCACTCGAAAAAGTAAAAGATTGCGTAAAAAAATCGGAAAAGGACAATAACCTTCATTTGACCCCTATGACGTCACGAGTTTACAATAAAACCTTATTTCACCACTGAACGGAACGTGCACTCTTACTTGTCATATCAATTACGGACCTTGCATTTGAGGACGAGCTTTCGTCGAGCACTGAAAAAGGCACTATTTATTTATCATCCACCAAAAACTACGTTTGAAACAATCAAATATTATTAGAACGTCATTCAAATTAAATACTTCAATGGGTAAGATATTCATTAGAGGTCCAATTTTTATTGTGGTTCTAAAAAACATTTAAACTCTGAAGGCCTTGTCCATACATAGATTATGATGTTTGATGACAAGTAAATTTTGACTTTGACGTTTCGTTGTTGGCTTTGTGATAGTTTCGTTTCGGAAAAGGCAAAGGTTACTAAGACCATACAGCCAGGTCTGACGTATTTAGGCTTCCTTAGCTGTTGGATTTGTAATGCTAGTGCCGGTGCAATGAAAAAACAACAAAATAAAACTACGAATGCGTCTACCACAAATCCCGCCAAAAAACCTTTGGGAATGATTGACTTGAGTGACTTGACAGTTGACGTCAAGGCCTATTCATTTCATCGTCATAGAAATAGGGCTGTTCGTTTCATAGTAATGTGAACCGATGACGTCATCAAGGTTTCAAAATTTAAAAAAATATTTAAAAATATCTAGAGGCTTAAAAAATGAAATATTCAAATTAGTTTTTCAAAATGGTCTAAACCATCAGAAAAAAAATTAAAAAAAATACATTATTTTTTTTTAGCATACCCAATTGTAACTATAAAACTAATGTGTATTTTTATGTTATTTTTTAATAAAATATGTATACGTCGCTGCATTTACCGATCTCATTGTTGCCTGACCAGAATTTGATTCAATTTGAAGTGTTTACTTAGGGAGCGTTCTGTCGTTTACCCGTTCTTTATTATTTCTTTTATTGTAAAATGTATTTTCAAGTAACACTAAAAGTATTTTCAATCAGATTTTAAGCAACACTAAACACAAAACAAACATGATACAATATTTAAAAAAAATAAGTTAACTTTGGCAACCAAACAGGTCGCAACGAAAGATGACCTGATGATGAACCGTTCGCTATGACAGCAGGATAGCATAAATTAAATTTACTAAGTGTGAAAGAGAAGACACAAAACAGTTGCTGTCAGAGCGCAGCGTTGTTTTTATCTGTGTGAGTTTTTCTAGAAATCTCATTGAAAATATTTTTTTAAATCGAGACCATTTACAATTTTTTTCCATTTAACATTTAATGAAAAGTTCTTTATTTGCCTGTAACATGTTTTGGCAAACAATTTTTTTTTAATTTGGGGCACTGGGCTAGCCTTAATATTTGTTTACTAGTTAAACATCACTGCCTCGCCAAGTAGGTACTCTTTGACATCGAGTTTGTATCGATATGAAAGAACATCCCAGCCCTATCTACCAAAAACAATCAGAGTATTTAAAATGTCAGTTGTAGTTGTTTTATTTAAGTGACTTTCTGTTGAATGTGAGTCGGACTCTCGTTGTTACACATTTCCGTCCCATGTTACACATTTCCGTCCCATTTCACGAAATCACTCCCACAAATTGCAGGAAAGCGAGAGCAAAGATGTTACACATCAAAAAAAAAAGTAACGTAACATTAGTAATTTATTGCGCTACGATACAAAATATGTTGACCAAAGTTACATAAAATAAAGCTTTATATTGGCGCGCGCTGCAATGTGGCAGTTAAAAATAAACACAAAATAATATTTTCCATGTAAAAGCCTCACCAATTTGAAAAATAAAACACTAATTAAAATAAACTGATTTGACCTTTATTCTCTGAGCGATTCAGTTGTAAATGTCAAATTGAGGTAAAATCAAGGTAACTTTGGTATTTTTGTAACAAGGTAACTTTTTTAACTTAATCATAACATCAAGTATATTTTTGAGTATTAAATATATTTTATGCCATATATCTTGTTTAATTTTATAAGAAATTGTTACAACTTAAATTATTTTTCAGCATTTTCCAAACTTAGGCCCTTAGGCTATGCAATGAGTAGAATTAGTGAGTGCTTGAAAAAAATTGGCCAAGTGTTCGTAGGCCAAGTGTGATTTGGATACGCGCACCAAGAGTTCCTTACCATTACACCTCTCCACACGTGTACCTACAACGATAACTATACTTTTCAAACAAAAGACATCAATGCGAGCAACAAAAATGATCTTTTTTTTCAGTTCAAACTCCTTAGAGTGAGTAAGTATGACTTGTACGACTTACACTGACTGATGGACAGTTTTTAATATTTGTTTATTACTTTAGAATTAGTACTATCATACCAAAATTCACGCTTTGATGTATTACCGTTTTTAAAATACAGAAATTACAATTAAATTTTGGGTCCCCAGGAGGCTCGAGTTTCCATACAAATTAATATAGTTCTTCTTTGATACAAAAAATACATGCCGGATTGAATCCAAGTGGAGTTAAAATTTTTGAAAATTTGACTTCTTATAGAAACTTCAGACGCAAATATCTCAAAAATATGAACATTAACTGGAGTCGCTCTGTCTCTTATACGATTCAGCAGAGCCTGTTCAACATGCCGACATGTGTCTTACCCACTTCACCTCATGCAAAGTACCTTAATGTTGTTCTTTATTTTAAAAAAAAATCAGGTATACATAGAAAGTTCAGACGCAAATATCTCAAAAATATGGACATTAACATGAGTCGCTCTGTATCTTATACAATTCAGCAGAGCCTGTTTAACATGCCGACATGTGTCTTACCCACTTCACCTCTTGCAAAGTACCTAAAAGTGGAGTTCAATTTTTTGAAAAATTCGACTTCATATAGAAACTTCAGACGCAAATATCTCAAAAATATGAACATTAACTGGAGTCGCTCTGTCTCTTATACGATTCAGCAGAGCCTGTTCAACATGCTGACATGTGTCTTACCCACTTCACCTCATGCAAAGTACCTTAATGTTGTTCTTTATTTAAAAAAAAATCAGGTATACATAGAAAGTTCAGACGCAAATATCTCAAAAATATGGACATTAACATGAGTCGCTCTGTATCTTATACAATTCAGCAGAGCCTGTTTAACATGCCGACATGTGTCTTACCCACTTCACCTCTTGCAAAGTACCTAAAAGTGGAGTTCAATTTTTTGAAAGTTTCGACTTCATATAGAAACTTCAGACGCAAATATCTCAAAAATATGAACATTAACTGGAGTCGCTCTGTCTCTTATACGATTCAGCAGAGCCTGTTCAACATGCCGACATGTGTCTTACCCACTTCACCTCATGCAAAGTACCTTAATGTTGTTCTTTATTAAAAAAACATCAGGTATACATAGAAAGTTCAGACGCAAATATCTCAAAAATATGGACATTAACATGAGTCGCTCTGTATCTTATACAATTCAGCAGAGCCTGTTTAACATGCCGACATGTGTCTTACCCACTTCACCTCTTGCAAAGTACCTAAAAGTGGAGTTCAATTTTTTGAAAAATTCGACTTCATATAGAAACTTCAGACGCAAATATCTCAAAAATATGAACATTAACTGGAGTCGCTCTGTATCTTATACGATTCAGTAGAGACTGTTTAACATGCCGACATGTGTCTTACCCACTTCAGCTCATGCGAAGTACCTAAAAGAGGAGTTCAATTTTTTGGAAAATCGACTACAGAAACAAAGTTTATACGTAAATAATTCAAAAATATGAACATTAACTGGAGTCGCTTTGTCTCTTATACGATTCAGCAGAGTCTGATGAACATGCCGACATTTGTCTTACCCACTTCACCTCATGCAAAGTACCTAAAATAGGAGTTCAATTTTTTTGAAAATCGACTACACAAATAAAGTTTAGACGTAAATATCTTAAAGATATGAACTTTAACTGGAGTCGCTCTTTCTCTTATACGATTCAGCAGAGCCTCTTCAACATGCCGACATATGTCCTACCCACTTCACCTCATGCAAAATACCTAAAAGAGGAGTTCAATTTTTTTGAAAATCGACTACAGAAACAACGTTTATACGTAAATAAATCAAAAATATGAACATTAACTGGAGTCGCTCTGTCTCTTAAACGATTCAGCAGAGCCTTTTCAACATGCCGACATGTGTCTTATCCACTTCACCTCTTGCAAAAGTACTTAAAAGTGGAGTTCAATTTTTTGAAAATTTGACTTCATATAGAAACTTCAGACGCAAATATCTCAAAAATATGAACATGAACTGGAGTCGCTCTGTCTCTTATACGATTCAGCAGAGCCTCTTCAACATGCCGACATATGTCTTACCCACTTCACTTCATGCAAAGTACTTTAAGTTGTTCTTTATTTTTTGAAAAAATCGGCTGTACATAGAAAGTTCAGACGCAAATATCTCAAAAATATGAACATTAACTGGAGTCGCTCTGTCTCTTAAACGATTCAGCAGAGCCTGTTCAACATGCTGACATATGTCTTACCAACTTCACCTCATGTATTTGAATAGGGAGCCGTACTTATCTATCTCTTTCAAAGTAGGTACAATTCACTTGAGTAACGATTTGAGGAAACTGTTGTTTAATCGTGCGTGATCAAAAGTAAGCTTTGTTTTCGTAGTAAAATCCTTCCGTTATTGCTTGATAGGTAGGTAGATACTTACGCTGATATTCAGTTATCCACTTTACAATAATTCGTCTGTGCTGTGCGTTTGTTTATTTAGGTAGGTACCTCAGCTATATATTATAGATTGACTGAACTATTAATCAAGGTAGGATATGGACAAAGATGAAAAGAAAGGCTTATGACAGTTGAAATTCTTTTATTTGTACGGTAGTGTCGATTATTGGTAAATTAACTCCTCAAGCCCGAGAGTGTACACCGGTGTACACTGTCAAAATTTACTATGATTTCGTAAAAATGCTCTCCGGACCAGAATGTACACCGGTGTACACTCGCTCGCTACGACTTTATACTCTGTTTTGGAACACATAGAGATAACATTTGTATGAAGAACTTTTGTTAGTCTGTGACTGTGGTAATGCACGGACCGAATTCCATCAACAAAAAATAATCACATCACAAAAATGTTTACTTTTGCGCTGATGAAAGCGATGGCGCGCGCAGTATCAAATTTCAACAGGTCACTAAAGTTTATAAATATACCAGTTACGTTGAACTGTTTATGTAAGTGGGTGAGTCATGTATCGAACATGATTCATTACATTTTCTGTACACTGTAGTGAGTTATTTCTTGAGTTATGACGAATATACCAAATAGTGTCGAGATTCTAACTAGATTACAATTAGAATCGCTTGTAGACAATTGGATTGTATATATTTCGATTGTTTTTATTTATTTACAATTGGCAAAATTATTCAAGAATTCAATACAGTTTACAGAAAACGAATTGATGTAGTATTTCAAGAAATACACCAGTTTTCGTGGAGGGTGGCGCGCCGGGATTCCAGACCTCGCGCGGCGACAGATGTCTGGAAGGGAAGTGCTTTTTTAGCTGTCAACCTCAGCTGTCAAACCTCCGTACGTGAAGGGTTAAGTAAGATTAAGGATGCTAACCCCCTTATAGTAAGGGCGTGTTCACAGCATACACAACAAAAAGGGGTCCGGCAAAGTGGGCTGCTATCTTCACTGCGGTTCATTAATCTAAGGGTACTTATATATCTGAGCAGATTCATCAATCAAATATATATACACATATAACCTGTCATATTAATCTGAGCAAGCCTTTCAGTAATATATAAACAACTAAAAACTAATAAATATCTGTACTAATAATTTTCAAAAATATCTAAGCAAGTGAAAGTACATAAATATCTACGCAAAGGTTTTTTAAATATTTACAAACATGTAGTGGCATAAAAATATCTGTACCTACTAAAGAATTCCAATTTTAATGTGAACAAGTAGAAGTTCATAAATATCTGAACAAACACAATACTTCGTATTTTAAAAATGACAATCACCGAAAAGAGTACCGTACTGTCAAATGATACATTTGATTTTGTCTCTTTCATTTTCAGTGTGACGTCATTACTGTTTGCTTGCGGCTTGTTAACCATTTTTGCTAATTTCGATTTACAATCGAGTTAAAGAGGTTGTTACCAACATTTATGACTGGCCACTTTCCATTTTTAAAATGATAAGCTATTCTATTCTTGAAGATAAGTCATATCCTATTGTCAATCACATAGAATATAGTTGCATTCAATTGATAAACCACCAATAATAAGGTATTTTTGACTTTACTTGGAAGATGTAAATCTATACATATAATAAAACTGCAATGGGGCCGTGTCTGTACATGAAATATTTTTGGAAAATTATAACTGTGGTGGACATTACTAACGATATAGAGGCCATACAACAACTTTTGGAATTTTTGTCTTTCTGTCTGTATGTTCGCGCATCACGCAAAAACTACCAGGCCGATTTTGATGAAATTTTGTATGGTGGTTCCTTATAGCCCGGGTTAACATATAGGATACTTTTATCCCAGAAAATTTAAGAGCACCCGTGGGAAAATTCAAAACCTCCACGCGGACAAAGTCGCAGGCACAGCTAGTACCTACTAAAAAGACATTCGTTTTTATTTTAATGCCTAAATTTATATTAAATTTAACTTGTTTTAACCGCCTCCACTGCGTAATGGTTAGTCCATTCGCTTCACACCAGGAGGTCGCGGTTTCGATTCCCGGTGGGTTCAACTTTGACTCGGTTTGGTTGGTGGTAGGGCATTTTCATAGCCCTCCTGGCTAGTTACCACCATCTAATCTAAGTCTTGCCGCCAAACATCAGTGTTTAAAACATTGATGTTTTCCGGCATGAAGATAAGATAGCCAGTTCTCCATTGCGTTGGGGAATCTTGGTAAACTCGCTTCCATTTTCGGCATCATCGTCACTTACCATAAGGTGAGATGATGCCATAGGCTTACCAATTGTGAATTTAATATATATTTTTTTAAATCTTAAAATACATTTTTTGTTTTATTTATGTTTTATTTACGTAACATCTTCGATGCATTATTAAGTCTTTGTCTCATAATTTCCATGATTCACTGATAAAGTTTTCAAAAAGATGGTATGGTAATGGTACCGGATTATCTACCATAAGTACCTACACGGAATCAGAGCTTGTCGTGTTTTTTTATCAACAATTGGTAAGTGTCATTGCACTTCATCCGTTTTATTTTGACAAGAAGGTTGCGAGAACCAGATGATTTATTTATTTAGTTTAGTTTATTCACATATTCATGAACTTCTTGTTGTTCACATAAAATTGGAATTCGTTAGTACAGATATTTTTGTGCCACTACATGTTTACTAATATTTGAAAAAACCCTTTCGTAGATATTTACGTACTCTCACTTGCTTAAATAATTTTGAAAAATATAAGTATACAGATATTTATTAGTTTCAGTTGTTTAGATATTACTGAAAGGCTTGCTCAGATTAATATGTCAGGTGATATGTGTATATATTAGATTGATGAATCTGCTTAGATATATAAACCCTTCCATGTACATTCATATTTGAAGCCCTGGTAATGCTCATATAATAATGAACTCGACTGTATGTACCACAAACTTAGTCATCCATCATCAGATTAACTGAATACAGGATTTCATCATTTGTTTTTAGAAATGTCATTTCTCGTTTTTTGTATAAAGTGTTCGGGGCGTGCAGGGTCAAAAATCGTTATTCACCGAGATCTCATCGAACTTCACCAGACTTCTCATTACTATTCACATTTTCAGAGTTCTGCATCCAAAGGGTAAAAACGGGACCCTATTACTAAGACTTCGCTGTCCGTCCGTCACCAGGCTGTATTTCATGAACCGTGATAGCTGAAATTTAATTATTTCTGAAATGTATTTCTGTTGCCGCTATAACAACAAACACTAAAAATTGAGAAAAGTGAAAAAACAAGGACTCTATACAAAAACGTATTTTTTTGAAACATGAAGAAACTAGCGTCATCTAGTATGATGGTACGGAACCCTTTGTTTGCGGTTCTGACTCGCACTTGGCCGGTTTTTTACCAATGAGATCGTTTATTTGCAACTATTTTGTATATATTTATTATTATACTAAGCGTCGGTGGCTCAACCGATAACGACTCGGTCCTCCTAACCAGAGGTGCCGGGTTCAAATCCGGACGGCCAATGTGCCAATGAGTTTTTCGAAAACTTACGTACATATACTTACCGATTGATTTAACGGTGAAGGAAAAACATCATGAGGAAACCTGCACACACCTGCGAAGAAACTCGAAGGCTGTGTGTGAAGTCGACCAACCCGCACTGGGCCCGCGTGGTCGACTAAGGCTCGATCGCCCTAATTCAGGGTAGGCTCGAGCCCCTCGGTGGGGACGTATATGAGCTGATATGATGCACCTATTTTGAATAACCATTTCATTTTACGGAGATCTCATTGAATTCCATGGACAACCCAGGAACCTCATGTTATTCCACCGGATCACACACAGTCCCGTGGGCCCACCTGGTTCTTGTGGTCCTACCTACCGTATTCAATGCTCATAATGGTGTCAAATCTAGAGCTTGGCGGACTGATGTACCTACCACCGACCAAACCCAATCTTAGGAAGTTAGACCCCGTCGCGTCGGGAATGGAACCCGCGACCTCCTGTTTGTGAAGCGAATGAACTAATCACTACGCCACGTTAAAGCGGTGTTTTAAAACGGCTAATGAAACAAAACTAAAAAAGACTATTCATTTATTAAAAATTACACAATGCTATTATTTGTTATTATACGAATAACTAAATCGAAAAATAAAAATTCATTATAAAATACAAAGAAATAGGTCTAGAAAATAGAATTAAAAAACGCTGTCTGTATCACAACTATTTTTTCTGTAAAAATGACTCTTGAATACGAGGGCCATGCATGTCAAAAGAAACTAGATACTCTCCCCGATTGTTTGACAATGGCACGAAGTACTGTCAGTCTGGTGTGACAAGCGGCCGAAATCAGGAATCCGGCACCTTCTCTGGCATCACAACAACGCGGCTCCGCACACTTCATTATTTTAATTAAAAACTAAAGGGCAAGAGGTTTGACAATGTATACGTGCTCGAGGTGAATACTTTGAAAAGAGGGTTATCTGAAATAAAGACTAAATTTTATATTTTTTGAGTATCTAGTTTCTTTTGGCATGTCTCTCGTAGAGCTGCGTAAACCAAGATAATTTATTTTTCATAACTCTACCCTGGGGGTCTACAAGTAAGCTGAGCCGTCGTCGCCTGACTGCAGGCGCTTGTACGGGAGGCGACAGATGCAGCACTACACAGCACAATTGATACCACCTTTCATATCATCAATGTGCAGTACATGGCACATGACTGACGTTAATGCTAGAGGGGTAGACCCCGAAATTCAGTAAAAAAGCTGTAAATGGTGTTAAAAGCATGAAAATCGTAAAGACTCATCTTCAGGCCATATGAATCGATTTGACCCGTAGCAAAAGAATAAAAAAACGGCCAAGTGCGAGTCGGGATGGCGCAAAGTAGGGTTCCATAGTTTTTCAAAAAATGTTCTGTTACCAACTGCAAATATTTTTTTAAAATTATTAAATTAAATTATGTTATTAAATTTAATTTTTGGTGAAACGGGTCATATTGATTCATATGGCTTAAAGATCAATCGTTCCGATTTCATACTTTTAACACCCTTTGTACCGTGTCGTGTAGCGCGCCGTGTGCCGCGCGCCGCGCACGGCGCTCTGTTGACGGAGTCCTACATCTAGTGAATGATCTGTACTAAACATTATTTTCTACAGTATTATTTTTAATGCTTATTACATACTGAGTACATGGAGTAATTTGTTTATATCTAAATTGCGAAACACCTACTTACTCGTTTTTAATACTTATGGCAAAAATCTAATTTTTCAAGTTCTTTTTCTACACCCTGTAAATATCATAGAAAAAACAAGTGTATTAAATAGAAATTTACTAATTCAATAAATTTGCGTTTTATTAAACGCTTTTGGTTTGATTGGATGAAATTACATACAAAATAGCTTTCAAATTAAACATCAATGATTTCTGACAACAAATAAAAGAATTTACTTAGCTAGCGAACTAATTAAAGTGGTATTTTTATCGATTTCAAAATAACATCCGTTTTTTTATGATAATTTGACAAAAACTAGCCAAATAAATGATTACAGAATGATATGTTGATTAAACGATTTGTAATTTGTGTTCTCGGTGATAAATTTATGTAACTAGTCTGAATGAAATCTCTTTAGCTTAGAACGCCTAAAAATTAACCTTGATTATTATTATCGCTAATTGTTATCTGTGCAATAATTAGTCAACATTGATTATATCAAGATTGATTATTTGCCAGCTCTCGGTGGAAACCGATGAATAAGTCTGAATTAAAGAACATCGATATCTGCTATTGGTATTATAGCTATCTTCACATTAGCAACAAAATAGTTTTGGCCTTCCCATTTCGTTATTGGTTCACATAAAATATGACAACAGCAGCCAACCTGGCAAATTCAGAAGACCGCCGACAGTCGGCTATTTACTGTCGTTGTCGTGTTTTTAATCTAGCTGTCGTTATAAACCAAATTTTAAATTATTTCTTTGATTTAAAAGCGAAAATTCAGGAAATGCGAGGTATTAATTATGGTCCACAATTTAAATAACTGAACTTGGCGTGGTGGCTACTTTTTTTATAAATCCCTTTACCATGTATGGAACTTTTTGTATTTTTATTATTAAATCAGTGATAATATACGGAACTGAGACATGGCTGCTTACTATGGAACTCATAAGAAGGCAATGGAGCGTGATATGCTCGGAGTTTCTCTGCGTGATAGAATCATTAACTAATTTTAATTAATTAATTTAATTTAATTAATTTATTTAATTAATTTTAAAGGAGATCCGTGGGAGAACCAAAGTAACCGACATAGCTCTCAGAATTGCTGAACTTAAGTGGCAGTGGGCAGGGCACATAGCTCGTAGAACAGATGGCTGTTGGGGCGATAAAGTTCTCGAGTGGCGACCGCGCACCGGAAAAAGCGTGGCCTCCCACTCGGTGGACTGATGACTTGGTGAAGGTCGCGGGAAGCCGCTGGATGCGGGCAGCGCAGAGCCGGTCGTCATGGAAATCCTTGGGGGAGGCCTATGACCAGCACTGGATGTCCTTCGGCTGATACGATGATTATTTAATCAAAGAAATAATTCAAAAAGTGATTGCGGCGGCGTGAGTAGTGTGCGCCCCGTACGCTCTTAACATATCTTATCATTAGGTGAGCGAAGTGATTGGTTGTCATTTAACAGCTACATAGATAACAACAGCTTGATTTGTTATGAGCACCAATAACACAACACAATAACACCTTATAATGTCGAGTTAGTAGCTAGGCCACAAGGGCCAAAGCTTTTATTCTTTCTATTGACATGAAAAAACCTTTTTTTATACAACTGGATAATCTGGGAGCTGTGGGGACTTGAAGTCCAAGTAGTAGCATGATGTAAAGATAGCATTATATTTTATAATGTCTTACAAATATAATTTTACAAGTTACTTGATTAATTTAATAATACCCTCATAATATCATAAATGTTCGATTTTCGTTCGATTACAGCTTTTTTCTACGTATACATTATTTACTTTTTGTCTTCACAATTTCAGTGCTCCCTACTTTTCGCAAAAGAAACTTTTAAATATTCTTAAATATACAATAGCCTAGAAATAAAATAATGCACAACACAGAGATAAGTAGAAATTAAATTAAAAAGGACATAGTTGCACTAAGGCTTAAAAAAACAAACATAGAATAATAACCTTAGAGGTGATAGTTATTTAAATGCGTTACATGGAATTATTTAGTTTTTATCTCAATTTGCGTTCTTCTTTGTAGGCTTAAGGATGTCCCATATAGTGATGAGAAAATAGCGTCCAAAATTTTGAATCATCCGTAGATATCTTAAAAGCTACAGTATGTTTTGTTTAATTCATTGTGTGATAGCGTAGAATGACCAGTACAAAATATTTTTTTACAATATTCATGAATTTGCTTTTTGTACCATAAATGTAAAACGCAAAGATAGGCACTGTTTATATCTGATCTAAGTAATCGTACAATGGATTGAACAAAATGTATATTGTAGCTACCGTATATAACTTTCGAGATTTTTATGAAATATTTATAATTTTAACCATCCTGTTAGAAATGTTTATCGTGTGACATTGCATTGTTAGTAGTTGAACACAGAAAATTGGTGAAGAGATCTCATATATTCAAACTGTTGCGTACGTTCGCGTTCTGAGTTTTAAATTGTATCAGATGTGATACAAAACGTATCTGAAAAATAACTTTTACATCAAATTCGATACATGACTTATTTTATCAATAAATAGTTTATTAAATCTACTGATCACTCTAAAATTTAATTTCTAAAACCTACTTAATATATTTACGCGACATATACTTCTGAGTGCCACATTTATGAAACAAGGTGTTTAATAATAATTAATTAATATAATTAACATTATTGTTGTATTTACACTAAAGTCAAAGACTTGACAATAGTAACTGTAACTGCTAAAGTTATAATTTATATGATAGGTAGACTATTCAAATTATGGCTTTGCTTCAATATTATTGGCGTTTTAATTAATAACATCCAGTACGGGACGATTCAACATAATTTATGCGTGCATTAACTGATGCAACAAAGTGAATATGAACAGTTTTATTCGCAATGACATTTTAGCACTACGGCGCTTTTGTAATCAAAATGCGTAAAAAAGCTGAAGTAACATACGAAGTTTAAATAAAGAATTTAATCATTTTTTAATATGATATTAATAGCGCGCCTAACTTAATTCAAATAAATTATATTAAAAAATAAAACAATAATAATAAATATATAATTAATGGCACATAGTTCTATAAACTGTCAATTCCACAATAAAAAAATAATGAAAAATCTTAGCTTCACTCTATGACATCAACACATTTTACAGTTATAAAAATGTCAAAACTAACTAAAGCACAAAGAGCAACGTCAAATTTGACTTTTTAACCCAACTGCGCCAGAAAGAGGGTTATGTTTTTCGAGTGTATGTATGTTCCATTTATTTCTTTGGCACGATCTTTACCCCAAACGGCTTGATAGATTTTGGAGTGCAAGTTGTCCTTAGATTATTTCTTAATCCCGCCATTGACAAAGGGTACATTTTTACCCAACTGGCCAAAAAATAGGGGTTAAGTTTTTTATGCAGTCGGGTTTTTAATTTTTAATTAATTGCTAATGTTATTTGTTTTCTTATACGTGAACGCTCTTTAAATGCCCAATTGTGTTTATTTGTGACTTACTTCCTTTCAGACCTTTTGTTGGCTCTGGAGCTCAACCGCTATGTTCAACTGCTTGTATCATGGGGCCGTAACTCTACCCATGGTCCAATTGTCAGAATACATTTTTTTTTTTCAATTTATTATTATGACTCGTGATACAACTGTGTGGCCACTGTCCGACTGGAAATTAATTACTAATACTAAATTTATTATTATTATTATTGGTAAATTTATTAGATTTGAATATAGAAAATGAAAATGCGCCTATACCAACAATCAATTTAAAAAAAATACAAAAAAACCGACTTGAAAACTTTACATTTATTTGCTAAAAAGTAAAAATATTTATACTTAAGTATTTGCAATATCTTATCAGTTATTTTTGGAGTCGGTGCCAGCCAACGCAAGTATTTATTTGCAGTTTAAAACAATAATCGATAACCATTTTGCTCTTATAATAGTTGGACCGTCGAAAGTTACTTGCCGTGAGTACTCGTGGTACAACCAGAGCGACTATGGGTAGACTTTAATAAATTGTGGTACAACCAGTTGAAAATAGCAGTTGTACCATGGGTCGGAAGCGCTTTTGTTAGAAATATGTAGATATTTGCAATGACGATATGATACAACGCATTCGCAAACGACCTTGCTAACGTCATTTCACATCATTTTGTAACTTGTTCTAATGTTGATACCATAATTATTAATGTATCATATGTGATACACAAAACTGTTTTTCTGTTACGATTTTATTGGTACTTACAATTATAATGAATAATAACTTATAATTAAACAGGTTAACACTTAAATACGTACATGTATAATAGTATAGTTGTATAACTTATTTGGCAGTATTGATTGTGGGCCGTAGTTACAGTTCAGTCCTGCGGACATAAAGGAAAATTATGAAAATAGGACGTGTGAAGTGATCATTTCTTGTTAAAAAAACGACGGGTTGCACTCCGGGAGTGCCGGCAGAAGTGAAAACTTGAATATTAACGTTGTGCATTTTTGATATTTTGGAATGGTTAGGGAATAATTTTGCACGAATTGCTTTGATACGAACATTCGCGCAAGCATCCTGAGCCGCCTAAACGAAACAGCAGGCGCAGGCATACATTTTCGCCGCGCCGTAGAAAGAGAGGGGGATACTACCGCGCCGGCTGTCTACTCTTCCATCCGTCTTACGAATTTTCGATCAGGTCACGTGTCCTGACGCGAGTTTAACATTTTTTACCCATTACAAAAAAAGTGCACAACGCCGCTAAAGAAGTTTTTACTCTCCATCCGTCTTACGAATTTTCGATCAGGTCACGTGTCCTGACGCGAGTTTAACATTTTTTACCCATTACAAAAAAGTGCACAACGCCGCTAAAGAAGTTTTCACTTCAAAAAATCGTATTTTCGATTAAGGAAAATTTGCCTGTCACACTAGATTTGACAGTAGTCAAATCATAATATGATTAATCTGGGTTTATATAGGATACCGGCATCAAAACATGGACTGATCTATGAAAATCTAAGGAAACATACCACATTCGGTATAGTATGCACATACGTGTTGTTGGATAAGATAGACAGGGCTCTTGATGTGGTATACCATAACGCGAGATCTCGCTGTTTTGTGTGTGTGTGTGTGTGTGCGTGTGTGTGTGCGCGGAATGCACTCGTGTGTATTTCTCTAGATATGCTCACCGTTAGAGGAACAGCACAGGCCTCGCGTTGTTCGGATCGGAGCCGGACGAAGACCTGGCGCGGCGCCCGCCGCCACCAGAAGCGCCAGAGCCGCTGGACGCGGACCGCGCTGAGCCTTCGCGACCCACTGCAACGTGATTTTAATATTAATAGTTAATAACCCATAAACGACTCCCTTCTCAGACTCGGAAAGCTACGGCCAAACAAGTTCGGGTTGGTGGACATGACATTGTAGGCAAAGTATATATATTAGTACTACATACAGTATGGACACTCCCTGTCACTCCCTAGAATGCGACATCACCCCCTCGTCACCCAGATTGATACAGATTGGTTGTCGAACGTATAGGATTTCGCCGCCATTTTGTTTGTTCCGTCATTCCTTTTTTGAAATGTCAGTTCTGGCCTATTGTATGAAGTGTCCCCAGAGTTAAACCCGAAAGTCAGAAGTCATTCAATCCGCTTAATGTCCGAGTCTAAGACATCTGACACGACTTAATGACTTCAAAACAGTGATAGATTACAACCAGCGCCAATGATTTGAAGCTGAATGGGCGAAGCACGGAAACGATTGAGAAAATGCGAATAACTGTCAAACCCCTCTAGGTTACGACTGTGCTTCTGGTCAGTTAACCTGCGTGATCGACGCTATCTACTACAAATAGATTAGTAACGAAATTGTTAGAAAAAGAAGGATAGTTACGATATGGCACGAGTGCGAAAAAGATACTGATACTATTTTTTGTCCTTATCGGCATCACCACTTTTTTGCTGGCTAATTGTCAAAATCTGTCAGATAGCCAAACAATGTTCTTTCATTGTTGCCAAATGAATTTAATAGACGATTTCAGGCCGTAATACAATTGGTTGTAGTACCCGTTAAGTGGGGCTTGTACTCTTCATACTGAACAACTTTTTCCAAAAGATCCATAGTCCATTAAAAACGAGTGGAAAGCTAAAAAATTTAAACACGCCAACGGAACAACGCTCTTAATTTATCTTTACGATAAAAATATGTAACATTTCATACATATAGTTCTCATTTGTTATCACCACCAACATAAATTGTACAGCCACGGTGTGCACACTTTCACGCAGCCTTTACCATCTGGCATAAATAAATCACCTTAGAAAAACACGCTAAGTTAGTAAAGAGAAAAATATGCATCAGAATTGATGAAAAATATACAAATAATCTTAAGATTTTCTCAATTTTTTTGGAATAATGAATTAATTACTGTTTAAAGCCTCATTAAGTTCTAAAAACTCACAAAGTTTCAGCAGCGCCAGGACCGGTCATCGTGGAAATCCTTTGAGGAATAGGGATGACGAATGCTAATCAACTGATTTACTTTTTATCATCTGTCAAAAACGAAATTTTGTTCTAAAAATGTTTGAAATACCTAGGCGTGACATCCTATCGTTGTAGCGTCACTGTAGCGTGATACGAGTAAGGTTTTCCAAAGTTTGTGTAGAAGGGCAATTTAGTGATCAAGAGTTAATAATTTAGTTCTGATGCTGTCTTCATCCCTATTATTGTCCAGCAGTGGACGTCTTTCGACTGATCTTATGATGATGACGAAACAAACTCGGCAAGCAACATGTTTGTGGTTTGAATTGAAGTTGTGGTTTCTGCTCTATAACCCTTTCGTGTCCAGTGTCGCCTGCAAGTAAAAGCATATAAAACAGTACATCGTACCGGTGTTGTCCTTGGCGGTGAGGTGGTCCGAGCCGGCGCTGGAGCCCCCCGATCCCGAAAGCACGCTTTCCTCGCGATTGTATCTGCAACAACATGGATGTTTGCTTAGCTGCCAAAGATTAGGGGACTTCTTAGTGGGTAGTGTGGTCTTGGGCCTGTGCATATTTATTTATATATAACTTATGTATATAATGGGTATGAATGCATATAGGCGCAGGGCTGTGAGTCCCACATAACCAGTACAGCCGGCTGTTATTGCGTATGCGTAAATACATTCTCCTCCTCCCCTACTCCACAGTACGAGGGAAAAAAAAACTAAATCACTATCTCTGTATAAACTGCATACGATTGAGTAATACCCAATTGAAACTTTACTTCAAAAAACCTGATTCGTGTTTTCCAAAGTACATAGAATTAATTGCTAGTTTCCTGTGGTCACATGTAATGCGCTTGTGAGTTGTTACTTTACTAAAATAAAGCGGTCAGAGCTCATAATCCGATCTGCAGGGGCAAAAAAGGCCTTCCACTTTTGAAGGGCAAACTTCAAAAGGTGAAAGGTTTTTTTTTTGTATTTCTGATGTGATAATATTGAAGAGCCTTTAGAATAACTTAAGAGCCCAATGTATAACTACAAGAATTAATGAAAAATAAAAACGGGACTGCATAAAAAGTGAACACCTCTTTTTTTCTAGTCGGGTAAAAACGTAACCTCGCACTCCGAAACCATCAATCCGTTAAGACAAAAGAGCATGCGCAAAAAATAAATTAACATACATACATACTGTGATGGCCAGAAACGCCATCCTTATTTCAGAACCGCACGGAACCCTAGAATAATTAGGTGTTAAGAACTGATGTGTTGTTATTACTAGAGAGACGGCGAGGTTGCCATTTTTATCTATTCAAACATGTGCTTGGGGCTTGCGACGTTGCATTATGAGCGTACGACTGTGTGAAGAATGTTCAGAGGATTTAACAAAAGAATATTTGTACGAGACAGAAGGAGAAAGAGCGATTGGGCGTACACGTGTGCGAATGCGACGGGAGTAATATGGTTTTGAGGCCTGCGCGGGAGGTCAGAGGGAGAGACAGGGGACTCGTGGGCAGAGGCTGGAACTCGTCGGTCGTTCCCTGACGGGAAAAGGGTCCTGAGTTTGGTTATGTGTGAAGTGATTGAAAATAAGAGCGCGATGTGTGGGCGAGACTGGAATTTGGTATGTTTTATTATATTGCTTCTTGCTTGATTGTAATATGATCTCACAGAATCGTCACATTAAGGACTTGTTCCGTATGTCGTTTTAGTTAAATTCTCCCTCAGTTAAAATGCTCGCAACCTCTATAATATTTGCGAAGTATTGTGAAGATAGATTCTGTGTGATTAACTAAATAACCTTGTTTTGTGCTAAAGAATCTAACTATCATCTTAAACGATATTCATAAGACAGAATATGTATGATTTTAGTTTGGTTGAGCCTGACTATTCACAAGTCGTATATATCACTAGCAGATATGGTTATTGCTAACTGAAGTGTTCAATATCCCTGGGGTTTTATACTTACAAATTGTACTCTTGATAGACCGGAACTAGCGAGACGTCAGCGCTCGCTATAACCTAAAACCTTGTTCAGAACAATAATAATAATAGGCAAGTCTTTATAGAAATGTAATTTAAGTAATAAAGACTTGCCAGACGCACTTACGGCTGTAAAGTTGTGTACTCTTTGGTTGTAAAAGTTGAGTAGTCAAAGTAAAGTCCAAGGCTCCCAGTAAATTACAGAAGCGTACAGTGGTTGTAGTATTGTTGGCTTGACGGAAATGCATAATCTAAAATATTTATATTACCTTTTCGTTGCTGCCATAAGTCTACTTTATCTAAAGTAAGCTAACCTTACCTTATGTAGACAAATTTAATACAAATTTATATACATCCATAATTTAATGAGCGATAGCACACAGGACTTGTATAATTCTATTATAATATCAAATTTGTACTGTCAAATGCTAGAATAAATAGTTCTATAAAATATAGGGCTGAAATCAATGTAATGTGGAGTTTTACGCCTACAAATGTAAGGTTTCTCCACAATTTGAGTCAAATAAATTCATAATTAATTTTTAGACTCAACCAAGACATTTTATTTATTTTACCCTCTGCATGCAACATTGAGGCTTCCTTGAGGGAGTCTACGAATTCCCTTCGCTTAGAAATAACTGAAATAATGTAACTCGCATTTTGGTAATCTCTGAATCGAGCCCCTCAGTGGGGACGTGTATGAGCTGATATGATACTAGACGATTAGGTACGATACATTGTGTCTCGTGTGTGTTCCGCTTCCAGCAGCTTCAGCAGGCTAAGGCACATAAGGCCAGTCTTAAGGGGGGTAGGGACCACCACATCTGGTACGCGTGACCACGGATCAAAGCGTTGCGTTAACTAAAAGAAACGCACCTTTGGAAACCTGAATTAAAAATAAATAAATAAATAAATAAGTAAAACACAACGTAATTAGCGGGTCCATTGAAAAATAATAATAATAATAAAATTAAACATATCATAAGTACATAATGTTTCATTACAGTTCATAGTATGAGAAAAGAGAAAAACCATTTTTCCTAAATAGGTTAATTTAAATCGGTTCAGCCGTTCATGCGTGAAGCGATAACCAAGGAAAAAGAAATTCATTCTTCTATAGATATGAATTAATATTTAAATATATTTATTCAAATTAAAATTAAAATAACTTTTTATTGTACATCAAAACCAAATACATAACATGCAAAGTTTAAATTAAAACTAAGAAACGTACAATTAAGGGGGTCTTATCGCTGAGAGCGATTTCTTCCAAACAATCCAGTGCTCGGAGAAAAAGCACGGAGACAGGTAGTACGCGAGCAACAATAACAGAAAATTTAATGACTAATTATGAAGGGCGAGGGCATTTACTTCGATCAATTTAATAATGTATTTTAAATTATCCACGATTTTAACGACCCCTCACATTCTCAAATCGGTCCAACAGTTTAGGCTATAGAATCGAATCAACGGGGAGACAGACATACAAACATCTAGAAGAAAAAGTTACATTCTCTTCAAAGCGTACGAGGCGGGTTTTACGACGGTTGTACAGAAAAAAAAATATGCTTTCTATAAGTTGTGCAGTGCTATTGTTTTACAACGAACAATAAGACGGGTCGACCCAAATGCTGATCAGGTACATACTTGAACAACCCCATCAAAACCATAGATGTGACAAATGTTAGCCAAGTTCAATTCAAAAAAAAAATGTATATCTTGGTTGTACGCTACGGCGACAAAAGGATTGAGATCTAGATGGATGCCAAGTTCTGTTAATATATCCCGAGATCTACTCATGAGAATAAAATACTTCATAAACGAATATGATGGTAATTATTAGAACATTCAGACGAAAAATATTTAGATTTAAATAAAACTAATGTAGCTAACTTTTGTCTAACTTTATGTATTTTTTCCCCTCGCGGAAGGAAAAAGGAAATGTTTGATACATTAAATAATAATAATTAAACATTAAGATATAATAATAACAATGTCGCTTCTAAAAAAGCTTGTATCTGAGGGTTAAGCTTTTGACAACTATCTTAATTCCCGGGTTTTTCGCTTCAAAAGGTCGATACGCTATTAAAAGTAGGTACTCGTAGATTCCTTCGTTCATAAATAATTCGTTAATAAATACGCCGGAGAAGTTTGCATAGACTCAGGACACGTTAAGTGGTTGGGTTGTGTAGGCAAATGTGTTGTGAAAAGACAGTTTTTGTCGGTGTGGTTTTTTATTTTAAATTCCAGGGCTGCTTGGCGAGACTGGAGATGGCGTCAGTTGCTGAGAGGTGCAAGCGAGCCGAGGAGTTTAACGCGCACATGCAGGCTACGTTGCGTTGGCGCCTACTGAGGACAAAAAACGGGGTCTTCTACCTGTGACGCTGTGCGAGTGTACGCGCCGGCGCGGCCATTTTTACGAAACATGGAATATTTTTGTGAAAGTTAAGTTTTGCACACTTTAGAAGTTATAAGATATCACCGTGCCCAATCTTCGTAGACCAACAGTTAATATTTAATAAATAATATTTAGTAAAAGGAGTAATATTTAGTAAAAGGGTCAATGAATTAAGAACTTAATAAAGCAAGTATGCTTCAGGAACAACATATAAATAACTTATTAACAAATACCTAACTACTTGATAACTGAATAATATGTTCGCAAATCGATTTAAGATGGATAGAATTTTAATGCTTTTAAAACAAATACATTAAATATTTAGACAAAAGAAAATACATTAAGCAAAGGCGGACTTATCCCTTTCGGGATCTCTTCCAGTCCACCTTGGAATTCAGTCTTCAGAATAGTGAGCTGTATGTGTTGGTTTAGAAAAGTCGCGTCATGTGTGAGTCGGGCCCGTCCATCAAGGGTTCCGCATTATCAAGCTCCAGACAAAGAACCATTGAGATTGATAAAATAAACGGGACAACAAAAGTGAATAAGATGATGTTAAATCAGGGAAATTAGTAACTAAAAATGTGAATAACGAAGGTACAGAATTGGCACTTAATTTATAATTGATTAACTTTTAATTTTAATTTTTATTTCAGTTATGTCACCTTGCTTTACTTATTAATTCCGATAACAGCGATAAGCTTAGACATAAGGTAGCAAACTGTTTCCCGTGGCTTCGCCCGTTTGGGAAACGTATCTATGACCCTCTGGTGCGCAGTGTGCGAGTCGCAAGCGGCTCGCGAGTGTGAGCAAAAAGGAAAAAAGGAGAAAAGCTTTGTGTTAGTCCAGGTCCTGATCTGTCTACCTACTAAATTTCAGCCAGATTCGTTCATTAGTTTTCGTATAGGATTAACAAACAACATTCCTTCGTCGTTATGATATGATAAGTTTGACACCGATGGTATAGAGCAGATGGATTTAAGATAACAGATATGTGTAAAGTACCTGCAGCAAGGGAGCCCTGTGAGGGTTTCCGTTTTTTCCCTTATGCAATAGGGAACCCTAAAAATGTGACTGTATACGTGAGGAAGCATACGTTTTGGGCTAACTGAGTGGTGATAGCCGACCAGTTGCGGATTTATACGCCACGATGCTAAGCCACAACACTTCAGTATGTAGGTTAGCCAACGTGGCGCAATAATGGGTGGTTGCGTTCAAGCTGGGATAGCGGGTTCGATTCTCGCACAGAAAATTAATCAAGGAATGATGACTTATATTAAAGGAATACTTATTTGGTACAAAGTTGTGATGAAGAACATAACATGAGAAAAGTTGACTAACATTAGACGGAGAAAAATTTTATATTTTGAAAATAAAAGGATAAATTATTCTGTATGGGTTTAAACGCACTTGAACATAAATAATTCCAGGGTGATCCGGCTCATTTTGTCGTGACTAAAGCTGGTTAGCCGAGGCGGATTCGAGCTGACGAACGTTAGACGCGGAACGCTGACGAAAGACTTTATCAGGACATCATGGAGAGAGTGTGACAGGAAAGAGAAGGAGTTCCTCATTGCAGAGAAGTATCACCTAGTTTCCTTTATTTTATTTCAGACATAAGCGTACCTATTGTTTACGCTAAACTGGAAACTTGCGGTAAAATGACGCAGTTTACCGTCATCATGGTCTGAATGTCAGTTCCACAACAGCATTGTGCTGCCTGCGTCCGAACGACTTTCACCCTAAATGTAAAGCACTAAATCAGGGTTTTCACGAAATGCATCCAAGTGGTATTTTGGCATCCTGTTGGAAAAGGAGGTGATTTCCACAAGCTGCTGCTGGCTTTCAATATAGGTACAATATGAAGGAAACATTATCTTTTGGCCTGAGGGAGTTGAGACAGACAACGACATCGGAGGTGTATTATTTACAAATTAATGTTAATATGTAGTTACCATATAGAAAAAAAATATATATATATATATCTGCGCATGAGATTTCCACGTGCAATTTGGCGCAAAGGTTGCATCCGAAGTGGCTTCGCTGGGTTTTATACGTAGATCGACAGGCCTAGCGTACGACGCTATTTTAGTAGCGGTCGTCACTCCACAACTTTCGAGAAAATATAGCGAGGTAGCGCTTAACCACGTATTCAGCTGCCAGTACCTAGCGGCTTTAGAACAGTAATTATTGAAAGACTACACAAAACTATTTAAAGTAACAGAAAGATGAAGGCACGATAAACCCTTACATTGTTTATTTTGCTAATACGTATGCAATTAATGTTGATGTTTTTTTTTTATAATATAGAAGGGAATGGAAAGCTAAAAGCTGAAGCCCTATTCAGACTGTAGAATTGAAGAGAACTGTTGGTTAAGGTTTTAGAAATATGATGTTATCTCCCTGTTTGATACTATCAATTGATAGACTTTAAATTTTTTTTTTCTCTGTTCGGTCAAGATCTGAGAAAAATAAGTTCGATGGTCACAAAGGTATGACCAAATTGTTTTGCTAAAATTGAGTTAGGCTAACGTAGAGTTTTAGGGTTCATTTGGACTAAAAAACTCCCTAACATATATGTTCGGTGTACCGGACAATGAAAAACTCCAGCGTGCGCAAGACAAAAGGGTCATACAGACGCGTCAACTTACCATCAGCAATATGAACCCTAATAACAACAAACGAAATATAAAGGAGTCAAGCTCTGAGCAAATACTAGGATACCTACAGAGGTATTCTAAAAACCTAGGAGGGAGCGTAGGTTTTGTTGTCCAAGTGAATATAGGTAGGTATTTTTAGGCATGATTAGACGCATATGGTCGATGGCCTGTGCCGCGAATTAGCTAAAAAGGAGAGATAACAGCATATGAAGTTGAATTGTTTAAGCTTCTTGTTTAAGGATTGACACACGTTAAAATTTGGCTTTTCTGGACGCCTTCAGAAGGGGAAGCCCGTTCTTAAAGCAAGAAGCAAAGATAGTAATATGAAACCTCGATTCAGACACCTTCAATTCTGCAATCAGAAAAAAAAAAAAATCTCATCCAATTGGAATTTTTTTGCAATTGGAAAGATTCCAATATGACTATACTGTGTCTAACATTTTGTATCTGTTTACAGTTTGAAAACGCGAACGGATGTTTGGAGGCATCACATTCTCGTTGTCAGGGAGGGGCGTGTGATGGCCAGAAACGCCATCCTTATTTCAGAACCGCACGGAACCCTAGAATAATTAGGTGTTAAGAACTGATGTGTTGTTATTACTAGAGAGACGGCGAGGTTGCCATTTTTATCTATTCAAACATGTGCTTGGGGCTTGCGACGTTGCATTATGAGCGTACGACTGTGTGAAGAATGTTCAGAGGATTTAACAAAAGAATATTTGTACGAGACAGAAGGAGAAAGAGCGATTGGGCGTACACGTGTGCGAATGCGACGGGAGTAATATGGTTTTGAGGCCTGCGCGGGAGGTCAGAGGGAGAGACAGGGGACTCGTGGGCAGAGGCTGGAACTCGTCGGTCGTTCCCTGACGGGAAAAGGGTCCTGAGTTTGGTTATGTGTGAAGTGATTGAAAATAAGAGCGCGATGTGTGGGCGAGACTGGAATTTGGTATGTTTTATTATATTGCTTCTTGCTTGATTGTAATATGATCTCACAGAATCGTCACATTAAGGACTTGTTCCGTATGTCGTTTTAGTTAAATTCTCCCTCAGTTAAAATGCTCGCAACCTCTATAATATTTGCGAAGTATTGTGAAGATAGATTCTGTGTGATTAACTAAATAACCTTGTTTTGTGCTAAAGAATCTAACTATCATCTTAAACGATATTCATAAGACAGAATATGTATGATTTTAGTTTGGTTGAGCCTGACTATTCACAAGTCGTATATATCACTAGCAGATATGGTTATTGCTAACTGAAGTGTTCAATATCCCTGGGGTTTTATACTTACAAATTGTACTCTTGATAGACCGGAACTAGCGAGACGTCAGCGCTCGCTATAACCTAAAACCTTGTTCAGAACAATAATAATAATAGGCAAGTCTTTATAGAAATGTAATTTAAGTAATAAAGACTTGCCAGACGCACTTACGGCTGTAAAGTTGTGTACTCTTTGGTTGTAAAAGTTGAGTAGTCAAAGTAAAGTCCAAGGCTCCCAGTAAATTACAGAAGCGTACAGTGGTTGTAGTATTGTTGGCTTGACGGAAATGCATAATCTAAAATATTTATATTACCTTTTCGTTGCTGCCATAAGTCTACTTTATCTAAAGTAAGCTAACCTTACCTTATGTAGACAAATTTAATACAAATTTATATACATCCATAATTTAATGAGCGATAGCACACAGGACTTGTATAATTCTATTATAATATCAAATTTGTACTGTCAAATGCTAGAATAAATAGTTCTATAAAATATAGGGCTGAAATCAATGTAATGTGGAGTTTTACGCCTACAAATGTAAGGTTTCTCCACAATTTGAGTCAAATAAATTCATAATTAATTTTTAGACTCAACCAAGACATTTTATTTATTTTACCCTCTGCATGCAACATTGAGGCTTCCTTGAGGGAGTCTACGAATTCCCTTCGCTTAGAAATAACTGAAATAATGTAACTCGCATTTTGGTAATCTCTGAATCGAGCCCCTCAGTGGGGACGTGTATGAGCTGATATGATACTAGACGATTAGGTACGATACATTGTGTCTCGTGTGTGTTCCGCTTCCAGCAGCTTCAGCAGGCTAAGGCACATAAGGCCAGTCTTAAGGGGGGTAGGGACCACCACAATACCCTCGAAAAATATAACCCTCAGTGTGGCGTAGTCGGGTAAAAATCCAAGGTTTTGGAGTGGCAGGAGCGTTAGCTTCCATCTTGGATTGAAGGTGCCAAAAATTGGTAATAACTCTTCTCTAACTAACTTTACCTAGTAGTCAAGTCGCCAGCAGTTGGCCAAAGTGACCCATTTCACCGGAGATTTCGTTCGAAATGGGTTATTTCACCCGAGTTAAACACTCTACTTTTCATTTCGACTGTGAGTAAAATAAAATACTACACGCACATTTCATAAAACAGGAATCGAAAAAAGTTAAATTACACATACTGCCAACATTGAAAAAGTATTAAAAAAGTAGCTAATGGTTTTAATTTTGTTTTTTGCATATGTACGATTCTATTTATTAATGTAGGTACAGAATTATGTTATGTATTATTATTTATTAATATGATATAAATTAATCATTAGATATAAGTAAATTAAGTTTACCTATATCCAAAACGTTTTCGCAATGGCCACTTGCCACGGCTTACTAGATTGTACCTAATCGAGTTGGTCACGAAGTGCATCTAGATGGCCATGCCGAAACGTGAAAAAAAAAAGTGTCATGCTATCATGGCATTATGGCGGGCAGCAGAATAGAGGAATGATTTTAAATGTTGATCATTGTTATTATGAAAAAAAAAATAGACCAACTGTATAATGATTGCTAGCTTTTGTTGTGACTATGAAACCTATGATAAATTGGTCTAAATTAATTTAATCAATTAACATTTAAGAGGTGAAAATCGTTAACGCCGTTTGTATGAAAATTCGCAGCTTCACAGGCAGGAGTTATGTTATTCAACTATGTATTTCATGAGTTATGCAGAATATCTTAATATATATAAATCTCGTGTCACAATGTTTGTCCCCAATGGACTCCTAAACCACTTAACCGATTATAATAAAATTCGCACACCATGTGCAGTTCGATCCAACTTGAGAGATAGGATAGTTTAAATCTCAAATTATAGTCGCAATTTTAATTTATTGCTAATTATTTGTCTGTTATTATTTGACAGTCACAATTATCTGTTAACTCCAAATGATTCTAACAGATGTCGATACCTTTCGACTGAGTAGGGTAGTGCAGTGTAGGGTAGTGTAGTGTAGGGTAGTGTAGTGTAGTGTAGTGTATGTTGGGTAGGGTAGGGTAGTGTAGGGTAGGGTAGGGTAGTGTAGTGTAGGGTAGTGTAGAGTATTGTAGGGTAGTGTAGGGTATTGTAGGGTAGTGTAGTGTAGGGTAGTGTAGTGTAGTGTATGTAGGGTAGTGTAGGGTAGGGTAGTGTAGTGTAGTGTAGGGTAGGGTAGGGCAGTGTAATGTAATGTAAGGCGGTACGAAGTTCGCCGGGACAGCTAGTTGTTATATAAATATCTATTTTGCTTACAAAGATAGTCGTAACCACCACGTCGCAGTGCGAACTGTTATGAACTTTATTTCAGTGTAGTTTCCATCGAAATTACTGACGTCTGACGCGAATAAAGCAATACATTACAATAAAATAAAAAAGCAGTATAGATAGTAAAAAATAACATTGCACAATTTTGACTGCCTTACAATCCTTACTAATATTATAAATGTGAAAATGTGTTTGTTTGTTTGTTGCCTTTTCACGCTTCCACACCTCGACCAATCTTGATGAAATTTGGCATGCAGGTAGCCTGTGTCACTAGGAAGGACATATTCTACTTTTTATACCGTAAAATAGCATAGTTAGTCCGAAGCAGTTCCTGAGGGAATAGGAAAAATACTAGTTATACTTATTTGGTTAATTTCTCTGAAATCGCAAAAGAACAATGGATTATTGTAATTTTTGCACAGAGATGGTTGAGGGGGTGGAAAATGACATAATTTACTAATTTGCATGTCCTGACCTGACATAGTTCCCGAGGGATCCGGGGAAAACTCATTGCCACACTCGCGTACGCGGCGTCGGACTGTAGGTAGTGATTTTTTGTACATAATTGGTTGCGGGGGTGGGAAGTGACATAGACTGCTAATCAGAACAGCCCGATATAGTTCCTGTGGGATCTGGAGAAAACTCATGTCCACGGTCGCGTACAGCTTGCGGCTCGCGCATTACTCATCCTCAAAGACAGTCATAAAAGCGATGTCCACGCGGGCGAAGCCGCGGGCAAAAGCTACGAGTAGTGACTAATAAATATTCATACGATAAATAATTATTAATATTTATGTTTTTTTTTCTATGTATTAAAAAAAAATGAAATCCAATGCGAGTCCGTCTGGTCGTTCTATCCGATCGACTTGCTTTTTTAAAAAAAAGTGAAAGGTATTCATG